>JARHVA010001424.1:1572500-2172500 GCA_037957365.1 Torreya grandis | reverse complement strand
GTAGAGTTTCATATTCTTCCACAGTAGGGAGTTTAATGTATGCAATGGTATGTACTAGACCGGATATTGCCCAAGCAGTGGGAGTTGTAAGTAAGTATATGGCCAATCCAAGAAAGGGGCACTGGAAAGCAGTTCAGTGGATCTTTAGATATCTGAGAGGAACCAGCAGTAGGCATTTGTGATATGGAGGTTCAGATATTTCTCTACATGATTATGTAGATTCAGATATGGCAGGTGATTTGGATGGCAAAAAGAGCACCACAGGATATGTTTTCATTGTTGGTGGAATGACAGTTAGCTGGATATCAAAGTTGTAGAAGGTTGTTGCCTTGTCAACTATAGAAGTAGAATATATTGTAGTCACAGAGGCTAGCAAAGAGATGATATGGATGACACAGTTCATGGAAGAACTAAAAAAAGAGCAAGAGAGTTGCAGATTGTATAGTGACAGTCAGAGTGCAATTCATTTAGCTAAGAATTCAGCGTTTCATTCAAGAACAAAGCATATATAGCTTAGGTACCACTTCATTAGACAGGTATTGGAGGATGGTGAGTTGAAGCTGGAGAATATTCATACAAATAAGAACCCTGTTGATATGTTAACCAAGCCGGTAACAAAGGAGAAGTCGAATCTTTATTCAACTTTTGTTGGTCTTCATGATTGAGTTGAAGATAGAGGAGCTATAAGATGTTGCTGTACAGATACTAGTGCAACTGTTTATCTCTAAGTGAGAGATTGTTAAGGTGTGGAGCTAAAAGCTTCACCAAGTGAGCGGATTGCAGAAGTTGCAAGTTTACACAGTCACTAGCGTCGATCAAAAGCGACTGACATCAGTTAGGAGCAGACCTCGAGATGCCGACGTCGACAGGGATCGGCCGACGTCGGTCACAGGCAGGAACCGACGTCAGTTATCTGTGCGTCCAGAAAGCTATTTTCGTGGACAAAACATAGTGTTTACATGTTAGGATTAAGTGATAGTCTTAAGTCTGCATCTCTATTTTAAGTAAGACTGTTTAGAGCCCTTGATTAGGAGGTGCATCTGATGGCTGTAGTTGTATGCTCATGTATCCTAATTATTATATAATGGGATAGATCTTCTTAGCTTATTGTATGAGTAATGTTGAAAAACAATACAGAATTGTATATGTGAATCATTCCAGGTTGTTGGAGTTGATTGTAATTGAGAGAGAGAGCTCTTGAGGGAAAGAGATCTAGAGAGATATCTGTACATCTGAGAGAGGTGTGGAAGAAAAAAAGTTTCTTCAATTGTATTCTTTCTGTAAAGAGTTTAATACAAGTTTTCAAAGTGGTTTCTTGTATCTCTTATTCTTTGCTATTTATCATTCTAATTACTTATCATTCTGGTTTTAATTTCACATTTATTGCTTTCATAAGTGTAATCAACTTTGTTGGTTGATCCCCAACAGTCGTGCCATATTTTCAAGCCACTTTGTTGGATTGTAAACCATCTTCTTCCACCAAACACATTCCATAATATCTCATACAAACCTCTACTACCATTGAGTTGATCTTCCCTAACAAATCTCAACAACTCTTTCCCCTTTTCCATTGTACATATTTGAATTGATGAAGACAAGAGCTTCCCTAACAAACCTCAATAGCTCTTTCCCTTTTTCCATTGTATATATTTGAATTGATGAAGATTTTAGAATTGATTAACGTACTGATTTTTGCTTATCACATTACCTCATTTGTACGAAACCATAAACATTTAATGTAACCCTATAACTTGGTATAAGACTCCCAAGCATCGAATCAAAATATTTAAAAACCAAGGCAATCAAAGGCACTCGAAGTAGAGCTCAACTTGGTCTCAAAATTGGGACAGAGCGACCAAGCTTGTTTTCCCAACCCTATGTGCCAAATCATACATTAAAGAATACAAAAGCTCTTAAAAGTTATGTTTCTTGAATTCCCTACATTTCCTGAAATATCACATGATTATGAACCATGATACACTCTATTAGAGGCCATTTACTTAGAGGTTCATAATGATTTGTAATTGTTTTACAAATTATTGTGAAGGCAATTTTGCGTCGATTGAAATTTTTTCTCACAAAATAATTGTGAAAACATTTTCACTTTAGATGTGAAATTTGCTTCTACTACTATTATCCAAAATCACTCTTTTTGACAAATAATTTTGCTACACTAAAAGAAATAAACATTTAAAATAATTTTATCTAAAAATAATTTTATGGAATTTTTTAGTTTTAAAATTGTATGATTTTAAGATATTTGTATACTTGTTGATTATTGGTCCAAATTACATATCATTGGCATGTTTATTGACTTTTGATGGTTCGCGTATTTCCTCTCATCCCCATCTAACTATTTATTTCTCTCCCCTTTATCGCCTTTGCCCCTACCCTCAACCCCCAACCCAATTTTGAGCTCTATGTCAAGAATGTGAGTGATACTCATGGGTCTGTCAGGAGCATCATTGGCCCTTTGGATAATGTATGTGTGACCCTCTTATCCCCTTTTTCACTTTTCAACTATTTGATGTCGATTTGGGCTCCAATAGGGTCCCAATTTGAATTCATTTTGCTTATAACTACATAATAATCGTAGTTCATTTGGATACACTATATTTATCTATCATTCACAAGAATTTATTGAGAACTTATAGAGATTCTAGAGAGATAAAACAATTAAATTATCTAGAATATTTATCAATATTGAAATTAATATTTCCCATGGAGCACTTTTGATGTACAACATAGGTTTTGCATGTCACTAGAATTATTTTCAATTATGAAATTTATTGTTTTCAATGTTTATTTTTAAGGGCTTGATAATTAGATGATGTTTAAAACCCAGTGAACTCGAAACACATGCCCCAAAAAACTCATTATTTTCCTTAAGTTTCATATATTGTTATCAATTAATGCGGTCAATGATTGAGGATCCAATCAAGAATAACCTTGTCCTCGCAACCTTCACACACACACACACACACACACACACACAAAAGTAATAATATAAGACTAGAACTAAAATGCATAATTTAATTGATCTTTTCTTGAGAAGATACAAAGACTAAATTCACATACACACTCACTTGTTATCCCTATGACTACCACATAAGGGAATAATGTTACACAACCCTTCCTTAGATTGAACATGACTATTTACTTCTCTAAGATTCTTCTTTAAGCAACCTACACTCACTTGGAGGATCTCCTCCAACTTTAATCTACCTTATCTAAACTATGCCCCTGCTCCTCCACCTTGCCCCTACCCCTCCCCCTCTCTTTTGTACATCATGGAGTGACTCTTTTGGATAATTGTGAATCTTAACAATTCTCAAAATGAGCACTTATGTGTTTCTAGGTTATTACATATAACACTCTATCTCATGCCATGGGACATGTGTTAATCAAAAATTTCATCACGAGACAAAGAAAACTTTATCTCATGGCTTGAAATTGCTCATTACTTGCAAAAAACCATTGACTTATGGAGTCCAAGTAGGTTGTCTTCGACTTTCAGAAGCCCAAAAACATAGAAAATATCTTCTAGGTGATGCAAGAGTGTTTGATTACCTAGATTCTCTTGCATTAGATACATGGGGTAAGACTTTTTGAGAATGGTAATCACAAATTTGGGCTAGGTGATGTAACCACCATTTTTACTTAGTGGATAAAGCCATGAGACATCATTCCAAATTGTGGTGTCGTGCCATATTTTCTAGCCAATATTTTTAGATTGTAAACCATCTTCTTCCACCAAACACATTCCATAATATCTCATCCAAACCTCTACTACCATTGAGTTGATCTTCCCTAACAAATCTCAACAACTCTTCCCTCCTTTCCATTGTACATATTTGAATTGATGAAGATCTTAGATGCTTTGTATTGCACCTAACTATTGTAGATAACTCTTCATATTCCTTTGTCCATATTTTAGACAAGAGAGAATCATTTAACCCTTCCTCCATAAACACAAGCTTATCAACACGCCTCACAAGATAGTTCTTTTGTTCTTCCCCATCTTTATTTCCCTTTAAGTGACTTAGGGTGTACCTCTTCCCATTTTTATTAACACTCCCATTATTATCTCTTGCAACATAAAACATCACCCTATCAAATTGTCATGGTTTGTCCAACAAAACATGACACACGCATCTATGGGTACAACATAACACAAAACCTTGTCCTGATATCTACCAATATGTACTTCCTCTTCATAACACTTTATCACAATATCACTATGCCCATATAAGAACCAATACACTCTATCTGACCTTGGGTGTGGTGTACACTAAGTTCAAATTACCCATTATTTTAGTCAACATTAAATTAATTTAGCTTCCATTATCAACCACAACATTGCAAAACTTACCTTTGGTTTGATATTTGGTTATGAAAATGTGTCTCCTTTGATACCTTGCCTAATTATTCTTCTCAACCTTCAAGGCTCTCTTCCTTGCTAGCAAAATCTCCCCTTACTCTGGTTCCTCGGTGAGTTTGGGTGATGATATGGATTCCACTTCCGCTTATGAAACTTTTACACTTAACTCCTTATTCCAACTTCATGTTGAGCATGAGGGAACTCAAAAGCATGCTAACTAAAGTTTACATATCTATAGCATGTTCCATTGAACACTTATCCTCTTCCTTGTCTATTTATGCCATTTCCTTTTATGGAGGTCAATCCCTCTCTTAATTGTTGATACAACACTTTGGAAGTGCTAGATCTTTCCTCATTCACCTATTGCTTTCCTTCATGGGATGGTTGGTCTCTACCACTAATGAGCCTCCCTCTTCCCTTTATTTAATTTTGTTGCCTTATAGACAACAACTCCACCCTTAAATCGTATTGGTATACTTTCTCCATTGCATGCAACCTCCCTAAGCTGATTTCACCTTTAATACTCAACCACCATCCATTGAAGTATCTTTATACCTTATCTTGGTGATGAATGCTTTTCCTAGATTGTAATCTTGTAGGATTCCTCTATGTAATCCTTCACACTTAGCTCCTTTTTCCTGAAAATTTTTAGCCTCTTCAACAAAATCTCGTTGATAATCCATAGGCATAAATTTTCTTTTAAACTTTGCAACCATCCACTTCTAGTGGATGATCTTATCCTTACCTTTTATATTCCTCTTTTCCTAGATTGTAATATTATAGAAGTCCTCTGTGTAATCCTTCACACTTAGCTCCTTTTGCCTACAAAGTTTTAGCCTCTTCAACAAAATCTCATTGATAATCCATAGGCATAAATTTTCCCTTTAAACTTTGCAACCATCCACTTCCAATGGGTGATCTTATCCTTACCTTTTAAATTTTTAGCGTGGGCCCACAATAAATAGATTGACACTTATATGCATTATGCTTGCAATATATCCAATGAGTTCACATGTTTTATTAAAAGAATTGTTGGAATACCTAAGCTTCACATTAAAAATCAAGAAAACACCATAGGGATACATGGCATTTCAACTTGGTTTGAGCCACCACCTTCCTTTTGTGATCCACTTCATCAAAATTTAAATACTCCATCTCATTGAGCCAATCAATTAGCTCCCTAGAGTTCAAATTTCCTGAAAAACTTGGAACTTTCATCTTGGCTCCTCTATTAATATTTTAAATGGCTTTAAAAATCATGTCTTATCCTTCATCAAACTTCTCAGGTGCTACTCCCACATATTCCACTCCTAACTCTTCATTTTTTACATCAATAACATCATCCCTTTGGATAAATACCTTTATTATATCCTCTTCAACATCATATAATATTTATTTCATAATCATAAACATATCTATAATTTATTTTAATTTCCATGCCATATTAGTAGCAATTGCTACAACTCTTCCCACTCTTCTTAGAGGAATATAGACTCTACCTCAACCATAACCTACTAGTAGAATATCTTATTTGAAAACCTACGTAGACTACACACTCTTCTATACCACTATTTCAACACTTAACTCTCTACCCTTATTCACATTATGGACAACAATCAAATCTCCATTATCCCAGAGTTGATAACTGGTTTTGATACCAATTGATGCAATCAAGGATAGGGGGTTAAATGAAGGATATGCATGTCCTTGTAGCCTTCTATTTAACCTTAAATTAAGAGCGGTCAATATAGTATAGGGTTAAGAATATAAAAATGAAGAAGCACAAGGGTGATAAATATATCTATATCAGGGCAATCAATTTATAAACTCATATAAATAATGTTCTAAATTTAAATGTTGATATATTTTAAAAAAGAAATCACAACTATTGATTATTATTGTAATAAATTAGAAACAAGGGTACTTGGTTTACTATGCGTATATATATTTGATATAGAACACACTAAAAGTAAACTTGATATAAATGCTAGATCAGTCATCAGATTTTATAACTTTGCATTATGCAGCCTCAAATGCTTGTATCAAACTTGTCAGTCATGTTGACACTAGTGTCTGAGTTAGACATAGGTATCCAATATAAAATATTGATTAGATATGGGTGAGACCACTTAGAAACTTTTGGGTCTTTTTCACCTTTACTCTGGTGTGTTCAGATCTCATGCAAACATTGTTATTCTGTTAAATGACAAAACCTTAGCTTACTTACCCTTGGAGTGATTGTGTAAAAAATGGGTTAGTGTGCACATAGTGTTGATCTACTCTAGGGAACCCTCTATTAATGGGCACTACCTATATATTCAATAATTTTAAGAGGGCTTCAAACTTATATATTTCTCCCCTATGTGTTGACTTGTGTGTGCACAAGGATGTAATGTGTGATAAACAAGGAGATAGAGTGACCTAGCCTATAGCTTAAAAAATACAAATCATGGAATGCTCATTTAGTACCTCAGACCTATAAATGTATTTTCTCTATGAATAATATTGAAATAAGAAAGAATAGAAAAACTTTGCTCATTTGAATGCTTGATTGAATGTCTTTGGTAGGTTGCATTATGAGTTTCTGGGTCTATGTTAGGTGATGAATGAATAATGATTGATATTGTATATATACCAGTCCCTTTTGAAAATATATCAGATTAAAGTACTTAGATCGATTATAAGGATATGTTATATTTACAAATTAGATGACTTCAAAGCACTAGACACTTAGTTTGGGGTAAGACACTAGCATTGATGTAGGCATTTGGTTAGGACACACGTTTCTAGGAAGATGGAAAATAGTTATAGGTCTAAAACTTATAGATGGTGATAATAAGTAGCTTTATAGAATTTTGAGTAGTGTAGAAAGTCTAGACATCAAAATAATAAATGGTTGGACTATGAGATAAAAAATAGGCATAATAGATAGCAGATGTGAGCCATTTAGTAGCAGAAAAGCCTTATAACTGAAAGGTACAACCATGCGAAGTACCTGCCAAGTATACAAGACTGAGGTGCTATATAATTTAGATTAACTATCTACATTTTCACCCCTTAATATAGTAATGAAATTATTAATTTAAATGAAAAGAAATGCATCCCTGGGTGTGTATAACACCCCTTGTATTTGCATGAGTCCAACTTGAGTTCTTTGTTGGTAACTAACCTGCAATCAAGATCATGTTATAGTATATAACTAGTGTATATAATTTGGAATTGAAATAATTTGAAATGCTTAAAAGTAAAGAGAGCAAGGTTAGGAGTAAACCTATGTATCAATGCAACCATCTTGCCTTTTGAAAATTTTATTTGAAGAGATGCTTTATTGTGAAGCTTTGGAGCTGAGATTAAAACAAATGTAAAAACATGAAAGTACAAATATATATAAATATTGGAGGATAACTTGCCCCAACCTTGGAGAAAAGGTGAGTTTCCACCTGACAACTGAGATTAGTCAATCATGCAACCCAATCATACTTATAACATGGTGAGCATGAGTGATCCAAGACAACTCACAATATAATTCTAGTGAGGGTGGATGATTTAATCACTCCATAATATAAACTTGGTAATATTGAGTGATGTAATCACCTCAACCTTATCAATAAGTGAACCAATTACTACAGTAGATTAACTCAATAATAGTCATTAAAAGTCCATCTTGGTGTATGCTAAAGTCCATATAAGTATTTGAAATCTAAAAGTTGCTTTAATTTTGTAATTTAAGGTGTTCTTTTGCATGGAATATGCCCATCATTTATGTCTCAAGCTTAATCTTAAGTATAACAATGTTGCCAATGTATAAAATGTTGCCACAAATGTGTATTTAAATCATATAACTATGCAATTTTGGCCAATTTGTAAACTATGTAAGTGTGGAAGACATGTTTTCATGGATGCCCATACTGAATCTAGAGAATCTGAGAGTTGGTATAAGTGTGGAAAACATATTTCCATAACATGCCCCCACTAAATCTGAAAATACTAAGCATTGAATAAATGTTAAAGTCATGCCTTTTTTGCTTGCCCCCACTAAAATTTAAAACTATGAAAGCGTGAAAGTTATGTCTCTATGAGCTGCCCCAACTAATATACCCCTCCTTTTGTCATGAGGGGAAGTAAAATTTGGAATTTATCTTACCTCAAAATGATAAGATAATTGTATACTCTGTGTAAGGATCATGTAAAATATATGAGTAACATGTTTAGGTAGAGATAACAATGAGGTACATAGTATGTGATCACATCAAGTCCTAATATGCATGATGTGAATCATGATAACATATAGATAATGACAATACAAGATCAATAAGTAATCAAGTACACACATAAGAGCACTCAAAATCATTTCAAAATACAATGGTCTAAAGAGACCTCAAACAAGAGTTATGTTCAAATGACACATATTTGAATGGACATGACTTAGTTAAATGTTCACAAAACATAGAAAGACATGTTTATATGTTCAAATATAAAAAGTAATGACATATTCTAATTTTATAATAGGAAAATAGAGGCACGGGGGCCACAATCAATGGAGTGTATTAAAATGCTCAAAATATTAATACAATGCAAGACAAGACACTCAAGGAAGTGCATAAATGAAAATCATGGAAGATAAACAACCAACATATACATATCATACTAGTCCCTAGATAGACATTTTATCAAAATATATAAGCATGGATAAAGGCATGTGTAAGTATATAATCTCAAACATGATAATATAAAATGATCATAAAATGATATAACCTAGGTGTATCATGATCAAAGAAACAAATATCCCTAATGTCCAAATGACATGAGTAGAGGGAAGACCCAACATCCAAAAGTACCTAGATTATGTGCTTGGATATGCTTGTCACACTCAAATATGCATAAAACACTTGTATATAGAAGAAATGATATGCTATTTACCAACATGAAACTAAAAATATCAATGCCAAGGAGCTAATAGAATATGTAGAAGTTATTTTATTCAGATTTTTGGATTTTTTTGATATTTTTGGAATATTTGATGTGAAAATACTATCCTATGTGTTTAAGATATATTTTTTTCATTTTATATAAAAGGTAAACTACTCAAAAACTTGAAATGAGATACAAGGTTTTACGAGATTACCTGTGATGGAAATGGATTGCACACCATAACTGATGATGTAGGAACTCCTTTTTGTCTTGGAAGGATTACCTACATAAGATAGACAACTCAAACAAAATATGGATTAATAAGATAAATGAGTGGGATGGCTAGTATGAGACCGGTCCCAAGAAGTGGTACACTTCTTTATAGGGATGTCAACCCACTATCTTTAGCAATTAAATAGATAAATACACCTAAAATTATAATAATGCATTCAATAAGATAGATAAGATGATAAAATAATCTAAGACCTAATATATATTCATTGAATAGAGGTTGATAAATTAGACATTCTAATATTCTTTGGTAGCATCCTTTTTAGCTTAGATCACTTCTAATTGGTCTATAACTGATTCTAGGGTAGGGGAAAACATGACAACACAAAGGCCTATCTCAAATGAAATGTCACTTTGATTAGCAAAAAGGGGATGCAAGACTACAGGTAAATCATGGATAGTGACCACTTCATGTATGGTTCTAGGAATAGTCATCTATAATAAATCCATAACTTTTAATAAATAAGGATCTAAGATATGATTATATTGTAAATTGAAAGGTACTCAGGTGCAGACAGAATGGATTTTTGATAGAGATCAATGTCAATCTATAGGATCGATGTCAATTTAGTGAATTGACATCAATTATATAAGTCAAGACAAAGGTCTTGAGAGAAGGTTTTACAAGCTGAATTTAATGTAATTTAGGATGGTTTTTGAGATATCTAAGGCTGACTAAAGATACTCTAAAATAGATTACAAGGGTAACTTATATATAAAACTGAATGTAAAGTAACACATAGAGGACATGACTTGCAAAACTAATTTATAAATTAATGACCAAACTAACCTTTTAAAAGCTTCCAACCTATTACAGTCTGCAAGTTTGAGAGGATGATTGTGGCTCTTCTTATGAGATGGATGAGTTGACACCAATACCACAAGCTTCTTGAATATGAATAATTCATTAACTAGTGCTCAAAATAAAATTCATCAACCTTTCGATGCAATCACAAACATAAGAAGTCATCTTTAGGTCTAGGGAAGATAGTGCTTAAATCAATGTCGATTCAACAAAATTGACATTGATCATGGGGATCGCTAATAATTCCTAGCCAAATTTGTTTAAGTCATTAGAGAGGTTCCAACTGAAGAGTTAATTTGAGATTTAAATTGTTTGAGTGATTTTAGGATTGTGAGGAGGTTACAGGTGGTTAAAACAACCTACATTCCATTTTGTTTTAGGAGATTTATTTATATTTTACCTAGGTAACTAATTGAATTAGTTTACTTAAGTCAAAAGTAATTAATAAAAATTAATTAAACAAGGTATATGGTAAAAGGGTAATTAAATACTTACATGGGCTAAAATAGATATAATCAATAACAATAAGGGGACGTAAGACCTATGGTAACACAACTACTATCATATGAAATACTAGTGCCTATATTTGCTCCTTTTTATTGAGAAGTTTATAATAACCCATCGTGAGACAAAAAATAAGAGATTTATAATGCCCTAAGTTTATATGAGGAGGTATCCCCCCTTAAATTAAGAGCCGACAAAGGATAATGAGGTAGAGACCAGTTTGAAAATGAGGTGGGAATGGATAAGGTAGATAATAAATGAGCATCCAATATTCTAGAAACAAAATGAAGTACAATTTTGCACTAACAAGATATAGGATATCTAAACAAAAATGCCCCAAGGCAAACAAGTAATGGATATCACAACTACAACCATACAGGCTCAATCAAAGGCAATCAAGAGGGAAAAGGCTAGGATGGGCTGACTAAATCATCTGGTGTGCTTAGAACATGTGCGCTACCTGGAGATAGTTGTTCTCAATATGAGGCATATGTTTAGGATCCATAGAGGATATACTCTAAAATGAGTGTAGACCTCTCAAAGGCCATGGGAACAATAAGGGGTCTATGTCCACTAGCTAGTAATATTGGGTAACAAGGAATGGGATAGCTATAACAAAAGATAACTTAAGTGGCCTTGGGTCAGGACTAGAATGACGCAAAAAAAAAATTCAAGTAGTGCAAAGAACAAGTCAAAATGGACATAATCGATAGATCTAATGGATCGATATTAATTTTCCAAAATCAATATTGATCAATTGGATCAATGTTGATTGTGTCCATATTGACTTTATCCTTGTGCTACTTAAATTTTTTTTGCATCCTTCTAGTCTTGACCCAAGGCCACTTAAGTTATATTTTGTTATAAATATATGCACCTAAATCTGCTCACCTAAATTATTCCAATTAATTTTGCTAATTTATCCCCTTTATCCTAACCTTAGTCATTTATCTAATATCCCTCTCACCATTTCTTCATTCACTAACCTCATTTCTACCACACCAATCAATTAATCCTCATAAATCATGTCTTATCCCATCCTAATCTATCTTATCTATTATTTGATATTCTAAAACTCCCATGGCTCACCTACCCATCTACCAAGCCTATTCCTAGGTTCTCTTACATTCCTAGTCCCTAAACACCCACCTAATCCCTATCCTAATCACTAATCCTAATGAATCCCTAAGGAGATTCTAGAATTCTCCAATTCTAGAACTTCATTTAACTTGTCCCCTCTTTGCTAGTAGTTACTGCATTGTTTTTGACAAAACCAGAAGATTTAAGATGATATCACAACTTTTATTGTCAAATCACAATTTTGCAATTAGTGGTATTGCAAGATGGAGAAAAATGATTAGGATTTTTACAAATAGATGTAAAACAAAATAAGAGATACGATTAAATATATAAAAGCATTAAAGATATGAATAAAAGATTAAAAAAAGGATTTGATGTATTTAAACTAATGTCATGACTTTGAAAATATGATGAGGACAATATTGCTAAAGTAATTCAAAATCAGTTAAATTAATATAAAGTCGTTACTTCATGTTCTATAATATTGTAGAAAGTGGGTAAAAAGGGTAAGGATGGAAGTTTATTTTATGTTCAAATGATCCTAATTTATTTCTACTAATAGACAATGAACAACACAAAAACCAACAAAACTTTGTTAGTAGAAATACCCTAATACCTTAGATTCAAACAAAACTATAATTTTGTGTAAAAACCTTTTGTAAGACCATGGCTTTGTTGATTCCTAGAGATAGAAATATGACCTATCTACCCAACAAGGTGAAAAAAACTGATATAAACTTGTAAAGGATCAAATATTAAGCAAAACTAATTTTACTTGGTTAAATAGTATATCTTGCAAAACTATGAGTTAAAGGACAAAACCATAGATTTATACATAAAATCACTATTTGTGAATTAGTGATTTTGTAAAAAATTCAAAAACTTACCAAAAATATAACTATTAGTAGTTAATATGGTGGTCAAGATAATATCATGACTCTCATAGGCAAAACTATGACTGTGTATTAGTGGTTTTGGAAAGCAAAACCACAATTTACTTGGGTGTGATAATTTTGTCAAAATCTGGGATTTGTTCTTTACCTAGTCATTCTTGTAAGCTATCAAAAACACATCTAGGATGAAATAGGCTAAATTGGGAGGGGATATCCCACTATGGTTGCCAATGTGAGATTGTAATTGTGAGCACTTATATTAAACTACCTAAATATGATAATTCAAACACAAAATACACAATACACTCAATAAGAGAGATTATGGAAGCAAATTAGAATCAACGAGACAACTCTTACCAATCACTTGCTTCTCCTATCCTCCACACAATATCTTCAAACCAAATTGTTAGATTATTGATTGCAATTAGACTTAGAATTTTGACATGGTGACAACTTGATTATGATTATGGATTTGACATGGAGATTGTATGGCTTACTTAGATTGGTATGGCCATGGAGGAGTGGCTTGTATAAATAAGCCAAGGGGGAATATCAATGGCTCACTTTCAAACTTGAGCCATGAGAATCAAGGATGTAGGTTTTTCCAAGAAATTAAAAATTCTTTCGAAGCCTCTAGAATAAAGGCTTCTAGAGAGGAGGGGCCAAGTTAGAGGTGATTTTAGAATTGGAGAATTCTAAAATTTTCTTAAGGATTAATTAGGATTAGTGATTAGGATAGGGGTTAGTTGGGTGTTTAGGGACTTGGGATGTATGAGAGACTATTAATAGGCTTAGTAGGTAGGTGAGTGTTTAGGGACTAGGGATGTAGGAGAGCTTAGGAATAGGCTTAGGTGGGTGGGTGAGCCATGGGAATTTTAAATTCTCAAATAATATATAAGATAGATTAGGATGGGATAAGACATGATTTAGGAGGATTAATTGATTGGTGGGGTAGAAATAAGGTTAATGAATGAAGTAATTATGAGGGGGGATATTAGATAAATGACTAGGATTAAGATAAAGGGGATAAATTAGTGAGATTAATTACAATAATTGAGGTGAGTAGATCTAGGTGTATACAACTGTAACAAAAGATAACTTAAGTGGCCTTGGGTTAGGACTAGAAGGATGTAAAAATTTTACAAGTAGTGCAAGGAACAAGTCAAAATGGACACAATCGACATCAATCCAATACATTGATATCAATTTTATAGAATCGACGTTGATCACAAAGTAATCAAAGTTGATCCTCAAAGACATGTTAGGTGCTCATTTGCAATCGAGAATGTGTGATACATAGCCAAAAAACTTGACAATTATCTACATATCAACATAAGATATGAATGATGGAGGCAAGTGGGAGTGCAATGAGGAGGTAAAGACGGTCTCATGATGAGGTAGGCTTGGAATTTTATTAAGTTTTTAAATTTTTTGAATATATGTTTTTTAGTTTCTTGAGATTATTACAAAAAATTGTGAAATAGTTAAAATGTTTTAGATTAGGCAAGAAATTTAAAAAGTTAGAAAATTGTTGTTAGATTTTATTAATTTTAGGTAAATGTATAAATGTGGGTACATGGATTGATGTCAATCTCTAAAGATCAACATCGATTTCCCAATGGTTTTAATTGATTTCACTCAATCACTATCAATATTTAATGATCAGTATCAATCATTGAGAATTGAAGATGATTGAAGCTAGGGTAAGAAATAGTTTAAGAAAACTTAGGAGTACAAATAAGAAAAAACATTGAGGTGAACCCAAACATCTAGGCATGAACATGACTCACTATGTGGGATTGGGTTCCACCACTCTGAGAGTGGCTACATGATCCGATGGATGACAATGACTAGAGGCAATTAGAGGTAGTTGGCTTGAGAGGTATATGCCATTATCGTCGAGTTCATAGGGATGTGGGTTGTTAATGGAATTATTGGAAAGATGAGATGTAGCCATAGGAACCTTTTGGATACCTACCAAGGAGATCACCATGACCATGGAGAACATATATTAGATACTATGGCTAATAGTAGAGGGTGTTGTGATAGTTTTAGTTGATGAGAGAGGATGCACATTAGCACTAACACAACTAAACATCAACTTCACTATTAAAGGCTATGTTTTTGAGAGTTTATATGATGAGGACATGGAGGGGAGATTAGTTATGACCATGATGATGCTATCCATCACATGCTATGCACTACTATATTTAGCAAGGGGTTGATTTTATTAGAGTTTAATAGGTGTGGTAGTAGGCATGTTGGAGCATCGTACTATATTCACATGGGCTCCCACTCTTCTAGCATAGGTATACAAAGAGTTATGGGGTTGAATGATATAATGGTGTTTGGGATGGATTTTAATTTTGTTTTAGATCAATGGGAATATGAACACATTAGGGTGGTGCACCCATTTGGCACTCCTTAAGCATGGTGGAACCAAATATTATACAACATGTGCTTCCTTTGGTGGAAGGAAGATCTTGTCTAACCTTATACAAATGGAATAATGTGAGACTTAACATACTATAAAGGGGTTTTAGAGGGTTTATAAGAGGGAGAAATTATTATTAGGCTATATCAAAGGTTCCCAACATGGCCATTGGTGGAAAGGGAGCTATCGAGGAGATAACTGGATAGGTGGCTATAGGGGTAGAGAATGAAGCACCCTACTTATAGTTTGATAGGGTATAGGACTATTTTATATTGATCAATGGTGTCCTAGATGCATCTATGTTATATAAAAGGGACGATTTAGAGATTGGGCCATAGGCTAGGCTAGAGGAAGAGGTAGCCACAATAGATGTAGATGATGCAAGGACTACATTGTCATATACATTATAGTTGTTGGGTCATCTAGGGGTGGGGCAAGAGAGGCTAGTATGGCCTCGATAGGATGGGGATGATGTAGAGATGGAGGAAGAGGGAATAGTAGAGGAGGAGCCAACAGAGGAGGAGGAAGAGATAGATATTTAGGGGCTGATGGTAAAGTGTGATACATTGAGTGTAGAGTGGGATGATCTATAGAGCTAGGTTATTACATTGTAGGAAGCTTTGGTAGAGGCACATAGGGGTCAAGATGGATTACAAGTTCAAATTTAGGTTATAATGGGGTCATAATTAGGTAGTATGAGATCATGATAGGTACAGAGAAGACAGAGAGCTTATGGGAAGAGCTATGGGAGTGTCAATTAGAGGGGTACGGGAGGAGCTAGACCTAGTACAAGATAGGGAGGCATAATGAGCCTATAAAAGTACCAGGATGTCCTCATAGAGATACAATATTATGAGATGTTTGTATAGGATCAGTTTCTAGAGATACCTCAACATGTGACTTATATTTTGACATAGGCGAGAACATCTTGATAGTTGCAGGGTGGCACACCTAGCTTGGGGAGTGTGGTATGAGGGAGAGGTGGTAGGGATGGATATGGGGGTGGAGATGGAGGAGTCAGTAGAGGAAGGAATATAATCCACCTAAGTTAGATCTAGTTTATAGATTAGCCACATTTTATTTATATTATCAGCCATAGAGCCTGTTGTTATACTGTTACTAGCCATAGAGCCACCTTGTACATTTTTATTTTTAAACATTTATTATATATATACAGATTCCAGATTTTGATCATGAGTTAGTTTTGGATTTATGCTTAATGTGATGTGATTTATAGATTATGTGATGCATTTACTTTTTTTCATCATGGTTATGGATTAATTATGTGATTATAATATATGTTGTTGTAATGTTATTATGGAAGGTAACACTGGGATATTTAGTGATTATTGTTTTTACAACTTTTGATATTATGGGATTTGGTTAGATTTAGATTTTTTATAGATCATGAAAAAGAATAACGGAGGTATATATGACTCTTTATTGGCTTATATTTTAACTAGAGATAAACAACTTGTTGTATCTACATGTGTATCCTTTATTTATTGTTAATAATGACCTAAAACAACCCTATGTCAATTAAGTTCTTGACCCTTTTTTAGAAGAGATTTAATATGGATAAGATATAAATAAAAGCTTATATTTTGAGGAATATAAGTCTCATCTCACATTTGTTGAGCTATAAAGCTAACCATAAAACCTTTTACATAGACTGATCAATGCAAGAAGTCTACAATTTTATAGAAAGCTGATCAATGCAAGAAGATTTCTTAGGATATCTTTGATTTTTATTTAGGGCTTTTGTTTTTTTAGAGGCATATTATTATGAAACTAATTAATATGAAAAGTTTTCCATTATAATTGTTATTTTTAGATATCCATCCTTTAAGGGAGTGGTCTATATTTTAAGATACAAGCTCGCACAACTATGCTTTTAGGGCACAATTTATGATTTTTATGCCTCTTTATGGATAGTTGTCATTCAAGGGAGTAGCCTATACTTTCACCCTTTATTTTTGATATATATATATATATATATCAAAAATAAAGGGTGAAAGTATAGGCTACTCCCTTGAATGACAACTATATCCCAGCTTTTTGATTTGCATTTAAGGTAATTAAGGTTGGCTTCCAGATGCTTACATGAGACAATACTTTTATCCTAAAAAATAAACTTTTCTAGGTGAGATATTTTTAGGAAATAATGATTTTTTTGGATTTTCACATGATTCTTTTATCATTATTAGGTATTTTATGAGTGATTGGAGATGTGACTTTTAGGTTGTTTTGAAATTAAAGGAGGAAAACTCCTAATGACTATAGTTTGTTTTAAGTTTATTAACAGTAAAAAGGATGCAAATGCAAAACATTAAGAGGTTTATGTTCTAGATTTTCCTCAATAGAATCTAACTGATATGCCCTAGATCCATATTTATGAGTGATAATATAAGATCCAATCCAATTTGGAGTGAATTTTCCTCTTTTAATTTTTTCCATATTTGTTACATGCTAATTTTCTTTAAGGATGAGATTGCCAATATTAATTTCTCATTCTCTTATATGTTGATATATGCACGTTTTATTCTTTCTTGATATACATGGAGGTGGTTGAGGGCCATAGATAGATGCTCATCTAAAATTTTAAGTTGTGTTAAATGCCCCTGATGATAGTCCTCTTTAGAAATGATGTCTGATAGGGATTCTAAGAGCCTATATGAAAATTTAATACATGCAAAGAGATAAACACAAGTCTCAGGTAAATTATTTCAATACACAATATATTATACCATACTCACTAATTTATTTGATTAATACATTCCAGGATATTATACACACATATAGGAAATGTATTTCCTATAACTTCTCCCCAATATTATCTCCTGAAATCCATCTAATTAAGCACACAATATATTGTTATAATAATATAAATAATATATCTCAATATTTATATTCTAATGTAATATTGTTATATGTAACAATATTTTGATTTACTAATTCTAACTTGTTACTTATTTACCATCCTGTAAATATCAACTTTACTATTTACCATGTGGTAAATACCAAAATTCACTAATGTGAAAAGTAGATTTCCTAAAATCCCCCCATAGTTTTTACATGGTGAAAAAAATACTCTTATGCTTATCTTAAGTATGCTCACCTCTTGTAGTATGCCCTATTTGGCTCATGACCTTGATAGAGAGAGCCTCACTCCTATCATGGTTTTAAAGTTTACAAAAAACCTTGAAATGAAGAGGAACACCATCTACCTCCAAAAATTAGCACAAATAGAATTGTATGCCACTACATACTCATAGGTCTACATACTACTGATGCAGTCTTACCACACATGACCACTATATGTAAAGGAAGACATCTCAAATTTATATTACATGAATGAAATGGATGTGTCACTAAGGGTCATATCCATAAAGAAGTAAGTAGTCATGAGATCTCTACAGTAGCTACTCTCCTAACCATTGCCAACATACTATTCATCTCCTAGTGGTTTTCTATATCTCTACCACAAACCTTTTTAAGATCCATGAATTGACTTACATTGGTGCTTTTTATCTTTTTACAATGTATTCACATCAGGGAATAATGTTTGGAATTTACACACACAAATATCATGAACATGTATTATTCCTCTATTCTTATTTTGAAAAACACATAGTGAAAACTAAAAAATCACACCACACTAAATGTGACCACATCATTGATGCAACCTCATCATTGGTGACTGATGAGAGGTCATTTAAAGACCTCTTTCCTTTGTGTATCCTCAAACCCCCAATATATGAAATTGCTCACTTAGCTAATGATGTTGTAGAGCTTAGGTTCATGTCATTTTGATTGAAATGGGGTCCCCCCCATAATAATGACATGCTTACAAGATGTTAGATACACCCAAAAAATGTATCTTTAAGGTAATAATTTTAATTTTTACTATTTAACTTTTAATGTACAAAATGAATTTTAAAAACAAATGAATTGACTCTAGACTTTTAATTTTTACTTTTGACAATAACATTAATTTGAAAAATATGACATATTAAAAAGTAAACTCTTTTGACATAGACAAAAAAAATGATTTTTTGACTCATTTTTGACATAGACCCGACTCTTTAACAAAAAATATTTAACACTATTTATTTGGTAAAAACTAGTTATAAAAATCAAAACTATGAAATTTGAGCATCCTAAAGATTGTTCTAATAACACAATTACCAAATGACTTAACAAGACTTTAAATGAAATCTAAATCTATTTAACTCAAAACTTAAAATAGTCTATTAAACAATTAAATGACTCCAACATGTAAGCTAAAAAAATTAATGAAAAAACCTATGGACTAAACATTAAATAATGACAAAAGACAAAGTTAATACCTACAATTTTGTTTTGTAAACCATGGGCGGTGGAGTGGCTTGAAGAATTAGATGCAAATCTGATTTACCCACCAACTATATTATGACATCAATGAATGCAATGTAGTTAAAGTTTTTTTGAACAAATGTAATGCATGTGAATGCAAGGAGACTTCCTTTTGAGCAAACCAAAAAATCACGATCCTCCATGCCTATGCACTAAATGAATACACAACACTTTAATATTGGATTGACGACACTTGGATCATGGGCAATTGTATGCTGAAATTTATTTCATACTATCACTGTGTTTTGAACAGATCTAACAAGATGACATGCTAAAATGTATCATGTTAGCTATAGAAAAAACAACATAGAATTACTTTCAATACAACTAGATCTATTTCATTGAAGAATGAGCTCTCAAACTATTGCTTATTAATGCAAAATCACTGATTTGAATGCAATGTCAATATCTACTTGGGAAACCTGCAAATATATGATAGCTTGTAGTGATTATGAACGCATATTCAATACATTCAGTGGAACTATTTACATATTTACCTTCAACCTCTGCCAAATGTATTTGACTTGCTTCATGGCTGCCTTCAAAATTAGATTGCATAGATGATTAGAAAACAACAACTATTAGATTACTTTTTACGAAGCTACTTTAAAACTATACATAATTTTAATATAAGATTCTCATCAATGGGGAAATAACAAACTGATGTGCCCCATAAAATTATTAAAAATGTAGTCTTTTCATCACACAAATCCCCCTTCCCACTTTGATACCAATGATAGGGATTCTAAGAGCCTATATGCAAATTTAATACATGCAAAGAGATGAACACAAGTCTCAGGCAAGTTATTTCAATACATAATAAATTATATCATACTCACTAATTTTTTGATTAATACATTTTGGGATATTACACAAACATATAAGAAAAGCATTTCCTATAACTTCTCCCCAATATTCTCTCCCGAAATCCCTCTAATTAATCACATGATATGTTGTTATAACAATATAAATAATATATCTCAATATATATATATATATATATATATATATACATTCTAATGTAATATTTTTATATTTAACAATATTTCAATTTACTAATTACTAACCTATTACTTATTTACCATCTCATAAATATAAACTTTACTATTTATCACATGGCAAATACCAAAATTCACTAATGTAAAAGCTAGATTTCCTAGCAATGTCTCTAAGAGATATTTGTAGATAGAGAATCTGTATTTGTAGGAGGACAACTTCCATTCCATAGACCAAAGAAAAAGGCATAACACTAGTAGAGGTTTGAAATCTAGTACAATAATCCTATAAATTGAAGGGAATATTAAAAGGCTAGTTCTTCCTAGCCTCATTGACTACTTTAGTTAGAATTTTAATTTAGGTTTTATTAGATGCCTCACCATGCCTATTAGCTTGAGGATAATAAGATGAAGAAAAATTTATCTTAATGTCAAAAGAGTCATATAATCTTTAGATTTAATTATTTTTATAATATTTTCCATCATCTGTGATTATCGTATGATGAACACCAAAGTGATAGATAATATGATGATTAATGAAATCAACAATCTTATCTATTTTAGTCAAAATAAGGGTAATGGCCTCCACCTAGTTTGTAAAATATTTGGTGGTAATAGTGATAAAATTATGTAATTTGATGATTTTGGATTAATTTGTCCTATAAGATCTAACCTCCATTGAGAAAATGGCCAAAAGGTATGGGCCACTTGCAATGTGTTAATAGGGATGTGTAAAATATTAGTGTGTTGTTGACATTTCACATATTTATTGACATATTCATAATAATCCTAATTTATAGTAGGCCAATAACAACCTATTTAAAGAATTTTCTTAGTAATAGAAAGGGCACTAAAGTATCCCCCAAATAATCCATCATGCATTTCTTGAATAACGAGAGTAGCCTCATAGTTCTGAAGACATTGAAGGAGTAGACTATCAAATCCCCTTTTATAGAGAACACCCCCTAGTATGACTTAACATGAGGTTCACTACTTAAAATCATGTTTAGCATTCTTAGATAAATCAGGAGGGATAATAACTTTAGACAGGCAATCAAATGTCTATGTGTACCATAGATCTAAATGATTTTCTTCCACATTATGGACAAAAAGAAAATCCATTCTAGTATAAGATGGTTGGTTTATTTTGTGTATTAGCATAAAAATCTTGAATTCCTAAGGGGATGATGGGATAAATGGGGATAAAGAGGCCATGATATTTGTGAACTTATTAGTTGACTGAGGAGTGCCTTGGATGACATAATAATCAAAAGTGGCTAATATCTGGTCTAATAACACTTTGTATTTATAGAGGATGCCATTCTTACAATGATACATGTCATTGATCTGATTAACAACCAACAAAGAATCTTCATAAATAAAAAATAATCTAATGCTGAGGGTTAAAGTAGTTTGGAGACCTATAATTAGGGATGCATACTCTACCATATTATTAGTGGTATTATCAAAATCTAACTTGAAGGATAAATGTATAGGATCACCCTTTGGAGGTTTAAAAATAATTCTAGCACCCCCTCCCCATGTTCACATTTCAATCCATCAAAGAACAAGGTCATTTGATAATTAGGATCCACTTGGGATGTGGAAGTGATGGATTTATATGGGAACTCAAACTTAGATGGATGACCACCTATAAGAGGGGCCTTAACTAACTGACCAGTGATGATTTAAACTTCTATTAAATTTTGGTGGAGAAACTCCAGATTAAATTATGCTAAAAGCATGAGCCATCTAGCTATATGTTGATTCTGGTAAGGCTTCAAATGCATAAATTTGAGGTTTCAATATTCATAATTACATAGGTCTTATGATTAATCAGATAGTGGTGAAGCTTAGAAGATACAAAAACCAAATCCAAGTAGAGTTTTTTTGGGTGTGTATAGCATGTCTCATATTCAACGAGAGTATGACTTATGTAAAACACTACTTGTTCTTTGTACTGCTCATGATGATGGGCCAACATGGTCCCTAAAGTGTGATCTATGGCCAAAATATAAAAGAAGAAAGGTCGCCCTTACTCAAGAGGAATAAGAAATGGTGGGGATAGAAGATAAATTTTGATAACTTCAAAGGCTTCTTGACAATTAAAATCCTAGATGAATGAGGTATCCTTGCTTAAAAGGTGATGGAATGGTTGGAAATGATCGGATAACTAGGAAATAAAATGTTGAATGGATTATAAGTTTCCTTGTAGGCTACAAAGTTGTTTAAGGTTGGATGGGGGTGGAATATCTATAATAGACCTAATATTATTAGGATCAACTTCTATACCATGGATGGAGATGATAAAACCTAAAAGTTTACCTCTCAAGATCTCAAAAACACTCTTTTTAGAATTGAGGTGGACATAAAATTAGATTAGACAGTTAAATATGATTTTGAGAATCGAAAGATAGTCCTTTTAGAGTTTTGATTTATCGAGAAGGTCATCCACATAATCTTCAATAATCTTATGGATTATATCATGAAAGATATAAGTGATATCTCTTTGATAGGTGGCTCCTGCATTCTTTAGGCCAAAAGGCATAACCTTATAGTAAAAAGTCTGCCAGGGAGTAGTAAAATAAATATTATGTTGATCTTTTGGGGTGATAAGGATTTGATTATATCCAAAGAATTCATCCATGAGTACAATATTTCATGGCCTACCAACAAGTCCACTAACTGATCCATTTTAGGAAGAGGAAAGTTGTCTTTAAGATATGCAAGGCTTAAGACTCAAATTTTTTTATAAAGATGAAGACCTCTCATGGGTTTTGTGATAGGCACAATATTATAATCTATTGAGGGTAATCGATTGACTAAAAAATGAAATTGATAGATAAGAGGCACTATAGTTCCTCCTTAACTAAGAATGAGACATGAGAGTACATATTTCATAGCTTTTGAATCACTAGCTTAGTTTCCTAAATAGTGACAATATTGTGAAAAATAATTTTAATGTCAATACTAGGCATGTCACTATAAGACCAAGTGAAATCCTTGCTATGGTTGGCCAATAAGTTATTGAATTCTTAGTTTTCCTAATAGTCTAGGTATTTACTAACCTTAACAATATATAGGGCATCCTAAGGCCCTATGTTAATGTTAATGGTAGCTTCATTTAATAAACTAGGCATTTCAACTAACAAGGAATTACATAAATGCATATTCTTAGTGCCTAAGTAAGTCAAGATAGACTCATCATCTTGACACTGAATAACTAGGATGATAGGAGAGTCTTTTGATACCATATGAGGATAGGTAATGGGGATATATTTAGTTTCTCCATTTTTATGATAGGTGAGAGGATATAAGGTTATAATTTTGACTAAAAACAATTTTAGGGGGATGGACACAACATCATTTATTTTAGGGAGAATGCTAGAGGATGACACTATGACATTCTCTTCAAGATCAGATGCAAGGGTGACTTCAAGAATAGTTTTAGGAGTTTTATAAAATATTGAACCATAATTTTCATGAAGTTTATAAAATCACCTAAATTAGCATCGTGTTGTCCTTTCTCGTATCATCCTAAGCTAAAGCCTTTCATGCACATCATTGTAAATACATGTGAGCAAAACACGACATATCTAGAAATGAGAAGTTTGAAGAAAATGGTTTTGTTTGGGATGGGATATCAAAATATTAGGATGGTCAATCAATCCCTCCATATACTAAATGAGTATATAAGAAAGGGGGGCTAAAAGGAATAATATCCCTGAGGTTAGGATAGTAGTCACATTGTTTATCAAGATGCCCATATTCTTGAGGAGTGGGAAGGGTGTTAAGTGTTAGTAATTAACACTCCCCTATTATAGAATCTAAAGGAGTCTTATCAAAGAGACACAACAAAGGGATAGTTAAAATAGTAAATGTTTCATTAGATGATGGTGATGGGGTCACACTTTTTAGAGGGAGTAAAATGTCACTGGGCTGAAAGGTGAGATTACATGTTTTAAATAGATTGGGATCAATAGGGATAATGTGGACTTGGCCCTCATGTTCATATTTGATACATCGATGTAAAGTGGATGGAACACACTACATAACATAGATCCAAGGATGCCCTAAGAGGAAATTGTACTGGAATTCTCCTTCTATGACATAAAATAACTTGTGAAGAACATGAGAGCCTAACTGGATGGGAAGGAAAATAGTTCCTAATGTAGGAACCACTATGTCATTAAAAACTTTCAATACTACTAGAGATTGATCTACAACCATTTATAGAAGTTTCAATTGTTTGAATGCATGAGAGTATTTAATATTAATACTATACCCATTGTCAATCATCACTCTTTTGATGCAAGTTTGATTAACTTGTGTTGTAACAAATAGGGGTTGATCTTGGTCTTTGGATGGTAAGGGAACTATCTCAGAATCATTAAAAATAATAGATGAAACCATTTTTAATGCTCCAATAAATTTTGACATTAGTTGAGGTTAATCAAGTTGTATTTATATGGCCTAAAGTGCGTCAATCATTACATAACGATGTTGAGGGTAATTTTTAATTAGTTCATAAAGGGACATTTTGATAGGAGTTTGGTGAAGTTATTTTAGAACTAATATTTGTATAAGTTCTAAAGAATTATTATTTTGAGCTTTTCCTAAAATGGAAACTTTAGGTTTGTATTGGAGGATTTAGAACCTTCTGTGACTGGGGTAGGAGCTTTAACTATAGACACTTTGGCTTTGTTCAATTTTTGGGCTTCGATAGCATGTGATTGGGATTGGGTTGTTATGTTTATTGTATATATCTAAAATAATGGGGGATTTGCTGAAGTCCTCAATTTATTCATTTTTGAGGGTCCCAAGGGTGGAATAAAAATTGAGTTGAGATCATCAATCACATTTTTTGATTCTTGTTTTGATTTACCTTTAAAAAGGTTTATTATGTGGGCATTAGGGATATCTATAATTTTGGGATCGAAGAGGGAATCATGTTGTTCAATTAATAGATTATCCTCATCCAAATTTTTTTGAATCATGACCTTTAGAGCATTATAGCTCTCAGTATCATGTCCATGTATCATGTGATAGGCAGACACTTTATTTTCTATGTACCACACAAGTCTTTAAACATGGGGATTACTTGGTTTGATGGGGGGAAATGTGACTAGAGAGGTTTGTAGGTGTTGGTTTGTATGGAGGGTACTCATGGTTTTAATGGGTGGTAAGGGTGCTTTAACTAAGTCTCAGGGATAATCAAAGTCTACTAGGTTAAATCAAGGTTTTTGTGTGGGTAGTATTGGTAGATTATTCTGAACCGACTTAAGCCCCTTGACAGAGGATTCTATAATAGAAATATTTAGTTTTGAGGAAGGATGTGGCTTTAGTATGGATGGTGTAATTTGTTCTTGGGGTATGACCATATTTCCTTTTTATGTGCATCTAGAGGTCGTAAATGTGTCTTTAGGATGATCTTAGTTATTGGGAAGTTTAAATATTATGGGTAGATGTTGTAATATCTTACCATTTAGTATACCCAAGCATTTATTCCATGTGTGGGGATAATAAAAGTCCTTTATATCCTCCACATTTTATGGGGGACTGTTGGTGGGTTTGGATGAGCCTCCCTATGGAAGATCCCATGAAATGGAGTCTAAGAGACTTGAGTGAACAATAGAAATAGGTTTGTTTGATTTAGATGAGTCAAAGGTATCTCCTTTAAGGAGATCTAATATTTGAGCTGAGCTAGAAGGTAATTCAGTCATACTTTCAACTTCTTTTAGCAAGAGTTGATCATGGATGGTGTTTATGATGTGGATGCTTTGATTTGAGGTACCCCCCATATTTATTTGTACAAAGTTAGATGAGGATGGATGGTTAAGGAAGGGTTACTTGAAGATGTCTATAGATTGATTTTGGGGTGAATTTACATTATCTAATTATATCTCCCCTTGATCAATAAGGATTTTCACTAAGCTTTTAACATATTGACACTTGTTAATTTCATGACCAAGCACATGATGATAAGTACAAACATCACTTTATTTGTACCATCCTAGTTTTGGTCTAGATTCATCGATAGGTCTAATGGGAGGAAGTTAAATGACTAGCACCTTTAATAACTTATCTAAGATATTAACATAAGACTCTCCTAAAGGTGTGTATTTTCTAGGTGTGAATATGGTTAAGTTTCTTTATAGTTGTGTTTGAGAGGAACTTGGTTGGTTCATTATGAATGAGGGAACTAATTTTAGGACAAAAAAGTTAGTTTTTCCCTTTTGATTTGGATTAGTGTTTCCTTTAGAAGGGTCTAGTTTGAAGTTCTTATTTCATAACTTCACCTTTCCTTCTTCTAGGGCTTAGATTTCTAATTTTAGAGCCATGGTAAAGGCCTCATAAAAAGTTTTAAATGACTGAACTTGTAAAATAGATGAGATATGTTTCACACATGATCTCAAAAATAGTTCTATCAGTTTTGGTTGAGGCAAGGAGAAGGTTAATTAGTTTATAAGACTCTACCACCTAGTTAAAAGTTTTTAATGGGCTCATATTTGAATTGTCTAATGGCATAAATGTCCATAATAGTACCTTCCTAGTGATATTTATTAAGAAGTGTTATAAGAAGGTTTTATCGAGCTTCTCAAATGAAAATAATGAGTGTTGGGGAATGGAGCTATACTAGTCTAAAATTGGTCCAGTGAGTGACATAGGAAACATACTTAAAACAAGGGCATCATCATGGGCAATGAGGTAGTAAACATGTTAAAATTCTCTAATGTGTTATTTTGGAGATCTTCCTTATTTTAGAATTTCATGAATTTGGGAAGTTCCCATTGTGCAAGATATGGCTAGATAGGGACAATAAGATTGATTGGCTCGTTGCAAATACATTTATAAGTAAACATGTTCTTTTATCTTGAGGCATAAGATTTTAAGTTCATAATCCTCTCCATGAATATCCTTATGATATCTTATTTGGCACTTACTGAGGGATGCCTCCTACAATATTCTATTGTAAATGTTGATATGGAGGAAGTGACATTTTGAGAGGTTGCATAAGGGGTACCCTACGGATGTGGTGATTGTTTATTGAGATGCTACCATGTATTGAGGGAAGAGCAAAGGTAAAATTTGCTATTGAGATAGGTTATAATACTAACTATAAGGGGTTGTGTTAGGATTTGATATTGTATAGCTAGGGGTATTTTCTATTGAAAGTTTTGACTTATAGGGATTTGCTAAGTGGATTATGGAGGTTATGTAGTAGAAATCAATATGACATGGGTTTGGATAGGTAGGAGGGTTAAAAAAATGAATACCACTATATTTTTAGGCATGGGATAGGGTGTTGGACTCATTATTAGTGGTGATGTAGTAACATTTTGTGCTGTAATAATGGTGGTGGTCAGACTACTAGTCACTAAGGGTGGTAGCATATCTAGCGATTAGGTAGTACTAGTATTTGAACCTAATAGAGGTGGTGGATTAGTAGATGAAGATACCATGGATAAGGTATATCCTTTAAGGTTTTTTGAAGGTATGACATAAAAGGAATGAGAAGTTTGACCATAGGGGGAAATGGGGATCCATATGGATCATACAATGAGATAATGAATTAAGGTGATCAAATTTTTGTCTAGTATGTTAACAAACTCCAGATCACCCTAAGGGTATAATTGAGGGATACCTTCTCCGTAAAAATCATAAGAGGTAGGGGAATTGGTGATTGTTTCATAGAAGAGGAAGACAAATGGTGTGACTCTATTTATTTGAGTGACTATTATCTCGTCAAAACCATGTAGTAATAAGGAAATAAAAGTAAAGAATAAACACACATTTTTTTTTTATTATCTCACTTTAGTGAAGGAAAACACACACTCTAATTGAATAAACTTAACTATTTTTTATGTTTTTAAGAAATAATTTTTTAAAATATGAAGGGAAGATAGGTTAATAAGGGTCCTAAGAAATGGTAATCTATGGTTGGTTTTAGGTTTGGTTTAAGGTTAAGAACCTTGATATACTTGAAGGTATAATGAGTCCTAATTATGTGTTGGTGGTAGCATGTGGCTTGGTATTAGGGCCTACCCCATCACTTCACAACCCTATAGCGATAAAGGTGTTAGGTATTTAGCCTATATACCACCAGCTAATTATTTATACTTGACTTGAACATCAATTCAACTTTCCCCTTGGTGATGAAATCCAAGTGGGTCTACCTAGGTGGGAGTTGTTTCGATTTCAATTTTTTGTGATTGTGGTTTGGTTTGTGTATGAGTAAAGTGTGACTAAATGATAAGTTATCCCACTTAATTAAACTAAATTTATTTTAAAATAGGCAAACAAAAAGATAATTTATCTTTTGTAAGAAAAGAAAGTAATCTAAATATTTTTGCCTTTTTTGATTTTTAATGAAAAATAAATTTCACTAGAAAAAACAAACAAAAAAGACAAAAATAAAGAAAAACAAGAATAGTGAGACCCTTAAACGATCCCACTAGGCATGCTAGAATTTTTAAAATATATTATTTGTTTTATATAAAAAGTAAACTACTCAATAATTTGAAATGAGATATAGGGTTTTACAAGATTACCTATGATGGAAATGGATTGCACACCATATCTAGTAATGAAGGAACTCCTTTCTGTCTTAGAAGGATTACCTATATAAGATAGATAACTCAAACAAAAGATGGATTAATAAGATAAACATGTAAGATGCTTGGTATGAGACCAGTCCCAAGAAGTGGTACACTTATTTTTATGGATGTCAACCCACTATATTTGGTAATTAAGTGGATAAATATGACTAAAATTACAATAATGCATTCAACAAGATATATAAGATGATAAAATGATTTAAGATCTAATCTACATTCATCAGATAGAGATTAGTAGATTAAGCATTCCAATATTCTTTGATAATATACTCTTTAACTTGGATCACTTCTAATTAGTCTACAACTGATTTTAGGGTAGGGGTGAACATGATAACACAAAGGTCTATCTCAAATGATATGTTGCTTTGATCAACAAAAATGGGATGCAAAACTATGGGTAAATCATGGATAATGACCACTTCATGTACGGTTATAGGAATAATCATATACTATAAATCCATAACTTTTAAGAAATAAAGATCTAAGATATGAATTATATTTTAAATTGAAAGATACCAGGTGCAGACATAATGGATTTTTGACAAAGATTGATGTCAATCTACAAGATCAATGCCAATTCTATAAATAATGATAAAGGTCTTAAGGTAGGGTTTTATAAGGTAGATTTAAGGGAATTTAGAATGGTTTTTGAAATATCTGAGGCTAACTAAAGATACTCTAAAACACATTATAGGGGTAACTTATATATAAAATTGAATGTAAAGTAACACATAGAGGACATGAATTGCATAAAGAATTGGTAAATTAATGATAAAACTAACATTTTAAAAGCTTCCAACCTATTATAGTCTACAAGATTAAGAGTATGATTATGGCTCTTCTGATGAGATGGATGAGATGATGCCAATACCACAAGTTTCCTAAATATGAATAATTCTTTAATTAGTGATCAAAACAAAATTTGTTAGTCTTTTGGTGAAATCAAAAACACAAGAAGTCAATCCCTTAGTCTAGGTAAGGTAGTGATTAAATCGATTTCAATTCAACATAATCGATGTTGATATCAAGAATCACCAATGATTCCTAGCCAAATTTGTCCAAGTTGTTAGAGAGGTTCCAACTGAGGATTTAATTTTAGCTTTAAGTTGTTTTAGTAATTTTGGGATTTTAAGGAGGTTACAGGTGGTTAAAAAAACCTACCTTCCATTCTATTTTGGGAGATTCATTTATATTTTACCTAGGTAATTAATTAAATTACTTTACTTAAGTCCAAATTAATTAATAAAAAGTAATTATAGAAGGTATATGGTAAAAGGGTAATTAAATAATTACATGGGGTAGAATAGATATAATCAAGAAGAGGACCTAAGACCTAAGGTAGCATAATTATTATCATGCAAAATACTAATGCCTACACTATGATTTCATCCTAAAGATAATCATAGGTATCTTTCCATTGTGAACCTCGTACATTAAACTAGTAATACTACCAAAGATCACGTATATATGTAATATATGGCACAATAGTATATGTAATGTTCTACACTTATATAATAGGACTCTGTGGTCATGAATAGATAATATAAGGAGTAAGAGTTCATGGAACCCATCACTACTTATATAATAGGACTCTGTGGTCATAAATAGATAATATAAGGAGTAAGAGTTCATGGAACCCATCACTAAATTCTTTGTAGTTTATTTTAATTAATAATAATAGGAATATGTTTAGGTGCTCTAGATATCTAAACATGGTGTTTAGTAGATAAGGATTATGTGGAATCTACTATGTGTTTCTGATGCAATGATCTTTCAAGTATTGATTACCAAAGAAAGGGGATTGCCTATTTATTACCCTTTCTAAGAGGATTAACCTTAGTAGGTTTGATGATTAACTGTCTGGGCATAAAATTATTTTGTTTAAGTGGATGTTCATATGGAATTTCATAAACTATAATTACCTTGTTGAGATTAATGTATTTAACACACTTATGCATTGTAAAAGGTACTGCATGTAGATTATGTATCTAAGTCCATCCCAATAACATATCACAAATAAATGTGTAATGGATAATAGAAAAGGTAGTAACCACATATACTAGATCCACTTGTAAATGTAAGTCAATCTCATCAAGAACCTATTGTGAGGTCCTCTCACAATGCTCTAACTAATTTAGTTGACAAATAATCATGTGTATAATCTAAATGTGTAAGTACCATAATATTTCAAATTTTTTTACTTGTACCATTATCAATCATAAAACCATGCATAATCTGGTGATCAAGCTATGCTCAAATAAATAAGGAATGAAGATATGAGTCATCATCCACAATCTTATTATCATCAAAAGTAATAGAAGGTATCTAAGCCATAGGAGGTGTATGTCATGTATAAGTAAACATAAAACTATATAATGGGTACCCATAATGTGATGGAGGTGTTGACACTTGGATTTTCACCTTTGAGGAGATGCTCAACTCTCCTCATCTAAGTGACAAAATAGAATCATCTCTCTTGATGTGGGTGATAATTTTGTTGAGATGAATCTCTAGATTAGGGGCTCGATCCCCTTAATGCACCTTTAAAGATCTCTCTAATCTATCAATTATGTATAAAAAGAGTAAATAAAAATAATTAAAAATAAAATGGTGATGCACCAATGTATACTGTCCTCCCAATTGATTGCAACCACTACTTAAAGACAAAACAAGGTATTTTTCACACAAGACTCACAACTCATGATTCATTATTGCATCAATGTTTCATATGATAGATTCAAGAAGGTATATGAATCATAAAAAGGAAATGAATGATCCAGAGAAAGATATAGTCATGAATCACTTCTAAGATATCTCAACACTTAAGAAAGAATACTAGCAAAGACCTGAAACAATCTCCTTTCTATAAATTATTAGACCATCAAGAGTACAAGCTAGAAAAAGGAAAATTTTCACTAGACTAGACTAACAATATTCAAGTCATTACTCAATGTTATAACATGTGAGTGGCAAAAACACTTGTATATTTATTCAAGAATTCTTTGAGTACAAATATAGATAGAGTTTTCCCAATAACCAATGGAAGATGTGAAATGAGCTAAGAGAATGCATATATATAGCCTTAAGAGGTAGAACAATCAAAGGAAGTACAAGGGTGACTTGGACATGTGTCATCTTGAAAGAATTAGTTATATTTGCATGGGAGAGAAGTGGGTGAGATATGCTATGTCACAAGATGGATCAGTTACAATGAGTTACAACTAAACCAAAAGCATTAGTTACAACTGAACCAAAGCCTTAGTTACATTTTTCAATTTGTTATCTCTTATCTTCACCTTCAGGTTACCATCAAAACTTTTGTTTTAAACTCCAACAACTAGTTTTTGCAATCTAAAATTGATGTTTTATGGGCCGTCACTCTTTTGAGCATTTTCTTCTGACTTTTTGTCTCGACCCTTTTGTTTCCTTTACATCGGACAATTTTTTTGAAAGAATTCATTCCTTTGGGACTTTTGTTTGGCCCTTCAAAATGTTCCTTCGGGTTTCTTGAAGTGGACCTTCTAATTTTCTTTAAATAACCCTTCGACAATTTGAAAAGACCCCTTCAAAAAAGTTGTAAGTGTCCTTCAAATTTTGGAAATGACCTTTCGAAGGGAGAAAATACCCTTTGGATTTTTTGAAATGGTCCACTTTCCCATGGAAATAATCTTTCAGAATTTTTGAAAGTGTCCCTTTAGGAAAGTTGAAATGCCATTTGAACTTTCTGAAAAGTACCTTTCGGCCTTTAGAAATGACTCTCAGAAAAATTGGAATGCCCTTCAAAAAAGTTACAAGTTATCCTTTAGCTTGAAAAGGTCCTTCAAAAAATTTTCAAGTGTCATTCAAAAAAGTTGCAAGTGTCCTTCAAAAAAGTTACAAGTGTCCTTTGGAAAAGTTGTAAGTTCCCTTCCAAAAAGTTTCATAGACAATTTTCTTGACAAAAGATACCCTTTGAAAAAATGAAACATACCCTTCAGAAAAGTTGAAAGTGTCCTTTTTAGCTTGAAATATATCTTTCAAAAAATTTCCAAAGTACCTTAAAAAAAATTACATGGACAATTTGTCCAAAAGAATTTGGCACTTTGTCTTTAGGAGATTTGTTTTAGACAAATTGTCCAAAAAAAATTGTTACTTAGCTAAATGAAAATTTTGAAAGAAATACACTTAAGGAAAAATCTTCGGACAAAAAGTCTGAAAGAAATTGACAAAGTCTTAGAATGAAAACCTGAAATAATTCAACAAAGGCTTAGCAAAGACCAAAAATAAAGTTTTCAAAAGGAATAGGCTTTTATATTTGTTGTGGGCTTTGTCAAAGAACACTTCTAAATAAAATCTAAGTATTGTACCTGGCCAAAGATATAGACTTTGATGATTTTTGAAAATAGGGGTGCCCAATTTTGGCCTAAAGAGCCAAAATTTGGTCAATGAATTAGTGACTCACAGGGGTAGTATGTCTGCTATATTGACTAGACCAGTAGCCTTATCCAACTTAGGGCCAATGGAGTCAATGGATTCTTGAAGATGACTAACAAGGATTATGCCAAAAAAAACATAAGGAAACACACCACATAATAACAAGACCAAGCCAAGACAACATAAAACAAGACAAGGAAAAACTCACACATGTGCATAAGCACTTAAAGAACACAAGGAAAATAAGAAACTATGTACAAAAGAAAAGGAAACCTCAGTAAAAATGCTTTAGATATATCCCATTGACTGAGATATGTAGCTCCTCTCCATCCAACTTTGAGAGTTGGAAAGCATTGTGTTGTTTGCATTGTGTGATCATATATGGGCCACTCCATAAAGCATCATATTTTATGTGCCTTCCAAGTTTGGCCCTATATTCATCCCATTTTAAGATAATGTCTCCTTCTCTAAAAATACTTGGCATGGACTTCTTGTCAAAATACTTCTTTGTTTGATGTTGGTGAGTGGTCATGGTGTGCATAGCTTAATTTCTTGTCTCCTCAAGCTCCATCAACTCACATAATATAACTTCCATGCTCTCATTCTCCATCAATTTTAGCTGATATTGGAGATCTAAAGTGAGTAACTCAAGTGAGATAGGAAGTATAGCTTGCCTTACATAGATAAGTGTATATGGTGAATTCCCAATTGCTCTCTTTGGGGTGATCCTAACAACCCAAAGAGCTATCTTCAATTGGTATTCTAAGTCCTTTGATTCTCCTCCATTGTCCTCTTTATAATCTTGATTAAGTTATTATTTTTGGACTTAGTTAGTACACTCCCTTAAGGATATTAGTTGGAGGAGGTGTTAATATAGATGCCATGTTTCAAATCCCATTCACTTGTCTTTTTTCATAAGAAGGCTAATGCATTATCTGAAATGATTATTGAAGGAGATCCAAACTTGGTTACTATACCTTCATAAAAGTCAAAGACTAAGTTTCCATTTGCCTCCTTAAGAGATACAACCTCCACCCATCTTGTAAAATAATCAGTGGCTATCAACACCCACTTATGACCAACACTAGAAGGAAGATTGATGAGACCTATGAAATCCAAACCCCATTACATGAAGGGTTGCTCAACCTAGATTGGATGAAGAGGCAAGGCAACTAGATTTTGTTTGCCATCAAAAATATCACAATTTTGGCATTTCCTTACCCAATCATGAGTGTCCTTAAATAATCTAGGCTAGAAGTAACCAACCCTCATAATCTTAGGAGCTGTGGTTCTTGGAACAAAGTGACCACTAGCTGGTCCATCATGAAACTCATACAACACTTTGTCAATCAAATCCAAATCAATTCATCTCAACAACACACATAAAAATTAATTTTTAAATAGCAATCAATCAACAAGTACATATGGAATAGATTGTAACCCATAATATCTTTTTTTATCTCTATCAAGGCCTTGTGGACACCCACCAATTTGAAGGAAGTGAATCTTGCCTTGTGTCCAAATCCTCATGGTTGAAGATACAACTACTATAGGGTCATCATGGAGTGTCAAAAAAATATTCATTTTCTCTTTTAAGTCTAAATCAAGATGCTCACATAGTCCTTTTCCCTTCACTAGCTTGGTTGTTTTGATCTCCACATCATACTCCATCACTTTGGTAATCCAACCTGCACTTTTCTCATTCAAATATCTACTAAAAAAATGTCTCTCACTAGGATGCGGCACAAAAATGTGAATCTTGTTATTAGACAACATATGTCTAACTTTCTTTAAACTCATAACTGAAAGCATTTATTTCTCCACATATGTGTACCTTACCTCATAGCCTTCTAAACCTTGACTAAAGAAGGCAATAGACTGTTCAAAATATTCATCATTTGCTTAGGTAAGCATGGCAAAAATTATGTTTTCATTCCTAAAAGTGTACAAATTTAAGTCCTTGGAGAAGTTTGGACTTGCAAGAGTAGGATCTTGGTCAATGGCTTGCTTGATTTCCTTAAAACTTTCTTTCCTCCTTCTTGTCCAAGTGAATATCTCATCCTTCCTTAGTAGGGAGGTCAAGGGCTTGACCAAGTTAGAAAAAGTAGGAATAAAACTCCTAATGAAATTTATCTTTCTAAAGAATTCCAAGATGACCCTTCTTATGTTTAGGCAAAGACAATGCCAAGATGACACTTACCCTTTCTGGATCAATGGACATATATTTCTTGGAAACAATGTGGCCTAAGAGTTTGCCTTCATGAAAAACAAACACACACTTATTTGGGTTTAGAGAGATCCCAAACTCTCTACACCTCTCAAAAATTTATCATAGGTGATTCAAATGATCTTTTTCTTCCTTAGAGAAAACTGTCACATCATCAAGATATACCAATACAATGTCATTGATTCGTCATTGGAAAGACATCCATAGGCATATGTACCCCATTTGGTGGTGAAGGTTGTCTTGTATTAGTCACTTTATTTCACCAAAATTTGATTGCACCCAAAATAACCATCTAAGAGAGAAAACCTCTCACTACCTACCACCAATTGAAAAATTTGCTCCATAGAAGGAAGTCAATAATGATCTCTCAAAGACACTCTATTCATGTCCTTGAGGTCCACACACAACCTGATCTCTCCATTCTTATTTCTAATAAGGACTAAGTTGGCTAACCAAGATGAATGCTTGATGGGAAAGATGATTTTGGACTCAATCAGTTTGGTGAGTTCTTTCTTCATGAGTGGTTCAATCTTGGGATTGATTGGCCTTTGTATTTTCTTGATGGGTTTGGAATTTTCATCTATCTCTATGGTGTGTTGAGCCAATCTTCGGTTAAAACCCTTCAAATCACTATACCCCCATGCAAAAATATCACTAAACTCCTTGCATAGTTCAATGAAATCATGCTTCTCTTGACTAGTGCATACCTTCCGAAGTGCAAGTAGATTATCTTTAAAGATTTCTACCCTTTCATAGTTCTCTTGGTTAGTGGACATACCTACCTTTTCCTTCTTGAGCTGGTCATCCTTGTTGAAAATGCTCTTAAGAGTCACTAAGCCTTTAGGAAGCTTGTTGGACTTCAATTGGACAATCTACCCTCCATATTGTTGCTACAGTTTAGATTGATTCTTTGAATAAAAATTAGCCCCATCTTATAGAAAAAGTTCTATTTTTTGGTCACTATCAAAGACCTTCCAATTAGTGACATTGTTTGGTATGGATGGTCTCACAATCAGCTTTAGATGGGGCTAGTTTTCATCTTCCTTTATGTCCTCTATAACATCAAATTGGATACCAATAGATGACAACATATCATCATACTTATTTTCTTCCCTTAGAATAGATATGATGTTAAACTCCATGAAATATTCTACAAGGTCCCAAATTTTGGCTTATAGGATTTGAGCAAGGAGTTCTTGGTCAAATTCTACCCTCTAACTTGATTCATAACAAGCTCACTATCACCAAACACTTGCAAGTCCCTGACACCTCTTTTCCTTGCCCATTCAAGGCCATGGATAAGGGTATCATAATCTACCACATTAAAAGTGCATGAGAATTTAAATTATAAGCTTTGAAAATACCTTTCCTTTGAAGGTGAAAGCAACATAGCTCCACTACTTGCCTTCATCTTACTTCTAGACCCATCAAAGAAGAGATGCCACAAGATATTCACATCCTCACTTGGATTTATCAAATTAGGCATGAAAGAGTCCTTATCATACATATAATAAACTCCAAGATTGGATTCTTTAATAAACTTGTACGGATCATGCTCATAGTTGTCATTTCCCCAATGATCTAGGAACAAATCACAAACTCCTTCAAGGGAAGATGATGGAGATTGGTCAATATGAAGCTCCTCTTTATCAATGATATCATAGTTAACATTTGCTACCATAGGTTCATATGGTTCCAAGTGATCTCTATGAATAGGTTCTAACTCAATTTTCACTTTAGTGCCATATTTTGTTCTAAACACCATGTAGGACCAATTGGCTGCCAAATATCCACCTATCTTGGATATAAAGTCTGTTGACAAGTAAAGAGAAAAATAAGGAGGTAAATATACTACTACCACATCATGGGGAATTGTGAAATTAGGAAAATCTTGAAGGGTGAAATTAAAACCTTTCACTATCCCCAAAGTCTTGGTCAATGATCCATCCAATTATAAAACTCCTTTAGTCATTGGCTCATACTTGAGACCTAGCTTATCTGCTATACATTTAGGCATAAATGATGTGCTCAATCCATTATCTATGATGAAATTATGAACCAAAAAGTCACCAATAATTATATATAGGTAAAAAGGAGGAGTCTTCTCATCTTTCTTCACTTGACCATCTATGGATTGAGTTCCATTGACCATAACCACATTGTCATTTCTAGATGGGCCAACCTATTTGCCCAATCCATGTAATTATTTTTGAAGTATATCTTTCTAACTTGGTAATGTTAGAGAATCCTAGAATTAAATATTCACATGAATCTTCTTCATTTGGTCCACCACATTTATGGAAGGATTACTCACCTTGGGGTTCTCTTTATGAACATTATCACTTTATGATGTAACATGTGTAGGTAGAATTATAACAGCTGGCCTAAAATTTAGAATCCTTTAATTTTCTTGAAATTTAGGATCTATGTTAGACCCACTTACCATAGGATATGTAGGAGTCACAATAGGTCCTTGATTACATCCTTGAGCTTCATTGATAACCCTCCTTTTAGACCTAGTATTAGAGGCAACACTAGTATTTTGATTGCTTATATTTCCCAAGTAATTAATGGCATAAAACTCACCCTCTAAATGATTTATGAGGGTATCATCAATCTAAAATTATCCATTTTCCACCCCAAATTTCATGGATCCTTAAAAATTTGAACCTTGGAAAGATTGATTGTCTTGCATTACCATACCTTGATTGTGTATTTCATTTGGATAAGCAACTTGTTCTTGACCGTGTTCAAAATATGGGTAGTTAGGCTATTCTTGGACCAAAGTGTTCTAAGTGGGGATAATGGCCTTAGAGGATGAGGGAGTAATAGGATTATATCTTTGATAAGGCTTGACATGGGTAATTCGGCCTTGTCCTTGATTATTACCTTGAAAATAAGGTATATTTATTTGTCCAAACTGATTATAGGATTGATATAGCCTATAAACTTGGGTTTGTTTCCTTTTGAGAGAAACCAATTCACTAGTAACACTTTGGAGAAAATTTTTGACTTCATGTATTTCATTGGTAGGGGAATGGAAAAATTTTCTTGGCCAGGTAATGGAGCTAAAATGGGCAATGCACTTTGACTAGGAGAATGTAAATCAGGGAATAGTGGCATTGGAGGTCTAGGAGCTATCTTTCCCACTTAGAAAGGACAATTCTCAACATTTATGGCTATTTCATAGGTAATAGGCAATGGGTTTCCACCCATGAATTAAATCATCATGGCAATGTCACTATTCAACGCTTTTAAGTAGTACAAAAATGCATAGTTTGTGGTTGGCCTCACAAGAATTGGGATTCTGTCCCAAGTTTTTTGGAACATAGTATTAAAATCTTGCATGAATTCATGTGGTGCCCTCTTTATTGTGGTCAATTTCTTAGCGAGAGATAGGTGATCACTCTTTTCCCCAAACCTATCAGTTAATAGGGTCCCTAACTCATACCATGAGCTAATAGAATTTACAAGTAGGGTCCCATACCAATCTAATACTTTTTATTTGAAGGACAAGGCCAAAAACCTAATAGCTACATTTTCTTGGGTAATATTGTGGATATTAAATTTTTTTTCTATATTTTGAATGTGCTCAATGGTAGTAATTAGACCATCCCCAATAAAATATGGGACACTTTTGAGGGATACTCCTAGAATTTGATCATATTAGGTAAGATGCAAGGGAGATGCCCTAATGAAAGGCACAAAAGGTTTTATTCTATCCATTTTAGAATGATCACTATGGGTATTAGGAATGGAATGTAACACAAACTTAGAAGCTTTAAACACAAAATCTCTTTTATAAGGATGAGTGCTTACAAATCTATACCTTTTGGTGGAGTATGGAGGTAATTCCACAAAATTAAAGGGTACACCTTTAACAGTAGACATGGTGGTCACCTTTGGCATCAAAAAAAGGATTGATCATCAACCAAAAACTTTAATTCTTCAATGGAGTCATCAAGTACTAAATGTAGATGTTTATTTCAACTTCAACAATGCCAAGACCAACACCAAACTTGAACAATATTATAGGACTTAGAGATCCCACTGAGCATGCCAAAAATTGTTGACTCTTGGATTTACACCCTTGAGGAGATGCTCAATTCTCCTCATCCAAGTAGTCAAATGGAATCATCTCTCTTACTATGGGTGATAATTTCATTGAGATGAATCTCTAGATTAGGGGATAGCTCCCCTTGATGTACCTTTAAATATCTCTCTAATCTATCAATTGTGTATGAAAAGGGTAAAGGAAAATAACTAAGAGAAAAATAATGATGCACCAATGTATACTATCCTCTTAATTGACTGCAACCACTACTTAAAGACAATACAAGGTATTTTTCACACAAGACTCACAACTCAAGATTTATAACTATATCAATGTTTCATATGATAGATTTGAGAAGGTATATGACTCTTAAGAAGGAAATGAATGATCCAAATAAAGATACAGTCATGAATCACTTCTAAGATGTCTTAATACTTAAGAAAGAATAACAACAAATACCTACAACAATCTCATTTCTAAAAATGGGTAGACCATCAAGAGTACAACCTAGAAAAAGGAAATCTTTCACTAGACTAAACCAACAAGATTCAAGTCATTACTTAATGTTACAGCATGTGAGTGGTAACAACACTTTTATATTTATTTGAATACAAATCTAGCTAGAGTTTTCCCAATAACCAGTGGAGGATGTGAAATGAGCCAAGAGAATGCATATATATATCCTTGAGAGGTAGAGAAATCAAAGGAAGTCCAAGGGTCACTTGGACATGTGTCATCTTGAAATAATCAATTACATTTGCATGGGAGAGAAGTGGGTGAGTTATGCCATGTCACCAAATGGATCAGTTACAATGAGTTACAACTGAACCAAAAACATTAGTTACATTCATTACAACTGAACCAAATCCTCAATTATATTTTGCCATTTGTTATCTCTTATCTTTGCCTTTAGGTTCCTACTAAGCCTTTTTTTAAAAACTCTAATGGTTAGTTTTTTTAGTCTAAAATTGACGTTTTATGGGCTGTCAGTCTTTCAAGCATTTTATTTGGACTTTTTATCTCAACCCTTTTGTTTCCTTTGTATCATACAAGTTTTTTGAAAGAATTCATTCCTTCAGACTTTCTGTTTGGCCCTTCAAAATGTTCCTTTGGGATTCTTGAAGTGGACCTTCAGATTTGGAATGACCCTTTCAAATTTTCTTCAAATGAACCTTTGGCAAATTGAAAAGACCCCTTTAGAAAATTTACGAGTGTCTTTCAAATTTTGAAAATGACCTTCCAAAGGGAAAAAATACCCTTCAGATTTTTTGAAATGGTCCACCTTCCCATGGAAACAATATTTCAAACTTTTTAAAAACGTCCCTTCGGGAAAGTTGAAATGCCCTTTGGACTTTTTGAAAAGTACCATTCATCATTTTGAAATGACTTTCAAAAAATTTGGAATGCGCTTCAAAAAATTTACAGGTGATCCTTTAGCTTGAAAAGGTCCTTTAGAAAAGTTGCAAGTGTCCTTCAGAAAAGTTGCATGGAAAATTTCCTTGACAAAAGCTGCCCTTCATAAAAATGAAACATACCCTTCAAAAAATTTGAAAGTGTCCTTTTCATCTTGAAAGATATCTTTTGGAAAATTTTCAAAGTACCTTCAGAAAAATTGTGTGGACAATTTATCTGAAAGAATTTGGCACTTTATCTCTAAGAGATTTGTCTCAAACAAATTATTTAAAAGAATCCATTACTTTTGGCTGAATGATGAGGAAAAATCTTTGGACAAAAATTCTAAAAGGATTCGGTAAAGGCTTAGAACAAAAACTTGAAAGAATTCGATAAAGGCTTAGCAAAGAGCAAAGATTAAATTTTTGAAAGGAATAGACTTGTATATTTATTTTGAGCTTTGTCAAAGAACACTTCTTCTAAATAAAAGATAAGTATTAGACCTAGACAAAGATATAGACTTAGACAATTTTTGTAAATAAGGGTGCCCAATTTTGGCCTAAAGGGCCAAAATTTGGTCAATAGGAGGAGGATGTGTATTATATGCTAATTAAAATTTTGGATCCTTTTAGAATGGTATTGCAAAAGATTGTTAAATATTTTTTAATTCTAGTGATAACTAAGTTGTGAACCTAATTCCTTTAGAGGATCATCAAATGTAATTTTTTGGTCATCAATAAGGTTCTAGATATTATGATTCAAGATAAAACACCAGTTCGTAGAATGCCTTAGGTCTTGGTGATAGTCATAATGAGTTTTTGGATTATATCCTTTAGTTAGAGTCAATTAATATCAACCTCTATAGGATGAGGAAGAGATATGAGGTGAAACTCCACAAGCTTCCTAAGTAACAAAGATAGATACTTAGGTAAGTGTGTAAATTGTATCCTTGGTGCATTAGATTGGATAAGTTGATTAGGTTTTGACACCATATTAATCATAGTAGTTATTTATTTTTAGGTTATGTGGGTTTTACCTTATAATTTAGTTTGATAGTAAACTTGGTATTTCATGTAGTCGGTGTGTTTGTTACATACTTAAGTTTACTCAATGAGATAAGTTTCATTTCACAATCATGAACAATATGGCATAAGTCATTAAATATTTAAACTTTTTGAAAACACTAGACTCATGTAATGGGGCAAGTAAACTTCGTTTGAAGATGTATTGAAGATATTTATCTGCCACTGGATTGTCATTTTAGCCAACATTATCTTTTACCTCAAGACAAATTCAATGATATGTTTATTGGTTCTTTATTTGTTTTTTTCAATTTGGGCATATGAAACATTTTTGATAATATTAATAGATAAGTGTACCAAACATTTATCTACGATAGGTTTGAATGCTTTAACTGATTGGAATGGTGATTTATAAGACCAACTTAGAGCATAGTCCTGGAGGCTCCTTAGAAATAGTGTAGTCAAAAGTTTATCATTGGAGGCATAATAAATGAAGGCCTCATAAAAATATCAAATATGTTATTCAAGATCACCCTTTCCATCATAAAGTATGAACTTAGGTGTAACAAAACTAGTCGGCAAGGGGTGAAAAGATATCTTGAGTTCAAGATGGTTATGTAACACCTCTTGCAAATCAATAGCATAAGGTGATTTCAAAGTTTTCTTTTTCAATATTTATAACCTTATCTTGTAAAATTTGAATAGATTGGACAAGAGCTTGCACCTCTGGGTCATTGAGGTTGTAAGCTTGAGAAGTTACCAAAGGAGGTGTACCCATAGTTTGAGTGGATATAGGCATTGAAACTGGTAATTGGGTTTAAGTATTAATGTTTCTCATGTAAGATGTAGCAATAGTAGGATTTGTTTTGAGTAACAATGGTGTAAACACATATCCCATGCCCTAATTGGAAGAATTAAGTTGTGAGATGACTAAGGGGAGGGTTATTGGTATATGAAGAGGGCCCATATCTCTAATCGCATGATTAATAGATGGACCTACTTGTTCATCTATGATTTTTTATTTTTAATTTTCTAATATGGTTCTTAAGAACTCATCAAGATCATTAGGGTTTTTATAGATACAATACTAAAACATATTAAGAGCTTACACTTAATCTTGGTCTATTTGTTCATCTTCATCATTTTCATTAGATTTATCATTTTCATGCTCATAATTAGTTTCTATGATATCTTCTTCAATATGTGGTTCAATTTCCTTATTTGTATCTTCATTAGGTGTAGGATGCGTTACTTCATTATTTTTAGTTATCTTATTTGGACAAGGAAGAATATCTAGGTGTTCAAGAGAAACACTAGCTAATCTAAGGTTACACCTAGGTTGCATACAAACTATAGAGCAAAACTAAAAAATATAGGAATGAAAAACCTCAAAAGGATGAATACCCTAGGGAAAGCTAAGGTTTGCATAAAGATATGGGTCCACCAAATGTTTAACCATAGATTGAGATGGGTCAAATATAATATAGGGTTAAGAATATATAAATGAATAAGCACAAGGGTGATAAATAGATCCATAGTAGGCTAATTAATTTGCAAACTCAAATAAACAATGTTCTGAATTTAAATGTTGAGATATGATAACAATAGAAAATACAACTATTGATTGATATTGAAATAAATTAGAAACAAGAGTACTTAGCTCATTTATTATGCACATGTAGATTTGATATGAAATGCAATAAAATTAGTTTGGATCTAGATTCTGGATCAATAATTAGATTCTATAAATTTATATTTTATGGACTCAAACATCTGTGTCAACCTTAGATGATTACATCAATTCTGGTGTTTGAGTTGGATGTAGGTCTCTAGTATGAAATATTGACTTGATATTAGTGTGACCACATAAAACCTTCTATATTTTTTGTTGCCTTTGATTTGATGTATTAGGATCTCATGCATAAGCTATTGTTCTTTATCAAATGATCAAACCTAGCTTCCTCACCCTTAGATTGACTATGGGAAAAATGGGTTAGTAGGTACATGATGTCAAGATCACCTAAGGAACCCTATATCAATGGGTACTACCTACATATCCAATAGTCTAAAGAGGGATTGAATTATGTAGTTCTCCTCAACATGTTAATTTATCTGTGCATAAGGATGCAATGTGTGATAAGCAAGTACATAGAGTGACATAACTTTTAAATTGGAAAATATGGTTCAAATATTGCTCCCTCAATAATTCATACCTATAGATAGGTTTTCCCTAAGGGTGATATTGAAATAGGAAATAATATGGAAGATTTATTGAATGCCTTTTTAGGTTGCCTTATGAGTTTCTAGGTCTATGCTAGGTGAGAAATGAATAAGGATTGATCTTGTATATATACTAATCCCTTTTGGAAATATCTGAAATTAAATCACTTAGGCTAACCATAAGGAAACAATTTATTTGAAAATTTGATGGATTTAGGGCACTAGACACTTAACTTGGTACACGACACTAGAATTGACATAGGCATCTAATTGAAATGCAAGTGTTGAGAAGTTTTAAAATAGGTCTAAAACATGCATAGGATGATAACAAGAAAATTTATAGTATTTTGAGTAATATAGAAGGTTTTTTCATTATAATAACATATGGTCAAACTAAGATATAAGTAACAAGCACAAGAGATATTAGATGTGAGCCATTTGGTAGTAGAAAGATCTTAGAATTAAAGGGTACAACCATGATAATTAATTTTCAAGTATACAAGACTAAGGTGAAATATAATTTTGATTCAGTGTTTACACCTTCTATATACACATAATATTTTAAAACTTTTATTGATTATTGATACTTTATATCTTACAAAACCCTGTCGAGCCTCAATCTCTCTGAGTGCATGCCTTAAGGGGTGCATCGAGAAAGGGGTGGGTAGACCATTGGTGCTTCATAGTATTGTTGTACATTTTTCTACTTGCCATCTACACACTTGTCTCCTAGAAGCATTTACCCTATGATTATTCTCCTCAGTCCTACCCATTCCTCTTAGTTGTCATGCCTTATCCATCCTTTTCTTGCCTTAACTCTCTTTTGGTCAGTCAGTTGCACTAGGTTGACTGGGTTAATCCATTATAATTTAGGGCTGTTTTTCACTTTCTTAGCTTGTTAGTTTTTCAGCCAACCAACTAGTGAATTATCTTTGAAAACACACTGGGTTGACTAGGTTGACCCTGTATAGCTAATGTTTTTGGGAAGATTTAAGGTAAGATATACCTATATATACAAGTTCATTTCCCACCATTTCATAAGAGAAGAATTAATAAAAAATAAGTGTGAATGAACATCTACTTATTGACCATTCTACTTGAAGAATAAAGCTTAAGGTTCCATACTTTATTTGGAGATATGGATCTTATTTTGTGTAAAAATCTTTTAGATGCTTAGATAGATTATATAGCCTAAAGCTCATTTATCTTAATTATCCTTACATACCACAATAATCTCTTATAAAACACCTTGGCCAAGGGAGAGATTGAGGCTCAGTGGGTTCATATTTAAAGGTAAGTGTTCCTAACTTTATTTATCCTTTGTAAGAGTAGATAGATAATGCATTTGTATTCTTCTCCCATTTATTAGGATTTTGTATACATTTTCATGAGTATATATCTTCTAATACATGTTTAGTTTAGTTGTTTTATTATTTCTAAGCCCCACTTTGTGCCAAAAGCTTTGGTATGCATTAGATTAGATTTAAATTTTTGTTATTATAATAGGTGAATGCTTTAAACCTTAGGAATATATTAGGGTTATTATGCGATTGTGTTAGACTATAGGCTTTGAGACCCTTCCTAACATGCTATGTTGTGATAAGTGATCCCCTAATTAGGTCTAAAAGAGTTCCATATTAGTCATGCTCCTAATTAACAAGTGTATCCTAATCAAAAATGTAGGTATGCTTTATCTTATTTGAGCTAGGATTGATTTATAGACATGATGCATTTTTGATTGCATATATTTTGGTGAACTCAATGTGAATGCCATCCCAACATTGGTTGGACTATCTTCACATTTCCATTTTTGTTTCTTTTCTTGTTTGTATTTGCATTAACTTTGGCTTCAACTTCATATTACATTCTAGTGAACCCAATGTGAAACTAACCCTTGCAGGATTTATTTCACTTATTTTCATTCTTTAGTCATTATTTTTATCATACTAGATTGACTCTGTTGACCCAATTTTTTGACTTCTATGCACAAATTTCTAGAAATAGGTAATTATATCAACCCAATCAACCTAGTACAAGTTTAAAACCTTTCAAACATCTAGTTCACCCTATGAGGTTAACTCAGTTAACCTTGTATAGTTTTAAAACTCTGTAACAAGTTCTTACACAACTTGATCGATCCTATTGACCCAATTTGTAGGTTTTGCTAACATACTTAAATGTTTTTCATCAAAAATATTCCTTCATTTCATCTCTAATCTACCAAGGTTCCTTTCTACCTCTCTATTTATTTCTTTTTTATCTTTCCTTTCATAGTTTGAAGTCTTTAAAACTACCCTTGAAAAGTCAACTAGATCAACCCTATCAACCCAGTTCTATGTTCTGTGTGCTGTCTAAACTAACTAGGTTAACCCTATCAACCCAGTTCATTTTCAGACCTTGCTTCTATAATATAAGTTTGATCCTATCAAACCTATTCTATATTTTGTTCATATAGTGTCAACACTATAATCTATTTCAAGTTGGGATTAATCTTATATCTAATATTAATTTACACACACATTTCTTTTCTTATTGCTTGCATACTTAGAATAACTCACATAATTTAATTATGGGATTAGTTTCACTATTTATATTTTATGCACACATGACCAAATCATAAAAGCATAAACAAGAATTTTAACATTTGTCTACCCAAGGCCAACCTACTTGGATTTCATCACCAAGGGGGAAGCTGACTTGATAATCTGGTTAAGTATAAAACATGGTTAATGTTATATTCTAGATAAGCACCTGACACCCTTATTGTTGCAGTATGTGAAGTAAATGGGTAGGTCATACTACCAAGCCTATATCATTACCAATACAGTCCCTTTTAGCCCAAACTACCTAAAACCATTCATATATTGATATCTAGTACTTTGCTTATAGACAACTTCAAATCACATTAAAAATCATATCTCAATAATCTAATAAACATTCAGGTTGACTAATTAGTTAGATCTTTACTTTTCAAGTTGATTACTTGCTTTTTTCTCAATTGTGTGCATAAAAGCTTGTATTAGCTGACATTAGTGCAAGGTTTTATTTTGTGTGCTTCAATTAGATTGGTTAGTGTTAATCTAATTGACTGCTTATTTCCTTTCAGTACTCACTACTTTTAATTACTTGAAAAATTATCTTGTTTCATTTTCATAATCTATTTTTAGGCTTCTTGAATTCCCCATCTACTATACTAGATCAACCTAGTCAACCTTGTACCTTCTCTACCTTCTGTACACTGTACTAGATCAACCTAGTTGATCTAGAACCTTCTCTACCTTTTGTGCAATGTACTGGATCAACCTAGTTGACCCTTTATAGTTTTATAATCCTTATTTATGTCGTAGGTCAACCCAATTGACCCTATACTATTTCAATCACGTCTTTCTCCTTTGATTTCTAATCTATCTTATTTTCCATTCATGACATTGAGTTACAGTCAATAAACATGATGAACTTTACCAATCCTAATAGTGACTCCAATAGATAGAGTAGGGATCCTCTTTTTGATGCTAGTAATGTTCATATTTCCACTTGCACAATGAACTATGGGACCCCTCCAAATACTTCCTTGTAGCATAATCCTCTTCTTTTATTAGAGGATGAACCTATGTTAGAGTATACTTCCAAAATGCTCTTCTTTATCACTAAATTTCTTCAACATTGAGAAAAGGATCCTTATACCATTTATAACCTCATGATTAGTGGTCAAACCAAAGAGACTTATTCACCTAATCCTACATTCAATACTAGATTTGGGGGTACCACTTTCCTTAATTCTCACCCTCTTCCTTCAATTTTTACTCCATGACATATTTTTCTCTAACTTCTTCTACCTCCATGCCTAGTATCTCAACTAAAATTATAGGTTATACATCTAGTGGGCCTCTCATACAATCCACTATCCTTAATCCTTCCACTAGTTCATTGTTTTCTACCCAAGGCAATCATGCTTCTAGTGCTTCTTCTTCTTAACCATTAACTAGTACCTTACACTCTCATAATTTATCTCAAACTCATATCAAAACTAATAGTGGTACCCAAGCCACTAATACCAACACAAATACTAATTCTAATGCTTCTAATATTAATCAAACACATCAAATTTTATTGTAAACTCTCAATCAAATGACTACCTTTCAATCACATAATATAAATCATATGATGAGAAGCAAAAACACCTTCTTAATCTTCAATCTCATCCTCAACCAATGGATTGAGACACACATAACTAGAATGTTCCCCCTCCTCCTCTTAGTTATTCTTAAGGAAATCTCATTCTTCAATAGCCTTTAGTAAATAAAACCATTAATCATCTACAAAATGAACCTCTCACTACTCAAATTGACAACATTGATATAGGATGTATAACTCCTACAATTTCTTATAGTGGGTCAACCAATCATACCCTTCACCTCAAAACATTTGGAAATATTTAAAAGGATTGGATCAAATTAAACACCTTTTATTCTAACAAGATCCTAGTAAAAACCCTCATGGGTGATGCCTTGGATTATTAAAATCAACTTAGAGATCATTCCATTTCTATTTTGGAGGACTTAGTAAATGCTTTAGCACAAGAATTCTAATTTAATGATCTTCCAGAAAACACTTTGGCCCATTTGACTAATTACAACAAACATGAAAATTAAATTTCTCAAGCCTTTATTAAGAGATGGAAAACTTTATCAAACAAATGTGAACATAACATGGCAAATGAAATTCTTTTTCATCTCTTTACATTGCTTTCTTTCCTAAATTACAATATCGAGTCTGCACTCTTTCTCCACACTTTGGAGGAAGCTATCGACGAAGATAAAAGACAATATTTGCTAATGCATCAATTATATCCACCCCAACCTTCTTTGGGTTCTCATCTCTTACTTAAAAACCAAAACCAAAATATCACTAATGATATGACGCTATTCACAATGTTCAAGCTATCATTCCTAACCCTTCTTCAAAACTAGTTCCTTATTCTCAACAATATACTAATCCTCATTTTTATTCACCAAATAACATTAATGTTCACATAAATATATCCTCAACTACATTTATTATGCATCTACCTAGGTCTCTTTCATGGGAACTTTATTTTACTCATCTTATGAAACCCTGATATGATCCTAACAGGGTTTTTTAGTTTCATGCTAGTTGGGGTCCTTCTCATGAGACCTATAGACAAATTCATAATTATGGATTTTATTCTTGGCCCTAATTTTGATCATGATTCCATTATTCACAAGCATCAACAAGCTTATGAAATTGATTTCAAGGAATATAAATCACATGATAAAACTCAAGCCTTGAATCAAGCCAATGCTCATTTGGCTATCTACAAAGATTCTTTACCTAATCATCAACCTATCCAAGAAAGTAAAGAAAAATATACCCCTTCCACCAATAACATAGAAAGTCTTGTTTAACCAACTTATAAAGATAATGTGGTTAGCATGACTAATATATGAAGGGTGGTGGCTTTTATTGATTCCTAACCTATCTACACTCCTCCTTCACACAAGACATACTATGTTATCCAAGATTCTTCTCCAAATCATTTAAATGAGTTAAGACAAGAAGATATTATCACTTTTGATGATCCAATTTATGATTCTCCCTTGGATAACACTTCCCATTCTATTTTTACCACTCTTCCATCATCTTCCAATACTATGATAACCAAGATTCTACTTACACTTCTTACAATTCTCAAAATCAACTTGAACCAACTAGTTCATCATATCCACATGATTTATAACCTTATCCCAAACCTTCTCATTCATATCAATATAACTTTAAATGAACTTAGATTACTCCTTTCAAAGATATCCTTAATCACTACACACCTATATCTAACAACATTATTATGGGTTATGATGAATGGGATCACATTGTGGAACTCACTAATCTCCCATCTCAGATTCTATTTCTTGAGATTATGAGGGTTTCCCCATGTCATAGAAACTACCTCATGCAACTTTTATTTGAGATGAATGTCCCTCATCCTCCTCTAGTAGGATTAAAGACAACTTTATCTATATTCAAAGATAGTATATTATAATAATGTGAATAGATGTCTATCAATATTGATAAAACTATAGACACTTCTCTTTCTTTATGATTTCCTATCACATCTATGATTTTTGATGAGATTTTGCTTTGTGAAAATGATCCTCCCTTATTTATTAATTTCCAAATAGGTGATATCAAAGTTAAGCATCCATTGATTGATGAGGGTTTCAACTCTTACATGACTTCTCTTGATTTCATTAAAACCCTTGGATATTCTTAATCTAATCTCAAGTCTACATACAACACATGACAAGGATATGATAGAAGGAAAATTCATCCTCTAGGTTTCATGTGGATTCCCATTACCATCCCACCTATCACTATCCATGTGAAGGTGATGATCTATAACTTCCCTCTTTCTTATAACACCTTGTTGGGTAGACCATGAACTCACTGCATGAGATCTATTGCTTCCTTTGCTTGCCAATGTGTTAAGTTTCCTCATAATGGAGTCATTTATAGAATCTAGGGTGACACTAACCCTTATAATTTTAAACAATTCCAAGATTTTGGTGTCTTTAAGATTCCTACTCTTGAGTCTTTGCCTAGCATTTCATTTCACGAGTCTCAACATCTTAACTTTCCTATTAACTCAACCCAAGGTTATAATGGGCATCCTAAGCTCATTGTTAACATTCCTCCTAATCTCTTAGATTTCAATGATGAACATGATGAGATTAATTAAAAGATCAAAACTTTCAATCTCTCACCTCATCTCATCTCACAACTTCCTGCTTCCTTGTAACCTTGCTCTTACAAACCTCTTTGTGATGACATTCCCATAATCCTGACCAAGATTAGGCATTCTATTCACCATACTTCATTGGATGACAAGGTTATCCCTACCTGTGTCATTAATATCTACACTATAGATTATTATGATGGTTAATCCTTAGATGTTCCATTGTTAGGTGATCTTGTACAAGCTTTTGATGTTGAGATTATCCATTATTGTTCTTTTTTATTTGAGTATTTTTATGTATCTCATCATTTTATTTCATTTATAGTTCTCAATTTTTACATTTTTCCCATTTATCATAAGGTAGGGATGGTGCTGACATATCTAATTTCTAAGGATCCATGTAGGACTATGCTCATAGATCATGCTATGATTAGGCCTTACCATTTTGATAGGTACCCTGACCTTCATATCTGGTTTACCCCTAAGGTTAGTGACACTTTCTTTAGACCTTCTATAGATCCCACTCCTCCCTTAGTAGAGCCTATTATAGTTGAGCCTCTTCTTGATCTTGCTATATTTGATCCTATTTTTGCTCTTACTATTACTAATCCTACCCTTATTTTTTATGCTATATCTCTTTCTGTTGATCCTAGTTCCATTCCTTCCTCATCATCACCCTCCCTTGGTGATGGTTTGCTTCTATTGCCTAAGATGGCTCCTATACCCAACAAATGGGCTGATGAGTGCTCTCTAGTTTCTTCCTCTCTTATTATACCTCATTTTATGAGTGCTTCTTCTAAAACGACTCACAAGTGTATCTGTTGCTTCCATAGATAGATAATCATTCTTCCACCCATTATCACAAGTTATGATAATATATTGATACCTTACATCTTTATTCTTCATCATTAGAAAAGTCCATACCTACCCCATAGGTACTTCATGAGTACATGCCTAAGTATGGTAAGGTATATTGTCTATGGAATCTATGTGACACCCATCACACTGATCATTGTTGCATCCTACACCAAAATCTTCAAGATCACCTTATAACCATTATCAAACCTTCTTCTATTCCTACCATAGGTCATTCTTGCAAGAAGGCTTCTCCTTATTCTCCCATGGCTCCACCTCTAGTGGTTCTGTTCCTGCCTATAGTCCCTTTACCATGTTTTGTGCCTCCACATGTGATTTATTCAATTGTTGACCTTCCCTCACCCATGGATTTTTCTCCACAAGTGATTATTGCATCTCTAGTAGATCCTACTCCCACACATTCTCCTAACCATCTTTTGCCTAATTTTCATCCTCAGTATGATCCATTAAGTATTCTTACTTTTAGAATTAAGGATATCAAAAGAGATGTATTTTTTTAGTATTCACTGAAGATTGATGAAACTTTAGCAACAATGCGTATCCATCTTCATAGAGACTTATCTGATGTAATGGATAATGTATGTGGATATATTTATTAGTATTTATGAGCACATTTATGGTGATTTCACATTTAAATTTGATTGGACATGTGCTCCAATCTTATTTGTATTTGTTATATCATTTGACACCATGTCAAATTTCTTATCTTATGTCATGATCTTACTTGTTATACTATATCTTGCTTATCTTATCATTTATATTCACACATGGTTGTCTTTTATTCTTGCTTTCCCTTTTTCCCTAGAGTTTTTTCTCAAAAATCTTTCTTATATCTTTATGATTTTTTTGCTTTCTTATCCCTATTTTTCATAGATAATTTATCATGATGACTTGGTTATACAAACCCTATTCCCTTTGGTTATTATCTCCCTTTACCATGTGATCATTTAACAAACAATCTATCTCATTATTACCTTATTCTACAGTCCACTTTGGACCTCCTTTTTCTCTATTCCTTTTTCGACAAACTAAGTATATACACGATTGAGACTTGAGATCACATGTTAGTTCATTATCAAGCCTAAGTGTCATAGTTAGTCTTTGTCTTTGGTTACTTAGCTTCCTTTAGCCTTAGCTTATATCTCATTCATGTGTATCACTTAATCTCTCATGATTGGTCATTCCAAATATGTATAGAGGAAGAATCTTAAAAAATCCATCAAAATTTAAAATCCAAATCATTTAAACAAAAGGAAATGATATCAAAGGCAAAAATATTATTAAAAGTATAATCACACTAAAAGATGTGATTCAAAGCACATATCCTTCTTATAGTTGAAGCTCAAAATCCATATTTGGCCTCATAATAGAGCTAAGGTCCTTTAGGGTGTGGTAGGATAGTAGATTAGAAGAGGAGAATAAAAAAATCTTTTAGTTCTACCTACTTTCTCATGTAAGTACCTAATTTTTATAATAGATTGATGACTTTGTAAGGTGTCCTGAAGAATGAGAAACACATTGTGGAAAGGTAGGTTCATTTTAATTTTCCTTATACCAATATACCTTCATGATTTGATCTTAGTAGCACACTTATTTGCCTACAAATCTTGGTGGCTATAGCGAACATGTTTCCTTTGTACATAGATGACCACTAGTCACTTAGTGTCTTCTCATGTCCTTAGTATGCCTCTTACCTCCTAAGGTATTCTCATAATATGCATAAGTATTGATTTCTACACTCCCTTTTTCATTCCTTATATCCCTTATATTTCCTTTTGAGAAATATTATTTTTTCTACTGATCACTCCCCTTAGGATCTCATTTGTGAGTTACATTATAAGATCGTGGACAAGACCCGACCATCCTCACAAATTACCATCTTTTTCCTTCTTATTACCCAATATTCTTATTTATTCCACCCCAATAGTTGATATCCTTGTCGAGTTGTAGTGTAATACCATGGACAGGATCCGAACCTCCTCACAAAAGTTTCCAATACCTAAGTTATAGTCCAAATTACATGTGTCAAATTTGAGATAAGATTAGATTGATTATGAAGTTGCATGTCATTTTACATACTTCTCATCTTGATTTAGTATGTTTTATGCTTACTTCATTTTTATTTTGACTTTTTTATCTTCTTATTTTTTGAGTGCATGTAAGATTATAACCATTTCTTGAATTTTTCATACTTCCCAACTTGAATTAGTACGACCAATTTAAGACCAAACTTTTACAATTTTATTTTTCTTTCATACTTCCCAGCATAATTTAGTATGATTGATTAACTTAATTAATTTGTTTTTATTACCATTTATGCCCTTTTACATACCTTCCATTTCATTACATTGATTTCATACTTCTCAATGTGATATTAGTATGATTTTACTTGTTTTAATTTGGTGCAAAAATCTTTCACATTGGTTTATAAATAAATTTCTTTTTACCATCTTGTTTTACTATCTCTTGGATCTTTATACTTAGTCATTTTATTGTTATTACACATTTATCATCTTGAAATAGTGTGTAGTACATTTTTTTGCTTGATTATATTTTTCCAAGTCTTTTTGCCTACTTATTTTTAACCATGCATGTGTCCTACATAATGTTAGAAAAGAAACTGCATCACATATATTTCCTATAGCATATACAATAAAGCTAAATACATGTGCTAGAAATAAATATATCCAAAGCATCCATAAACACAACCATCATAATGACAACATACACATCCAATATTAATATTCTAAAATGATATATCATATAAATATATATATATATATATATATATATATATATATATATGTATATGTATATGTATATGTATATGTATATATATATATGTATATATATATATGTATATATATATATATGTATATATATATATGTATATATATATATATATATATATATATCTCATGAGTTTAATACAACATATACAACCATATACAATGCTGTAGCTCTATGGCTAGGTTTCATCTTGTCTATCATGTGGCCTATCCATGCTACCTATTGAAGCCTTAGTCTAACTCCTATAAATAGTAAATTATAAGGAGGCTGTTTGAGATTTCAATCCCTCTACCTATACCTATAGGTTCACTATCTATACCTATGACTCCATCAGTAGGGTCTGAATCTCTATCATTTATGATACTATAGCCAAATTCATAACTCTCTCATTTGATATGGGATTCCATACCTTAGATCCCCTACACCCATCACTACTGGTGGATGTATCCTCTCTCTCTATGCCCATATATGCCTTCCTACCATTTTAGCTAATCTAAACTAACTTCTCTGCATTAGGGTAGATGGTACACTCAAATCCTTCAGTGTCATGGGGTTGTATGGTTATAGAGAATCATCTAGGATGTCATGGAGTACTCCCTTCACCAAGGACCCCCATCTCTCCTCCTCATCCTTAGATACACCTAGAAAATCCTTGAAAATGGATATTAGGTCATCATTACATCTCAAAATATCTAGCTCTATTTCTAAAATAAAAACTTAATTAATAATATTCAACCACCTTTTCTTACCTATTCATGTCTTGGCTATTATGTTATTTCCATTTGCATGACTACCTAACATAGTCTCCCCATCTGCACAACCTCCTAACACCTCATCTATAGGTCACCTCTTCAACTCAAACCTAGTTGTCATAACTCATATCTATCTCAACCTATGTCTGAGTGGTCTCTCTATCATCTCCTCTAGCTCACTTATGGGGTCATCTAGGATGGAAATAGTCTCTACTCTCTCTTGATCCTCCTAATTATCTCCTCATCATGCCTAACCACTTCATGGTCACTCTTGACATGGCCTCAGTGTCAGCCTCACCACTAGTGGTTCAAATCCTCTCCTTCCCTATGGTTCCTTCATATGTTGAGCCCATTACTTGGGCATTAGTATCAGTGTCATTAGATGAGGTAGACCCATATACCTTGGTATCCATGCCATCAAATGTGGCTCTCTCCACTATAAATAGTGTTTGACTACCTATATCCTCATTATTACTAGTAAACTATATCCTAACTCACCCATGTAGGTTCTATGTACTTATATGGCTACCAAACTATGTCTACATGTCTCACTAACTATAGCACTAGTATGTAGAGAGTAACCTATCCTAATATGTCTTCTCTTCATCTCTGTACTTAAGGTGACCTATCATTGACCATGTGGGGAAACCTAGCTGATCGATACATAAGAAACCTCTCATATATCTAAGCTATCAACAATATGATCGATCCCATGGTCCTCTAACCTCTGACCAACATATTGTACATATCATGTACTAGCTAGACTTAGATGATATAGCCTAGATCATATAGAACTTACTCCTCTAAGATCATCCTACTCAAAGCTACCATAGATAGTGGTACCTTGTCATCTGACTTGTGACATAGCACCTACTGTGTCATAAGGCCTATCACAACCATATAAATTTTTGGAATCTATGATGTATAAACACTGAAAATGATAACTCTCCTACCTAGAAATATCATCTCTAATCCTATATCTCACATGGCTAAGGCTCTCCTCTCCTCTATGCTATTTGGTATCCCCATCGTCACCTATACTCTTACTATAGGTATCTCTAGGATGGAATGGACATCCTCTAGCATGATAACCACCTTTACTATATCCCCATCTACCTCCCATCTGAATGTGTTAGTCAATCATTTCCAATAACCAAGGAACATGACTAATAGATCAACACTGAGGGGGATCCAATACATATTAACTATCTCACCTAGACCTATGGATCCTAGTCTAGCCCTATCTCTGTCTAACAACCTATCTAACAAATTTAGAAACCATATTGCATCCATAAGTCTCCAAAATCTTCATCATCCTTGTACCTAGGAAATAACAAAGGATGTATCAATTCCTTCATGTCATGTATAGTCATTATACATTCTTTTTAATTAAAAAACAAAGAAAAACAAGTCTAAATTACTTTATTTTAGTCATTTTAACCATTTTTAGCCTACTCAATGCTTCTTGACCTTACTTAGTCATTTCAAGCCATTATATCCCTCTTTCAGCCTTTTGCACACTTTTTTATATCATTCTAGCTCTTTGGTCAAACTAGTTTAACCAAAATTTTCTTATATTTTCACTTATTTGACTCAAAAATCTAAGTCAACCCCTTTCTCTTCTCCTCCCTCATGCTAAGTTTCCATTCTGGACCTTTTAGACCATCTAACAACTCTAAATTAGGCCAACTTATAAAATATACAAGGTCAAACCATACCCATTGGGTCGACAATATGGATTATACTCATTTCTAACCCACTAGGTTGACTGGGTTGACCTAACGCTTTTTTCTTATTGACCCCTTGCATTTTCCCAAAAAAGTGTGATTTTATTACTTTCTTCCTAAATCCTCTAAACCCATTTTTTGTCTTCTTATTTATTACCCCTAAAATCTAATTTTATTTCATTATGATGTATATAAATTCTTCAAATAAAATTTTACTAAAACTACACTTCACAATCTGGTTTGAGATTCATAGTTGCATACCTATAGTGCACCTGCTACTGCCTCTAGAGCTCCTCCTTGCCTAACATGTCATCTCTTCACCATCTTAGATTGTTTTTATCTTTGGAGCTCTTTTTTCCCTCTAAAAAATAAAAATAAATAATGACTTATCTTTCCCCTATTTAAAAACACTTTTTAAAAATTCAAATCTTTCAATTATTGTCCTGCAGATTCCTTATTTTGATAATATCTTTATTTTTACTCATCTTTTTTCAAAACCATAAAATGCATTGAATTCATGATGACGTAAATATTTTTTTCCACTACCATATCCTTATATTCCATTTTTTTTGTTTTTTAACTAATTTTTGCACTAACTTCTACAGGTTCATCTAGTGTTCTCTACATTGGACACCTTCACATTTATTATAATCTACTTCTTTATCTATAACACTAAAGTAAGTTAAAGGTACATGTTTTTCAATTTAGTCCTTTTATTTATCTTATTTTTTGCTTAGTACACTTTATTTAGCATCAACATTGTGTGTTATCATGTTCTATCTTGAAGCACCATCCTATGTTGCACTTATGTGACATGTGATGAGCTTCGAGTGGGGCATATGTATACACATAATATTTTCAAACTTTTATTGATTATTGACACTTTATATCTTATAGGAACCTATCGAGTCTCAATCTCTCTAAGTGCATGCATTAAAGGGTGTACCAAGAAAAGGGTGGGTAGATCATCGACGCTTCATAAGATTATTGTCCCTTTTTTCACTTGCCATCTACACACTTGTCTCTTAAAACCATTTAACCTAAGATTATTCTTCTCAGTCCTACTCATTCCTCTCATTTTTCATGACTTATCCATCCTTTTCTTGCCTTAACTCCCTTTCAATAAGTTGACTATACTAGGTCAACTGGGTCGACCCAATATAGTTTAGGGTATTTTTCACTTTCTTAGCTTATTAGCCTTTTAATTGACATAGCTTAGACCTAGTGAATTATCTATAAAAACACACTGGGTCGATTGGGTCAACCCTATACAACTAATGTTTCCAATAGGATTTAGGGAAAGATCTGTGTTACACCCCTAACCTATCACATGTATGAGGATAGTATTAGCCAACTTGTGGCTTACTTATCCCTCTTTTATGTTATATTACATTTATCTATGCTTTCTTTTGATTAGTAGGTTGGCCTATGGAGTAACCATGGCCTAGATAGACTATATATAGGAGGTAGTAGGTATTTATTTATCATCATATTGTGAATTCTGCTCTTATTGAAGCTTGTGGAGGTTGCCCCTTTGAAGTGGCTTATCTATTATCATATATTTGGATATATTTCAGTCATATTTGGATATAATTCTGATATTACACTTAATTCTTGAAGTAATTTCATTACATTCTACCTATATATACATGTTCATTTCTTACCATTTCATAAGAGAATAATTAATAGTAAATAAGTGTGAATAAACATCTACTTATTGACCATTCTAGTTGAGGAATAAAGATTAGGGTTCCATACTTTCTTTAGAGATACAAATCTTGTATTGTGGAGAAGTTTTTTGAATGCTTAGATAGGTTGTGTAGCCTAGAGATGATTTATCTTCATTATCCTTACATACCATAACAATCTCTTGTGAAGCACCTTGGCCAAGGGAGAGATTGAGGCTTGGGGGGTTCATCTTCAAAGGTAAGCATTCCTAGCTTTATTTTTCCTTTGTAAGAGTAGTTAGATAATGAATTTATATTCTTCTCCCATGCATTAGGATTCTATATAAATTAACATGAGTATATGTCTTCTAATACATGTTTAGTTTAGTTTTTTTATTGTTTATAACCCCCACTTTGTGCCACAAGCTTTGGTGTGCACTAGATTAGAATTAATTTTTTATTATTAGAATAGGTGAATGCTTTAAATATTAGGAATACATTAGGGTTGTTTTGAGATTATGTTATACTATAAGATTTTTAACCCTTACTATCATGATATGTCATGATAAGTGATCCCTTAGTTAGGTCTAGCAAATCCCCATATTGGTCATCCTCCTGCTTAACAAGTGTATCCCAATCAAAAGTGTAGGTATAATCTATCTTCTCTAAGTAAAGATTTATTTATAGACATAATGCATTTTTGATTTCATACACCTTGTACCATACATACATATAATATGAGACTAGAATTAAGACACTTTTATTGATCTTTCCTTGAGGAGATACAAAGACTACACACACTCACTAACTCACTCTCCCTATGAGCACCACACAAGGGAAGAATGATACACAACCCCTTCATAGACTAAAAATTAATATTTTCTCTTCTAATCTACCTTTTCAAACACCTACATTCATTTGGAAGATCTCTTCCAACTTAAATATACTTGATTCAAAGCCTTCCCCACTTTTTTTTCATAATGTATCACTTCTTTGGATTCCTATAAATATTCAAAATGTTTTAAATGGGCACATAAATATTTATGGGACATTACTAGGTGTTTTACCATATTTTTGGTAAAAGCACAAATGAGTTATTATTATGTGATTATATATATAGGTGTAAAACTAGGAATATTAAAAAACTAAAGAGTACAAAATTTAACTATTTTGATTTTGACAAATTACTAAATTTGGAAGCTTGCTATTTTGAGAAAGTAACAAGAAAAGATATACATAAATTACATAAATATACTCATTAACTATTCTAATTATTTGACCATGAAAAATAAAATAAGATGCGACTATATAAGCTTAGTATCATGTATATAATCATAAATAGAATCTAGATAGGGCCACTATAAATGGACAATGATGCAGTGTGCCTAAGTTTATTGACCATGAGATACCATAATTGACTATGATATAAAATAGATATAAACATAAGATAAATTATAAATATGTCGATGACATATTATAAAAAAATTATATTATATCTCTAGATAGGTTCATTATAGGTGGAAGGCAATGTAATGCACTCAAGTTTATTGACAATAGATTTATCTAGGTTGACAAACATAAAATTGGTTATATCACCACCTATGCATGCATTAATTGGGGCCATGAACACGTCTTAAATTTTTTAATACATCAAAAATACATGCAATGATAAAATTCTAACTTCCTACACATAAACCAAATTTGAATCAAATTGGGGGAGGCCAGGAGGGGGATTATATACAAGGGATTGAGTTGGGCTGATATTGGTTAATCCATGTTCAAATACCAAGTGCTACAATAAATTACCAATACTCTAAAGATGGCTCAAAAGCAAATGTATTTGTCTCACTTATGCATGTGTGTGAAATGGTGATTGCAATTCTAGGTGCTCTTTCTTCTATTCTACCCTTGGCATAAGTATATAGATAAAGATTCAGCTTTGAATATTACTTTAGTAGACCTATATATATATATATATATATATATATATATATATGATATTAAAATATTTGAATAGATTTTTTAAGTGAGGAGAACCAACCTTAAAGAAGCCTTGCATGTATAAATGTTTTGATTTTGAATTTAAGACCTATTAACACACAAAATTTGACTCAAGATCGACCCAACATACAAGAATAAGAATAAAATGAAATGTTACTCGAAATAATTTATAAAATTTATGTTTGGATAGGTTCACACTAAGTGAACATGGCCAAAATTTGATTTTGTCTAGTTATCATGGACTTGTCCAAAAGGACAAAGACTAAGGATCCCCATGAAAAAATGATGATAAATAAGCAATAGATGAATTTTTAGATCAAAACAAAGAAAAAAATCAAGTAAAATATGCCAATAAATACCTTATTTATATCAATAATCTATGCATACAAAGTTGTAATAAATGACATAAAACCTGGGTTGGTACCAAATTTGGCTATCTACATTCCCAACTCCTCCCATTATTCTAGTACTGGAATTTCTAGACTAAAGGAAAGAACTAAAATTTGAGTGTGTATGACATTATCTTTTTTGGGTAAAGATTTTGATTTTAACAATTTCATTAGGATATAATTTGTAAAAACACATGGAGTAGTTAATGTTCATATATGAGATCTAAAAGCTTAAATATGAAATTGTAAAATGTAAGTAGAAAGGGGAGAGTGCATGTATATGTGTGCCACATTATGCTATTTGTGGAGAATGTTCGTGTCATACCTAGTGCTTAAATGATGCTTTCGATCTTGTTTATCTCCTAGTCAATTAAAATATTAGTCCCTCAAGTAGTAAAGGGAGGGTAAATATACCATCAAGTATCACTATACCCATGACCATATTGATTTGATAATAGATTGGAGAAGACATGTCCCCTTTGCTAGAGCACTTAGAGAATGTGGTTGCTTATGTTGAATTGCTTGAAGAGTTGAGAGTGATCAAATCTCAACCTATAAATATAAATAATGAAGCCCATATGTTATAAAGATGCATTATTTCAACTCTAAATAATGAGGAATATTAACTGATATCCTAACCAGTGGAACCATGCTAGGTTTGGTATAAGTGATTACAAGGACATTGAGTGTCACTATACTCAAATGTACATCATCCACAGATATTTGAATCACATCAATGAAAAACAAATAAATTATATTTTACATGATCAAAATAAAATGAAAAATATTCATGCCCCCATTATGACCAAATTTATCATAGAATTTTATTTGGTTAGTTTGAATATTTTTCTCTTTGAAACTCTAATTTTTTTTCATCTTTTAAACTTTGAGACTTTGATTTTTGCCATATTGTATTTTTGAAAACTATTGAGCATAGATGAATATCATGCCCACTATGAATATGTGCCAATGATTAAAAGTGCTATGCATCTGTATGCTCGATTATAAAATTTATTTTTAACATGTCACTTTGCTCTTATAAGTATTTTACACATGCCCACACATACACATTCAAGTGTGTATGTCTATGTGATTTGATTATTTATAAAATGAATGCATATATGTGTCATATACCCCCAATATTTGTGTTGATGTGATAATCCATGTTATGTAATTAATTTATAAATTATTTTGAATCTTTAAAAACCTTTGTTATAGAATCTATTTTGTATTATTTGCATTTCAATATTGTCTTTGATCTTGTTTCTTTTAGTGCACTTGTATGTAATATTATTGAATATGTAATATACATGTAACATTTGACCAAATTAAACCATTCTAAATCCTATGTAGTGTGATGAGATATATTATATAATAGACTTGATGGATGCCCTATTTTGGTCAAAGCGTGAGAGAATCAAGTGCATTGTACCAAAAGAAAAAGGTATATGTGTTGTAATACATTTTTCACAAATTTTGATTGTGTACTTTTATCATTATATTATGATGATGTATTGTATTTTAAAAGTTGTTAAAGGGATAAAAAATATGTAAGTGATAATGCATATAAGGAAGTGTTAAATTTAACATTTTTTGTAAGATTTGTTGACTACCATATTTAAAAGAGTACTGTTGGCATCTTAGGTTGCACTCTAGCTGAGAAGGGGATTATTCAGCTCCTCTTGCTCAAACCTAGTCCAACATAGGAATGAACCTAGGTTATGGATCACCTAATATTAGATCATACCTCTAAAGAATTCCTACTTCCTTTTGAGTCTATCACTTATACTAAACCTAAATTAGCTTCATGATGGGAAAAGGGGAGAGAGATTAATAATAATCTATGAAATCATGTAAAAGGGGGGTGATGCACTAATTATTTTGATCCTTATACTTACATAAGACACACTATAAGATGCATTCAAGACTATATAATATCACTTCACTCATTCTTCAATCAAACCTCACATAAGTATTTCATAAAAAGGCATGGATTAGCTATTGTCCTAGTTTAGGAGGGTAGTTGTCCACTTTCAAAATGACCAATAGACTATATATGCACTTAGAATGACCTGTGAGAACTACCAAAACACTACATGAAGGTGAGAAAACTTAGATACAGGTAAGGAAAACATACATTCACTTAACCACATCAATGAATTCATAAGACACACTTTGATTTAGCTTGCAAATAGAGGAATTTAGTCTTTTATTGCATCAAATAGGTGTTATAGTACAAATCCTGGTAGATTCTAGTCATGCTCAAGAGAGGGATTATTTTCAAGGCTTAGAATCCTATATTTATATTAGAAAGGGATGATAGAGATGGGGATAAATCATAGAAGGATGGAGATGGGAGCATAATGACCAAGATTTCCAATCATTTTGGCATTAATGTAATTAGAAAAGATCATAATGCTTAAGATTAATTTTGGAAGGTAGCCATAACAATTGTATTAGTCTCTTTCAATCTATTTTTGGCCTACATTGATGCTCTTTATGGTTACAATGGTAGGATCGAGTTATTTAAAAGATGAATTTTGACATCAAAGAAAACTACAATAGCTAGATCAATCTATTGTGATCTTGTTTCAACATGGATTTCTCCCTACTGGTTCATCTTTTGCATGTGAGAATGGAGAAAAGGGTCATAATCATGCTGTTGGATTTGGAAACTAGCCTGTTGAAACTAATGTGTTTACCTCCATGGCATCCTTTTGAAATATTTCCTCTTAGTTTTACCTAAGCCTTATTCAACCTCTACTTGAAGTCTCCTAGATTTGACTTTTGATATCATCCATTGATCTTGATCTATGATCCCATAATTATGGCATCTATTGGATCCTCTTTCATCTCATGGGTCATGTATTTAGTCATAATTAGTTCGTATGATTTTTCCATGTGGAGGCCTTACATTCATCCCAAGCTCGTTAACTTCTTGACCTTATGCACACCATCAATCTCCCTTTTCATGGCTTGTATGCACACCATTAATTTATTTAGTAGTTATCATGATCATGATACTTGGAAACTATGCATTGATTCTTGAGATATGCTAACTAGTTGACCTTTCACTCACCATTGATATACTTTAGTATGATGGATCATGAACCATTGATCATCTTGGACCCACTGGATTTGTCAGTTATTTCATGCCATTAGATATTCATATGGGCACCCAAGATCTTTCCACTTGTCATCCATGCATTAAATATTAGGATACACTAACCTTTTGACTATAAGATCATCATTTATCTTTGATGTGTGATTTAATGTACTCTATTGGATCTTCTAAACCCATTGACATCACTGATCACTCGCTCGTCGTTGGATCTTGACTCAAGCTTCTATGACTTGTCAGTTCCATGTTCAACCTTAGGATTTGATTAATTCAAATGGATATTCACCATGACTTTTATTTGACATCCCCACAAACATCTCATTCTACTTGTTCAACTTTGAGTACTTATAACTTGAGATAGAAAACTCATCAAGACAAAAAATTTGTAGAGAATGTTCAAGGCATGAAGAACATCATGTTAATGCAATATTTTGGCTTTGAGAGGACTCTTAAGTGAACTTATAAAATGTATAATCAAGCTGACCAATCAATTTATTCATGACATTTGAGACAGTCTAGCTCTTCAAAGATTACTTTTGCCATCTTTTGATCATTTATGGGTCAGGAACTATATAAAGCTTCTCTATCTAGGAAAAAGCTTGCTATGTCAGCCAAAATTGGCCAATAAGTACCATTAAAAGTAACATGTTTCATGTGTTTTAATGTAATTCATGAGGAATAATTTTGATAAATTTTACTTGAGATGTCACATGTGCACATTTAAAGGATTAATTAAAAAGGTTTTGAATTTTTGAAAAATACAAATTTCAACTCATATAAATAGATTGGTTCAAAAATAAATTTTATTTAATTTTCACATTAAAACTCTAATTTTTGTAATCTCTAAAAGAGACACCATGCCATCGAGGAGATTAATAAAATTGAGCTAGTTGGAGTAGGTCACTACCAGTTTGAAACTAGAGGATGCATCACCCCTAATAAGTACAAAAACTTAAATTTTGAATTTTATAAAATTTGAAAAATTATGCATTCTTTTATGTTTTAAATGGTTTTTTAGTTCTATCCTCTTTAATTTGGTCTAGTCTAAGTGCCACTTGAGATATCATTTACTAGTGTAAACTTATCTATAGTTCTATCTACATTGCCATGGACTCATCTTCAAGCTTATCTGGGTGGGACCAACTTGTCTACAAACTTATCTTGAGGACTATGGTATTGTCCATATAAAAAGTAATATTTTAATTTTTTTAATGATTATAATTGAGTTGATTATATTGGTATGTGATATTACCGATGTTAATTTTTATGAACTTACAATTTAATGGTGATATGTAGGATAGATGTTTTTGCCATGGTCACATAATGGAGACTATGTAGGCTTTTGTATTCCTTGATGATGAGAGAGTGACATTAGATATAATTAATCTTGGGCATGTTTATAATTTGTCCATAATGTCATATGATATTCATATCATGACCATGTTAATTGAGTGGTGGGATTAAGATACATGTTCCTTATAGATTCTTATAAGGGAGATGATAATTAATTTGGAGGATGTGTGGTGTATTATATGATTTCCCATTTTTGGAAAATGAGTGACATTATAGGGTGTTGGTAGTTTAACCCATATCACCTAGACCTAATTAAATATGACAAAACATGCCCAGGGTTACAATTATGCCCCAAAGGATAAAACTATTTTATTATATCAGATTATGTTAGCAAATGTTTCACATTTTCAAAAAATCATCTATACCTTGCTTGCATATTTTTTGTAGTTACTGGTGGTGGTATTTTCATTTAATATTGAATGCATATATTTTTCCTTGATATTGAGGATCATGGGACAAGATACTCTTAGGGACACACCATGCTTTCCCACTTATTTATGGACCTACATAGATTTAATTGAGAGGGTTTTGGTAGAGGGTTGGGATTAATGACACTTATTCAATGTTGGGATCATGAGAATATTTTAGCTATTCAACCTATGGGGATAACTTGTGGTGGATTCAAACATCCATAAATATTGTTGGGTGTAGATCCTAATTATCTTCTGAGATCAGGGGTTAAAATTTTGATGCTTTTTTAGCTAGGATTTGGATCCCATTATTTGTATCCATAATGGCAATAGGGGTTTTAGTGGGGGATTTTCCCCCTTGTAGGGTTTGGGGGTGATGACCCCCCTAGTGGGGGGGGGGGGATGGGGGCCATATGCCCTAGTGGGGGCTTAGGGAAAACACCCTCGAAGGGAATTTTTTATTAAAATTGCCTTGTTAAATTGTAATTTTGTAGTCAATCTGGGCCATTGATTATAAGTTTCTAGATTTGATGGTAGAGGTTATGTTTAGGTGTTTTTCCACCCTAAAAGTGAATTGAGATATGGCTAAGAGGTAAGATAAGATTATTGTACATAGAGAGGAGGCAAAGAAGGTAGAGAGGTGTAATAGGTTTTGTTGTAGGATTTGTTTCTCCCTTGTATTGCTGGAAATAATATACTAGACAAGTTTGGTGGATGTAGCCCATCTTGGGTGAACCATGTTAAATCTGGTGTCTCCTATTTTGTGTATGTTTATGATTTTTTTTTAATGTTTGATAGATTCATTTCATAGTTTCTCTTGTATGTGATTTGGGGATAAATCTATGTTTTATTTTATCCTAACTAGTGGTATCAAGGCAAATGTTTTGTTTGCATAATTTTAAATTATAGGAAGAAAAGGGTTTGACCTTGAGTGAGAGATATAGTGGATGAAAATAAATCTAAGGTGGAGAAGATTAATGGATATAACTCTGGATTGTGGAAGATGTAAATGGCATATTAAATTTACCAAAAGGACCTATATTTTCCATTAGGAGGGCAAGCCAAGAAGCCATCGACAATGTTAGATAAAGCTTGGGAATTATTAAATCAAAAAGCCCTTGAAACCATATGGTTATGCCTTGCATCTTTTGTAGCATTCAACATATCACAATAAAAGACAATAGAAGGTCTTATGAGCACATTAGGAAAGTTATATGAAAAACTCTCTGCCTTAAATCAAATATTTTTGATGAAAAAGTTATTCAATATGAAAATGTCTAAAATGTTTCAGTATCTGATCATTTAAATGAGTTTAACATGGTTACTAGTCAGTTACATTCCATAAATATTGAATTTTATGATGAATTTAGGGCTCTTCTCATTTTTTGTTCCTTACCTAAAAGCTATAATAGATTGGTAATGGCAGTAAGTAACTCTATGTCTAATAATGTGAAATTAAAGTTTGAAGATGTAGTGGGTGTTATCCTAAGTGAGGAAATATGAAGGAAAAGTGTAGGTAAAACATCCATATTTGGAAATGTATTAACAGTGGAGAATAGAGGAAGGCAAAAGAATAGAGGAAGAGGAAACCATGGAAAATGAAAAGGGGGTGCAAGATCTAAATCAAGAGACAAGATGGAATGTTGGATCTGTGGTAAGCCAAAACACACAAAGAAAGAGTGATGGTTTTGAAAGGTTAAATCAGGTAAGGACCAATAGGAAGGTAATAGAGAATAAAATGTAGTAGGCGATATACTATAAGATGATATTATACTTTTTTTGGATAATATTGATGAATCTTGGGTTTTAGATTTAGGTGCTTCTTTTCATGCTACCCCTCATAGACTTTATTTTATAGATTATGTTCAAGGTAATTATGGGAATGTTTACCTTGGTGATGATGAATCTTATAGTATTTTTGGAAAAGGAAGTGTTCAAGTTATATTATACACTAGAAACATTTGGGTACTAAAGTATGTCAGGTATGTTTTGAGCTTGAGGAGAAATTTTGTCTCTATAGGGAAGCTAGGTAGTGAGGGTTGTATGGTCAAATTTACAGCCAAATCATGGAAGGTTACAAAGGGTTCCTTAATGGTTTCAAAAGGTAAGAAAGTAGGCACTTTATATTTATCTATGGATAATGTTAATTCATCTTGTGCTATAGTTACTATAGGTAAAGATGGAGCTTTGTGGCATTATAGACTTGGCCACATGAGTGAAAAGGGAATGAAGACCCTACACGCAAAAGATAAACTACCAGGTCTAAAATAATTAGATATAGACTTTTGTGAGCATTACATAAATAGAAAAAAAAAATGTGTGAGGTTTCTCAGGGTTAGACCAACCGGGATCATAAATTAGAGCTTGCATATATGGATATATGGGGACCAGCTCAGGTAGCTTCACTTGGTAGTTTAAATTATTACGTTACCTTTATTGATGATGCAACTAGGAAGGTTTGGGCATATTTTATAAAAAGGAAGTCTGGTGTTTTTGATACATTTAAGAAATGAAAATATTTAGTTGAAAATGAAACATGTTTAAAACTAAAATGTCTAAGATCAGATAATGGAGGTGAGTATTCTAGTAACACTTTTAAGTATTACTATTTAGAAAGTGGAATTTGTAGATAGAAATTAGTTTTAGGAACACCACAATAGAATGGTGTGTTAGAAATAAAGAACATGATTATTATGGAGCATACTAGATGCATGAGATTACATACAAGTTTTCCTTTATAGCTTTGGGTAGATGCTGTAACTACCACAATTTATCTTATAAATAGAGGACCTTCGAGTGCTTTGGATGGTGGAATACTAGAGGAGTCATGGACTTGAAAGAAGGTAGAATATTATTTTCCAAGAGTTCTTATTGTGAGACATTTTATTATATTGACAAAGATTATAGGAATAAGTTAGAAGCTAAGTCTTAGAAATGCACATTTATTGGTTATGAAACTGATGATTATGGATTCCAGTTGTGGAATCTAGAAGATAAGAAAATAATCAAGAGTAGAGATGTTGTGTTCCATGAAAAAGTCACGTACAGGGACTAGTTTTAGGAAAAGAAGCAAGAAGAATCTAAAATGAAATATACAGTATTAGAAGACATTACAAAAAAAAAATGACTCAAAAGTTCTTAATCAAAATGTACAATAGGAATAGGTACCTCAAACCCTTGTTAGAAGATCTAAAAGAGTAAGTAGACCACTTGATCATTTTTCTCCTTCTTTATATTATTTATTACTTATTGATGGTGGTGAGCCATAGATTTATGCCAAAGATAAGTGGGAGTAAGCTATAGATGAGGAGTATGATGATCTAATGACCAACCGGACATGGGATTTGGTGGAGCTTCCCAAAAGAAAGAAGGCATTGTAAAACATGTGGGTATATATAGGATAAAGGAGGAGAACAAAGGTAAAAATAAATTTGAGGCTAGAATGGTGGTTAAAGGTTTTACACAAAAGAAAGGTATATACTTTGACAAAATATTTTCTCCAGTAGTTAAAATGACTTCTATAAGAGCTATTTTAAGTTTGGTAGCAATAGAAGATTTGCACCTTGAATAATTAGATGTGAAGACATCATTCCTTCATGGTGACTTGGAAGAGGAAATATATATGGAGTAGACTTAGGGATACAAAGTCAAAGATAAGGAGAAAATGGTGTACAGGTTGAAGAAGAGTTTGTATGGCCTAAAACAAGCTCCAAGATAGTGGTATTTGAAATTTGATAGTTTTATGATAGAACATGGTTATTGTAGATGTCATTCAAACCATTGTGTATATTTTAAAAGTTTTTAAAATGGTAACTAAATTATTTTGCTTTTATATGTAGATGATATGCTTGTAAATGGTTCCAACATGCATAATATTGATGCAGGAGCATCTACAGGTGCATAATATATTATTTTATTTCATGTATATTGTATGGGTTTTCCTGCAACAGTTGTAATTCAAATTATAATTTGTTACAAAATGATATTTTGGGCAAAATAAGCCTTATATGGAATAAGGCGAATCAAAACATAATTAGTGTGTTGGAGGCGAATCAAAACAATGAATGGCTTTTAGTTAGAGGCTGTTGAAGCTGTTGAAAAATTCTTGGAAGATTTTCTAAACATAGGAGAGCTGGCGCCTACCTTGGGCGAATTCATTAAAGAGGATAGGAGTTAAAGAAGAAAAATAGGAAGGATCTCCAAGAAGGAGAAGAGGGAGTTATGAAGGCCATTTGGCCTGTATTATTTTGTTTTTGAGTAAGCCGAGTTAGAAAGGGACGACATCGTCAAGTTGAGGATGCAGATCTCTAATCAAAGCTAGAGTTAGACACCATCCTAAACCAAGGAGGGCCTATAATTTTACACTTCTAGGTAGAATGGTGCGAAGCCTCTTTGCACGGATACACTTTATGTGAAATTCCTTAGGGTCAAAGCAGAACAACAACCAAAAATTTCAAAGGCGTATTCTATCTTGGTGGTTCCATTTTTTGCTTTCTTTAAGGATGGGAAGATTGTAAATACATTGGAAGGTGCTAATCCATCAGGAATTGGCCAATAAAGTGGCCAAGGTGTCTAGTTCCATAAACACTGCGGACACAGCTGCTCCTGCTAGTCTTGGAATGTCTGCTGGTCCTACAGTCATTGAGATGGTGAAAGAAGTATATGAATCCCCTCAGTCTACCAAAACTTCTATAGATTTTGGTGATGCATTGAAGAGCAAACTGCAAGAACTTGTGAACTCGCGAGGGTAAATTTGTGAGTACCGATGATCCAGTGACAGAGCCGCCATTGATTCAAACTATGTTGCAGTGAGGCCGCATAATAAACATTACTAGCTCAGTGGTTGTGTCACTAAGACCTATGTTTTTATTTTACATATTATTTTATTTGGACAAGGGTAGAGCCGTTGTGTGGGAATAGACGTGCTTTACTCAGTTGGTATTCACAGAATTAGACATCATAAAGAATATGAGAGAGAAGAATGTTATTGGCAGGGGAGGAGGCAGAAGAGTTTACAAGGTGCGAGTGGGCAAGAAGCAACTAATCGTGATGAAGGAAAACTTGCTGTAGCAGGCAAAATTAATTTGGAGGAGGATGGTAATGCTGACCATTCGTGTGACCAGTGGCCTTGTGAAGAAAATGTTACCAAAATTGGTAAGTCAAATCTCCTTTTTTTTATGAATTTCCTTTCAAGATATAGTCAGAGAGCATTTATCCATTGCCATGCTTGGGGTGGGCCATTCATGTTCAGCGCTTGTATCTCTCAGAACAGACTGATGATAGTATGCCAAATACATTGGTAATTGTAATCTGTGAAGTTGTCAAACCAAGGGTTAGAGTAGCTGAACATATATCTCAGATTAATGAAGAGGCACATTCTACTTTTGTAAAGAAATTCAAAGCCATTCTAATCTTCAATTTGCCTATGAATTGGCTGTCGATTCTATATCTTCTTCTTGTTGATTGGTGGGGTATATACATTAAATATATGACCTTCTAGATTGTACATCAATGAACATAATTGTATGATTATAGTTGTTCTTTGTGGTTGAGTGGTGTTTGAGATCATTTATTGGATATTCTTTGGTATTTTAATTTTTTGAATTTGCAGTCTAAGAACAGTTGCATCATTTGGTATCAGAGCCTGAAGCTCTTGGGACTTAGAAATTGATCATAAGTTGTTGCATAATTTGGAATGGTTGCATTTGTCAATGATGTTATAGTTGTGATAGGAATTGGCAAAGGGATCAACAAGAGACAGCACTAGAAGACTCTGCTGGAGGAAAGGTATGAGTAAGATTTAATATTCAATTTAAAGTCTATGGTTTGAAGATTTGTTTTTGAGAAGTAAACAAGTGAAGAGAAAGGAAGCCAAGCCATTGAGGCTTAAGAGAAGAAGAAGCCAAGGAAGGCTTAGTGAAGAAGATCCAAGAAGAAGCTTGGATAGTTTGCCAAAAGACTAAGGTGAAATAGACTTAGGTGAGGTAAGGATGAAGTTTGTAGAATTGAGAAGAGAAGCTCTAGAAGAAGAGCATAGTGAATGCTCAAGAAGAAGATCCAAAGAAAGGTAAGCTTGGATTTATGATTTGTATTTGATGAAGTGTTGTATAAGAGTTGCTGTAGGATTGAGAAAAGGATCAAAAGACTAGGATGCAAAAGGCCTAGGTGAGATCAGGTGGATTGTCAAAAGACCAGTCAAGGAGAAAGGCTCGGTGAGACAAGGGATCAAGAGACCAAGGTGGAAAAGACTTGGGTGATGATCTCAGAGATGGAAGCATTGTTGAAGGCACTATAGAGCAGCAAGGTATATGAGGGTAGCAAGAGGAAAGCAAGCATCAAAGGTATGACTAATGTTGATTTTGATAAAGAAATTGCTAGTTTGAAGAAAGAATTAGCTAAGATTAAAGACGAGTATGAGTCTTGGATGCAGCTGAATAGGAAAGCATGGGTATGGCCAATGAAGAAGAGGATAAAGTGGCCAATAGTTCTCTTAATGAAAAGAAGAAGAAGGCAAAAGAAGATTGCCATGAAGAGGGAAGCCCAAAGAGGCAAGAGGATAAGTAGGTTGCCAAGTGGGCAGCAAGAGGAAGAAGTTGTGAAGAAGGTTCTCATTGAGGAGAACAAGAGAGAAGAGAGAAAAGATGAAGTGCCAAGAAGAGCACTTAGAAAGATGAGAATGTCCATTAAGAGGATACTCATGGAGACATTATGGTCTCTTGTTTTTGTATTTAACGCTGTTTTTGAGTGGGTAAATGTAGGTATGAGCAGCCTTATGAAGGTCAAGAGAAGGGCCTTGGAGAGTGAAGAGATTGGTGCAAGAGAAGAAACCAATTGCACAAGTGAATGTGCAGGAATGAGAAGAGAGTTTGCTGCTATTGATAAAGAAGAAGAGATGCATTGGTTAATGCATAATGAAGGTGTGGAAGAACCTATACAAGCAAGAGGAGAGGTAGAAGATGAAGCTGAATTCCATGATGCCATTGAATGCCAGGAAGAAGAGGAAAGAGGACAGCCAAGCACAAAGGAAGAGAAAGATTGCTCCGTGGAACAAGCTATCAAAGAGGTAAATGAAGTGTTAAGTGCTGATTTTGATTGTTATTGTGAGCATGAAGATGTTAATACATAGGTTAGAAGAGGCAAGAGGAAGATGAAGTCCTCACACAAAGCAGTCAATCATGGCTATATAATGCCTAAGTGGATGGTGAAGCACACAAGCAAGCAACAAGTAAGCAAGTAGGCAAGTTTACCTTATAAGATTGATTTTTCTCATATTCCTAATATTAATGTAAGTGTGCAAGAAAATAAAAAGACAAACAAAGTTGGTTTTTCAGTAGTATCACAAGAGCATGGTTATAAGATGCCTAAATGGCTTGAGAAGTCAATTGATAAGAAGAAGAAACAAGTATGGGTGCCTAAGAAGGCTAAGAGTGAAGAAGATGTGAGTGTTGAGACAACAACACCAAAAAATCAATGGAAAAAGGTGAAGGATGACAAAAGTACATGGAAAGGTAAGTCAATTGCTTGCAATAAATGGGATAATGATGTTTTTGAATCTTTTAATAATCTTTTCATGGAAAATGAAGAATGGAAAGTGGCTATGAAAACTAATGTGCAGCAAGGAGAGAGTTCAAAATGGATGGATGATGGGGAAAGGAAAGAATATGCAGCAAAACAAACAAGATGGCTTTAGGCAACAATTGAAGATAGTAAGGAGACACAAGGTAATGGTGTTCCTATTGTTTTTGATAATTATATTGATGTTGGTAAAGAAGCTGAGTTGTATGAAGAAACCATAAAATGGATGAATGTAATTATAGAGGATGAAAGATAATCTGGTCCTAAGTTTGATATAGGACATGAAGATTTGGATGAGCTTGTGTTGTGTGAAGAGTTGAAGAGGATAGAAGAGTTTTTGAATCCTCCAAGAGAGTTGTGTAAAGGTACAAGCCATGGTGAAGGCAGCATTGGGAAGAGTGGAGCAAGACAAGAGCAAAGCAATGAGACCAAGGCAGTTTTGATCAAGAAACACGAGCATGAAGGTAGCCAGGAGGCTTCATGGCCTTAATTTTTTTCTAATAAGGTTGCTTTTGATGTTTTGAATGCAGGGGTTAAAATTGTGGAGATGAATGAAGTCCATAGTTCAATGGACAAATTTTTGATCCAAGAACAACAAGAAGATCAAGAAGACATGTATGAAGATGAAGAAGTATGGAAGCAGGCGCTGGTAGCTGAAAAAGAAATGAGAATAAGGAAATACAAGAAGAAAAAGAAAAACCAAAGAAAGAAGAAAGATTGGTTTGAGAAAATCAATGATTTTGACTTTGTATCATGTGTAGGAATGAACAAGAAGTCCAAGAAAAGAACAAAATGTGGTGCTATGGAACATGTACATCAATATGAAGAAACAGTTGAGGAAGAGAACAATGGATGGATTTTAATTATAGCCAAAAGAGCAAATAAGCATACATGAGCAGGGGCTCATGACAAATTTCAAGCATGGTAGTCTGATGTAGGAGCATCTACGGGTGCATAATATATTATTTTATTTCATGTATATTGTATGAGTTTTCCTACAATAGTTGTAATTCAAATTATAATTTGTTATAAAATGATATTTTGGGCAAAATAAGCCTTATATGGAATAAGGTGAATCAAAACATAATTAGTGTGTTGGAGGCGAATCAAAACAATGAATGGCTTTTAGTTGGAGGCTGTTGAAGCTGTTGAAAAATTCTTGGAAGATTTTCTAAACATAGGAGAGATGGAACCTACCTTGGGCAAATTCATTAAAGAGGATAAGAGTCAAAGAAGAAAAACAGGGAGGATCTCCAAGAAGGAGAAGAGGGAGTTACGAAGGCCATTTGGCCTGTATTATTTTGTTTTTGAGTAAGCCGAGTTAGAAGGGGATGACAACATCAAGTTGAGGATGCAGATCTCTAATCAAAGCTAGAGTTAGATGCCATCCTAAACCAAGGAGGGCCTATAATTTTACACTTCTAGGTAGAATGGTGCGAAGCCTCTCTGGATAGATACACCTTATGCGAAATTCCTCAGGGTCAAAGTAGAACAGCAACTGGAAGTTTCAAAGGCATATTCTATCTTGGCGGTTCCATTTTTTGTTTTCTTTAAGGATGGGAAGGTTGTAAATACATTGGAAGGTGCTAATCCATCAAGAATCGGCCAACAAAGTGGCCAACGTGTCTGGTTCCATAAACACTGTGGACACAACTGCTCCTGCTAGTCTTGGAATGTCTGCTAGTCCTACAATCATTGAGATGGTGAAAGAAATATATGAATCACCTCGGTCTACCAAAACTTCTATAGATTCTGGTGATGCACTGAAGAGCAAACTGCAAGAACTTGTGAACTCATGAGGGTAGATTTTTGAGTATCGATGATCCAGTGATAGAGCCGCCATTGATTCGAACTATGTTGCAGGGAGGCCACATAATAAACATTACTAGCTCGATGGTTGTGTCATTAAGACCTGTGTTTTTATTTTACATATTATTTTATTTGGACAAGAGTAGAGCCGTTGCGTGGGAATAGACGTGCTTCACTCAGTTGGTATTCACAAAATTAGACATCGTAAAGAATATGAGAGAGAAGAATGTTATTAGCAGGGGAGGAGGCAGAAGAGTTTACAAGGTGCGAGTGGGCAAGAAGCAACTAATCGTGATGAAGGAGAGTTTGCTGTAGTAGGCAAAATTGATTTGGAGGAGGATGGTAATGTCGACCATTCGTGTGACCAGCGGCCTTGTGAAGAAAATGTTACCAAAATTGGTAAGTCAAATCTCTTTTTTTTTAATGAATTTCCTTTCAAGAAACAGTCAGAGAGCATTTATCCATTACCATGCTTGGGGTGGGCCATTCATGTTTAGCACCTGTATCTCTCAGAACAGACTGACGGTAGTATGCCAAATACATTGGTAATTATAGTTTGTGAAGTTGTCAAACCAAGGGTTAGAGCAGCTGAACATATATCTCAGATTAATGAAGAGGCACGTTCTACTTTTGTAAAGAAATTCAAAGCCATTCTAATCTTCAATCTGCCTGTGAATTGGCTGTCGATTCTGTATCTTCTTCTTATTGATTTGTGGGGTATATACATTGAATATATGACCTTCTAGACTATAGATCAATGAACATAATTGTATGATTGTAGTTGTTCTTTGTGGTTGAGTGGTGTTTGAGATCATTTGCTGGAGATTCTTTGGTATTTTAATTTTTTGAATTTGCAGTCTAAGAATAGTTGCATCAAATATTAATGTAATCAAGAAATAGTTAAGTGATAGATTTTCTATGAAGGATCTAGGTACAACTAAATAGATCCTTGGTATGAGGATAACTAGAGATAGAAAGAATAGAAAGCTAGAATTATCACAAGAAGAATACATCAAAAAAGTGTTGAAAATATTTAATATATAGGATGCAAAATTAGTTGGGACACCTTTGGCTGCACACTTTAAATTGACAAAGAAATAATGTCCTAAAACACAAGAAGAAAAGAACCTGATGTCTAAAATTCCATAGTCATCAACATTTGGTAGTTTAATGTATGTAATTGTGTATAAGAGGATGGACATTGCACATGAAGTGGGAGTGGTGAGTAGGTTCATGAGTGATCTAGGAAAGGAACATTGAAACATAGTAAAATAAATCTTTCATTACTTAAGAGGGACCATAGATACAATGTTAAGCTATGGTGGATTGGATGTGACATTATAGGGATATGTTGACTCAGATATGGTAGGTGACTTGGATGGTAGAAGAATCACTATAGGGTATGTGTTTATTGTAGGTGGTATAATATTTATTTGGGTATCATGATTACAGAAGGTTGTGCACTTTCAACCATAGAGGCTGAGTATGTTACTTCTACAGAATCAAGTAAGGAAATAATTTGGCTATAGAGGTTGATGGAAGAATTAGGACATAGTCAAGAAATATGTACTCTATATAGTGACAGTTAGAGTGCAATCCATCTATCTAAAAACTCAAATTTTCACTCTAGAATAAAACATATTTAGTTGTTGTATCATTTTATTCATTCAGTGATAAGAGGAAGAGAAACTAAAATTGGAGAAGATACATACCAATAAAAATCTTGTAGATATGATGAGTAAGGTAGTTAAAAGAGAGAAGTTAAAGATTTGTTTAACTTCAATTGGTCTTCATGGATGATAATTAAATTAATGAACTTTTCTAGGTTCAGATACTACAGTGGATGCAATAGTGATGGAGTTGTTGCAATCAATCTCCAAGTGGGAAATTGTTGGGTGTGGAGCTTGATTATCTTTTAAGATCAAAGGTTAAAATTTTGATGTTTTTCAACTAGATTTTAGATTCCATTCTTTATATCCATGATGGAAATGGGGGTTATGAGGGGGTATTCACCCCCTTTGTGGGGTTTAGGGGGGATGACCCCCTTGGTAGTGGGTTTGGGGGCCACACACCCCACTGGGGGTTTGGGTGCAATGCCCCAAAGGGAAAATTTTATGAAAATTACCTTGTAAAATTATAATTTCATAGTCAATTTGGGCCATTGATTATAGGTTTCTATATTTTATGGTAGAGGTTATGTTTAGGTATTTTTCCACCCTAAAAGTGAATTATGATATGGCTAAGAGATAAGAGAAGATTATTATATATAGAGAGGAGGCAGAGAAGGTAGAGAGGTGTAACAGGTTTTGTTGCATGATTTGTTTCTCCCTTGTATTTCTAGAAATAATATAATAGACAAGTTTGGTGGATGTATCCCATCTTGGGTTAACCATGTTAAATTTGATGTCTCCTATTTTGTGCATGTTTATGATTATTTTATATATGTTTGATTGATTCATTTCATAGTTTCTCGTCTATGTGATTTGGAGATAAATCTATGTTTTATTTTATCCTAACAGATATATGCAAAGAGATGGGTAGGGATATCTAGAGTCAAACAAAATAAGGAAAAACTATGATAGATAAAAACACATAAAAATTTTAGTGGAACCATAAAATTTTCTCTATATCATTATATTTATCTTCACATGATGCAAAAATCTCTCCTTTATGATAAAAGTATTTAAATCAAGTTGTGAAGGTTCTGTCACTTCACATTCGTGAACTTTCCATTCTAGCCTTGAAGGAGTCTTTCCATTTTATATAGTATTTTGATATTCAACCAAAATTTGAATCACATAAAAAATATTATAAATTGCACAACTGTCACTTATACATTACTTAAAATTCTACACTTCATAGTTTACTACCTACACTTTTTTGGACTTTAACATTTATCTCATCATGAAATAGTCGCATGACTATATCAAAGCCTAGATATGGTAGAGTTTCCTATGCTTAGCTATGTATTTGGTCAAAAGTAATGATTTTTATCACTTGATGTTTCATTTACCTTTTTTCACCTCTTATGCAATACTGATCTTCCCTTCATGTTTTTAACTAAGTAGTGGACCAATCTACTTTCATTTATAGGTTTTCAATAGATTGGTGTAATTAGGAGGTCTCTCTTTGTGGGGTTTTAACCTTCCTAGCTTTGATCCCAAATATTTTGTTTTAAAAAACTTTACAATATTAAAAATTGACAAATTTTTTCATTTGAAATACCTATGATTATTTTTGGTCACCATGAGGGAGCAACATCTGAGTTCCATTCAATCCATTAGATCACCTATAGGTTCTCTAGGTTGAATAAATTCAAGAGGAAATCACATGAATATGAGGTTGGGTTCAGATGAGTTTTAACACTTAGGCATTTTGAGGAAGTTCTCAAGAATGTTTTAGTCTTCTTGGCATCCCTTTCAGCCTTCTTGATGAATGCAAAATTTCTTAAGGCCTGTAGGAGTCAATCAACAAAAGACTTAACAATTTATCTTCAAAGGTTATTCAGTGCCATGTATCACTCTATAAAAATTCTTGGGCCCATTTAAAAGTATTTTTAGGACTTAGTAAAATTTTAAGAAGTTGCCTAGCGAGGCAATGATGTCAACAAAGTAGCGGGTAAGTGAGATGTTTCCACATGTTATAATCTTGATGACTCAAGGTCCCATAACTGTTAGTATAGTCCAAAAAACTCTAGGCTAAAAGGTTAGTGGGATGATGCCACATGGCATTATCCCATTACCCTACTCTCTTAGATATTTTTGTCTAGGCCCAAATAGTATGTTAGAGCCCTAGGTTAGCAAGTGTGTGGGATGTGACCGCATTATGAAATATTGAATAACTATAGGAAGAATAGTCAACATCCATTTGAAGCCTCAACCAAGTAAAATAGTAGTGAGAAATAACCACATGGAAATAACATCCCCTAAATACATAGTGGTAGGAGTTCTTAGTGAATAGTAGAGTGCCAAATAACACTCTAAAAATTTGGCTGATAGATCCTAGAGAAAGGGAAGACAAATAGAAACTATCCACATGGCCCAACTAATAGATCTACAACTTAGCCCCAAATAATTGAGGATATGAAACCTAGAGGCCATAGATTGCATTTAGATCTCAATGAATTAAAGAGGTAGCATGGCCAAGTAATAAAGAAGAGAGTGAATGAAATAGTGCCATTCCATCAGTGTACAAGATTAAATTTTAATGGCCCATCTAGCTATCAAAACCATCAAAATCAATGATTTAATTGCATTATCAATTTTATTTACAAAAATCAAGTTGCAGATCAATTCCTCACCAAGAAATAAATAAATGAGAGGTAGAATTCAATGTAAAACTAAGTAGTGACACCCACCAAAAATCATGGTGTGTGTATTGGGATCAAGCATAGAGTATAAAATATCAATTCATCCTTAAAGAGGTATGGTTCTAATTGCATAGGTTATGGGTGGTTGGTGATCCCAATGCAATCCCAACTCCTTCTAGCTACCAGAATTCAATTGAGATGTGGTTTGGTGTAAGAATCATAGGATTGAATTTAAGTTGTTAGATATTTATAATTGCCTACTCAACCACCCTCTTAAAATCACATTAAATCATTATAACTACCCCAATAGTGGGTAATATTAATCAATGATCTATGAGATTCCCATTGCCTATAAAATCCTAGGTCTTACATTATAAAATGGTCAACATTTTTCAAACATAACAATGTTTGTAAATTTTTCTCTCCACAAGCTCCTTTATTGTGTGAGCCTTTAATTTTAATGAGAATTGAAGTCAAATCTTTACTTTCTTCTTCCATTTAATGTGTATCTTATGGTTTGTTGATCTTTAACTGTGGATGATTTCCCCCCCTTTTATTATCATCCATTCCCAACATATCTCTACATAACTTGGCTTTCTCCGATAGGTCGTACACTATGTGCATATAAATATATACATACACCACTTGTGGATTGTTCATCCTCCCTCTTGGCATTGTATTACACATTGTACCTCTATGCAAAATATTCATGAAATTAGAATGTTCATTTTAGAGTCTATGTGATATTATATCATCCTTTGATATTTTTAGTGTTTGATTTAAGGCATGCAGAGGTGATATATATATGGTCTTGTTGCATCACCATTATTTCCTTTTCAAAACCCCCCTCTCTCTTTTCCCCTCAACATATTTTTAGACTTAGGATTAATTTTATATTTCCTTTCTTCTCTTTGGGCCTACATGTGATCTTAAATCAAATGAATTTAGATTAGAAGGAATCCAAACTTCTCTAGATGTTCATCCCAAGGAGCACACATGTCCCATACCTTGGGGGATGATCCATTATCTCACTAAACCAATTATTCCAATTCAGTAGGTGTATATTTTGAGTGACAATGATACCTTACTGTGAAGGTGGAGGCAAGGAATGTGAAATTGAAGTTGAGTCCATCTATGATGGTAATGGATTTACTAGAGCCATTACTGATGATGCTTATACTAAAGATTAAAATTATAGGGGTGATTGTTATGGTAGAGGTTATTTTTGTGGTGATTGAGTTGTTTTATTCACTTGCATGGCTTGTATGAGTTGGGAAAGTGGGATGAACTATGGTTCATCATATGAATTGAATAGAATTGTCAATATTTGACAAATATTTATTAAATTATCACCAATCAGCGAAACCATCTTTTATCATGTTGAGCAATATGTGTAGGTGATCTTGGATCTATAGGATTGTTTGAATGTCCTCATCCTTTATGGATTCAATGATAGGCTTATGTTGATTAGCCTTATGTTGGATGTCTTGTGATATAAAATACATTATATACATGTATATTATGTGTTTACATGCCTCTAAAAATGCTATAAATCATCTCATTCTCTTAAGTGTGAAATATTTACTTGAATTTATCTTTGAGTTACAGTGATTCATTTAGTTCAACATTCATAGAAATTGGAATGGTGATTTGAATCTCAATGATCACTTTTGAGTTAGTTATTTTAAAATTTTAGGAATTGTGATCTAAGAATTTGACTCAAGAGAGGATGGTTAGTATCATGCTAGTTTCAAAATGAAAAAAAAATGAAAGAAACCCACTAACTAGTATAACATCTATAGGCTAGACACTAGGGAGAGCTTATTTAACAAACATGAATAAAAAACACAACTAAAATGCAAAAGAAACCCTTTTTTTACCTTCTTTAGATGCTTCAAAATGATTGTTGTAGTGGCTTTCTCAGCTTGTGCTCATGAAGTCTTCATCAAAGGAGGCTTGGCTATCTCCTCTTCTCCTTGGCACCTTTGGTTTGTTATTTGGCTTGGCTTGGAATAAATTTGGCATGATAACACTAACTACAATGGCTTTTGGAATAATTTTTGATTATAAATTTGCATTATCAAGACTTAAAAATGATGTGGTAAGACCTCATATTTATATATTTTTAGAATTGATCAAAATCAACCTAAACCATCCATCCTAAGATGAAGATGTGTGGTTAAAGATTAATTTAATTTTTAGAATTAAGTTTATAATTATTCTCATCATGACATTAGAAGAAGGGGAAATTAAGAGGGATGGAGGGCATCATGGAAGGCATTGATGAGGCATGGAGGGCTTTGAATCTTGATATTTGTGGTATTTATGGCCTAGGGATGTCTTCCCAATAAATGAAGTCACTTGATGATGCAGATATTCAATATTCATTTCCAAAACAAATTATTCAACAAGTTTCCATGGAATTATTAATTATGCTCTAGCTTGGATTAATTATCTCTTATTAATGTTTAAGCACTTTGTGCACAAATTACTCAAATTAATTTAAATGTCTTGTTATTGGTCTAAAATTTGATTGGATTGGAATTGGAAGGCAATGTTAGATGCATTGGATCCTTTATGCCATTTAGGATGCTACTAACAACAAATAACAAAGGCACACATATTGTGTAAGAGATTTGATAGGAAAGAGAAATTTAGAGTACCTAGGTACAAAATTAACATTTTGACTCAAAATGATCTGATCAAAGTTAGCTAGCCCATAAATTGTATTACCCCATTTAATGATACGCTAGCCAAAATTGGTACTTGAATATGTTAATTTCAAATCTTTGAATGTGCTTTAGTGTTTTTAAGTGAAATTGTGTATTTTAAGTGGAAATTGGCTAAAATCCTGATTAGAGGTTATCAATGGCTAGATTTAGGTGTCTATAGTTTGCCCCTATTTGGGAAGGCATTGCAATCTATAAGCACATTAACATCATCTCAAAGAATGAAAAGGTCTTGTATGCCTACAACTAAAATGATGATAAACTAATTGTATGAAGTCTCCTCAAGGGAATGGTTGGCACAAGTAAGTCAACAAATGGTCCCTCAAAAAAAAAGAAGTGAAATGAGGGGACCAAAGAAAGGAAAGATGATGGGGTGAAAAAATAATGATATTGAAAAACTAGTCAAAATCATTGAGAATGCAAGTGGGATGGTGTACAATGGTTTACCCAAAGGTGGTTATAAACATTATACCCTAATAGTGGTAATGTGGTATGATAACATAATGATTTTCCTAAAGGCAATTATAATCATTGAAAAGATGAAGCTGCCCTTATTAGGATAGACAAACAAGAGAATAACATGCCCCTATATAGGAAAAAAAAAGTAAAGTGGTGACAACATAATGATTTACCCAAAGGCAGTTATAATCGTTAAGAAATGTAGGAGGGATGATGTGTAATGATTTGCCCATAGGATATTATAATCATTGGACCTTGATTATGGTAAACGTGATAAACTTGGCTGAGGATGATAACTTAACATAGAGATTAATGATGAATTGGAACAACCTACTAGTAGGGAGATGCTCATCTGAACTAATAAAGGTTAAAATTCTTTCATGGTTAATTATTCTATTTGAGATATGATTGAGAGTGAATTGGGATGTTAGTGTTGAAGAGATGCCACCATTACTGAATAGAATTTTTGAAGCTTAGGTTTGTTGTAGCATGTGTTGGTAGGCATCATGGTATAACATCATGAAGATTTGGCCAAAATATGCATGAGGACTAACTCCCATAATCCAATACTCAATAGAAAATAATGCACCAATGATAAAAACCATGATGACAATGTAAACTTATGAATAGGGATGAATTCAAGTATAAGTGTTGATAATAAATTACCCAATGAACACACATAAACTAAATCAAGGCAACAGTGTTAAAAGTAAACAAACAAATAGACAAATGAATAAAATAAGTAAAAATAAACAAACAAACAATGCAATAAAAACCATATGAACATTGGCCCTAGAAAATAGGCAACAACTTAAAAAATGAACAAAATGGAGGAATAAAAGAAAAGGAAGGGGGTGACTGAGCTATATCCATATGCACCTAGCAAGTGAATGCTACCTACATATTTCCATTGATGTAATATCCAATAAAAAACTTTAGGCCAAATGTAGTTCTCCCAGGGATGGGAAGAATGTGATAATTGATGAAAACAAATAGAATGGATATGAGAGAAGAAGTGGAATAGTCTTGAAAAATGGAAAGTACATGAGAGAAAAAGGCCAAAAATGATGGGGAAACTAAATGACAAGTGATTTGCTTGTAACTTAGTAAGGGTTCCCAAAATTCTTAAAGCAAAGAAGTGGTCAATGTTTTTTTGTTCTTTTCTAAAAATTTTTCAAATATTTTTAGAATTATTTTGGAGTGTCTCAGCTCAATCAAGAATGAAAAGACACTAAATGGTTCAAGCTAAAAAAATGGTGAGAGAATTTAAACTAAAGTTTCTCACAAAATGGTAAGAGCATGGCTTAGGTTTATCACAAAATGGTGAGAGCATGGCTTAGGTTATTCAAAAAATGGTGAGAGCATGGCTTAGGTTTCTTACAAAATGATGAGAGCATGGTGGAAAGGGTGACTAAGATGACCTCAACAAGTCTTGAGCACTACCTACATAGTCCTAGAGTAGGACCTAAAGTCACTATAGTTCTACCTTTACAGTGGAGGAATTCAACTAGTGTAGAAGTCAATTCAAACAAAATAAGCACAATTGGTAAAAAGGTATAATATGACATAAGAAGTGGAAAGTTGGTATGCTAAGGCTTAATAAATAAATTTTGCCCTTAGTTTTCCCATAGGTGGTTATAACTAGGACACAATAGCATAGATCAATGGTACTAAGTTACCCAAAGGTAGTTATAATTAGTAACAAGATCGAGGATAAGAAAAGAATAAAAAATGAAGGATGCAACTACCAAAACTTATATGACACTGCTCCAAAATATGATCTCTATCTGAAGTACATGAAGTAACTAATGAAACTAATCAGATACCTTGATGCTAAAAATGTGTAATGAATGGTGAAAAACAAGGTCAAATGAGCTAGGCTATAGAACACACTGGGTCGATAGAACAAAAGTAGAAAGTGAATACAGCTAAGAGGATGGATAAGGAGTATATTTGTACAAAGAAGAATAGTGATAAAATGACATAAATAAAATGGTCCTTATAGATAATACACCTTAACACTTAAGCATAGTACCTCTTTAGATGAATAATATTCATCAGCTCAGGAAGTTCATCTCCATCTGGTGTGGCAAGATTGTATGCTCCTAATCCATAATCTACAGTAATGATGAAAGGCCCTATCTAGTTTGTTTTGAATTTTCCTTTATGCTTCTTCTCACCCATGGTATTCTTTTGGTTTTCTTTAAGAACAAGATCACCAAGTTCAAATGTTTTATACTTAACATACTGATTATAGTGGCCTTTAATTCAATTCTGATATGCTTCAAGATTAGTGTGCATAGCTATGTATTTTTCATCAAGTAGGTCTAGTTTTTATAGGTGAGCTACTCGATAGTCATGATCATCTAGGACATGCTTGAAAGAGATGCGCAATGAAGGAAATTCAACCTCAATGGGAAGGATGGAATCAATACCATAAATGAGTGAGTATGGAGTGGCTCTTATGGGGGTATGATGGTTGGTATAGTATACCCAAAGGGTAAGGAATATCTATAAGTGCTAATCATGACCAACATTATTGATAATCTTTTTGAGAATATTGATAATGGTTTTATTTGATGCTTTAGCTTGAACATCACCTTGAGGTTAATATGATATAAAAAATGTTGTGTGATGTTATATTTAGTACGTAGCTGGTCTACATCCTTGTTCTTGAAGATGAATTTGAAAATTTGATTTCTAGTCATGTAAGTGAGGGGTATAACTTCAACCCACTTAGTAAAATATTCAGTGGTGGTAAGGATATGTTTATGGCCATCAGATGAAGTGGGGTCGATCAAGTTCTCATGTAAAAAATGGCCATGGTATCAACATCAGTTTTAGATTTTTAGTTGGGGCATGAACTAGATTAACATGCCATTGATATTTGTCACACTTCTTTACATATACAATGCCATTTATGTCCATCATGGGCCAATAATAACTAGTATGTAAGATCTTTTTGGATAAGACTACCTCACTATAATGAGATCTTTATACTCCTTCATGAACTTCTCTTAATGCTAGTGTAGAATCTTCTGAAGTTAAACAATGAAGTAGAATTCCATCAAAACTATGATGGTAAAGGGTAGATCTAAGTAGAGTATAATGAGTGGAATGATGAATGAAGGATTTGGTTTGATTTTGAGAGAGGTTAGGTGATATAACTTAGTCATGAAGGTAGTTGTAAAGGTTTGAGTACCAAATAGAATTAGGAACAATAATATCACAAATCATTACAATGGTTGAAGGTTCATGAGTTGGTGTTGACAAATTCTCAATGAGGAAATAATACTCTCTAAATTTATCTTTTTTTTTTTAATTAGAGAGTCAATAGTAGCCATGGAATTTAAAGTTCTATTACTAGCTATTGGTATGTACTTAAACTGAATGTTGGTAATTTGTTGTTTAAGAGTGTTGACCATGGCTTTATATGGAACTAGCTTGTCAACTTTGGTCTAAAAATGATCTGTGACCTAATTGATGATTAATTGAGAATCACCATAAACTTGGAGATGAGATATGTTCCAATGCACTGCCTATTTAAGTCTTGCAACAAGTGCTTCATACTCAACCATGTTATTTGTACAAAAAAAGTTTATTTTGAATGATTTAGGGATTAGATCCTTCTATGGTGTAATAAAAAATATGCCTACCCCTGATCCATGTGTAATAAATGAACCATTAAAATACATCTTTTAGGGCTTCTCCTCAAGGGGTGTGTTATAAATAATTTGACTCAAGATAGGATGGTTAGTATCGTGTTAGTTTAAAAATGAAAACAAAATAAAAGAAAAACACTAACTAGCATAACATCTCTAGGCCTAGACAATAGAGAGAGCTTAGTTAACAAACATGAATAAAACACACAACTAAAATTCAAAAGAAACCCTCTTTTACCTTCCTTGGATGCTCCAAAATGCTTTTTGTGTTGGCTTTCTCGGCTTATGCTCATGAAGTCTTCATCAAAAGAGGCTTGGATATCTCCTCTTCTCCTTGGAACCTTTGGCTTATGGCTTGGATTGGCTTGGAATCAATTTGGCATGATAACACTTATTGAAATGGCTTTTGGAATCATTTGTGCATTATAACTTTGCATTATCAAGACTAAGAAATGATGTGGTAAGACTTCCTATTTATAGATTTTTAGAATTGATCAAAATCACCTGAATCATCCATCCTAAGATGAATGTGTGGTTGAAGATTAATTCAATTTTGGGAATTAATTTTATAATTATCCTCATCTTGATGTTGGAAAAAGGGGCAATTAAGAGGCATGGAGGGCATCATGAAAGGCATTGATGAGGCATGGAGGGTTTTGAATCCTAATATTTGTGGCATTTATGGCTTAGGGATGTCTTCCCAAGAAATGAGGTCACCTAATGATGAAAATATTCAATATTCATTTCCAAAAAAAACTATTCAACAAGTTTCCTTGAAATTATTAATTATGCCTTGATTTGGGTTAATTAGCTCTTAAGCATGTTTAAACACTTTGTGCATAAATTGCTCAAATTGATCAGATTGTGTTGTTATTGGTCTAAAATTTAACTAAATTGGAATTGGAAGTAAATGTTAGATGCATTGGAATTGTTATCCCATTTAGGATGTTACCAAAACCAAATAACAAAGGCACATATCTCATGCAAGAGATTTGATAGGAAAGATCAATCCAGAGCATCCAAGTGTAAAATTGGCATTTTGACTCAAAATGATCTGATCAAAGTTAGCTAGCCCATAAATTACATTGCCCCATTTAGGGATACCCTAGCCAAAATTGGTATTTGAATATGCTAGTTTCAAATCTTTTAATGTGCTTTAGTATTTTTAGGTCAAATTGTGTATTTTGGGTGGAAATTTGTCAAAACCTTGATTTTAGGTCATTGGTGGCTAGAATTAGGTGTCTACAATTTACTCCTATTTGGGAAGGCATTGCAAACTATAGGCAAAAAAATGTCTTCTCAAATAATGAGAGATGGCCTCTATGCCAAAAAGAAGATGATGCTTGAAGAACAAATCTCCAAATGGTTTTGGGAAGCCTATGATGATGCCCCCTTGAGGGAGTGGCTATCACATTTGTTGATGGATGGTCCCTTGAAAAGAAATAAGAAGAAAGTTGGAATTAATCCAAGGTTGAGATTAATCAAAATATAAAATGCTTGCATGTATTGATGTAAAAATGATATTGATTTGCTCAAAGGTGGTTATAATTAGAAATAAAAGTAAATATAATGATTTGCCTATAGGAGGTTATAATCATTAAGCAGACCTGGATTAGCTAAAATTGATGGTGCCCCAGTTAGGAATGATTAACAAGCATAACTCAAGGATATAAATTAGAATATAGATTAAATATTAGTGGGTGAAAAGTGATGAAAGAGATGAATATAAGAATAAGATTGATTAGTGTGAATGATTTAGTTAAACTTGCTAATGAGGAGATGCTTGTCCTGATTGGAAATGATATAAATAGAATGGTTAATGGTTGATTTGATCAAGGGTGGGATGGAAGGATTTGCCAAGGTGCCAAGGAGAAAATTCTATGGCTCTATTGATTATAGACCTTTCTGAAGCTAATTTTTTCTATAGCATGTGATGATAGGCATCATGATAGAACACCATGAAGACTTGGCCAAAATATGCATAAGGACTAAATCTCGATATCCAATAACCACTCAAAAAAATAAAACCAATGATAAAAACCATGATGAAAATATTAACATATGAATATGGATAGAATCAATAAAAATGTGCTCGAGGAATCACCCAACAAACACATATAGTGTTGAAAGCAAACAAATAAGCAAGTGAACAAATAGAAAAATAACTTGAAAAACAAACAAACAACTTGAAATAAAATAAATAAACAAAAAGCCTAAAAAAAATCAAAATAAAGCATCCTAACAATGACTTTGCCCCAGTAGGGTGAATTGAGGATAACTAACTAGGCTTAGACAAGACCAATTTTTTTAGATTTTTGAAATGTTATGAATGTTTCTGGTTTTTTGAGGTATCTTAACTCATTAGAGAATGACAAGATACTCACTCAAAAAATAGCAGGAGCATTTTTCTTAGGTTGCTCACAAAATGGTGAGAGTGTATGGAAATGAGGACTAAAGTGACCTCAACATAAATTAAGCATGACCCACATAGTCCTGAAATGACCTCAAGTCATAGTAATTCCATCCACATAAAAGGTAGGGAAAAAATAACTAGATCCTAATAATTTCTCAAATCTGGTAAATGGCTAGGCAAATGAAAATAGTTATGGTAAGGTGATGCAACAATGCAGGATAAACAAGTGTTGCCCCTAGTTTGCCCATAGGTAATTATAACTAGGATATAATGGCATAGGTCAATGATACTAATTTTCTCATAGGAGGTTATAATTAGTATCAAGACTAGTGAAACATTGATTTGCCCATAGGTGGTTATAATCAAGCTCACATAAACAAGCTTGATAGGATGAAAGATATCTTGATAGATAAACTATCAGACTACTTTCATAGACTGTCATTTAAACATAAACTTGATTTATTATTAAAACCTGATTGGAATCCTCTCATAAAAAGTGTGGGAAGAACCAAAGGAACCAAGATTAGAATAAAATTGGGTAGGATGACTAAAAATAGGCTTTAGTCTAGATAGGAATTGAATGATAGGATGAAATAACATTACTAAGGATAATGACGGTTTTTGATAGATTGGATAAAATGGTAAGAGGGTTTACCCCAAGTGGTGGGGTGAATGGTTGGGATCTACAATAATGAAAAATGGATATGCAACAATGGCAATGGCAATGACAATGTGAAATGATATGGTACATGTTTTTGGCCTGGGTGTGGTTTTTGATTTTATTGTTCTTATTGATGGGGAGATTCACATCCTAATCAACAAATGATACAAATAGAATACTTGATCATGTTAATTTCTAGTCTAAACCTCATCTAAATAGCTGCTCTATCAAAAATGGTCTACAGATTTAGTTGTCAAGAATGCTTGTATGATCTTCATTGGTCATTGATTCTAATTCCTTCAAACGTCAAGACAAGGTATCTTTGTAGCCTCTAGAAAGGAAAGTGAGATGATGAATGGTAAATAGGGACAAATAATGGATATTAGGTTTGATTATGAAATGGAATGGTAGATGATAATTGAAAGTATAATGGTGGGAAAAGAAATGAAGATAAGGACTTTTAGTCACATGTAATGTTGCTGATGACAATTTTTTTGGTTGTGGCAGGGCCAAAGACTTATTCTCTCAATAAGACCACAAGATTTTGTTGTTGTTTGATCTTGAGAGTAGCTACCATCTGTTTAGGCTATAGATAGGAAGCTATTTTAATTTAATCTTTGATTTTGTCTTCATTTAAAAGTGAATAACTTTTATGCTTAGCTATTGGTGCCTCAATGAGGTTTTCACCAGTGAATTTTTCTTGATTGTCTTGTAGCACCTCTAAGAATGTTTCAATAAGGAATATAGGATTTTGAATTTGATTATCTTCTAGCATTTTTGAAAAAGTTTCACTAGAAGATGTTGAGTTCTGACTTTGATTGTCTCCTAGCACCTTCAAAAAGGTTTCATTACGAGAGTGTTCTTTTTCCATATGAATGTGGTCTTGGCCTCCTTTCTCTTCTTCAACTACTATGTCACCATGGATCTATTTCAATGAAGTGTGATTCTATCGATCCCAATTAACACTTGTAAGAGATGGAATGTCAATGATATGGCTATTTTGGTTGATGGTAATGCCCTGTGGAATGGTAATGGAATGTGTAGAGGTTGCATAATCCTTGTAAAAGATACTAGGATAAATTATGTCAAATATGAATTACTCATCCTAAAAAATATATATAAGGATAAAAAATATATTCAAATTGATTTGTAAGGCATGTGCAACTAATGTTGTAACAACCACAAACATATTCTTCTTATGAATTTGATTGTAACTCAATAGACTTTGAATCCAATGTTAAGACTGATGTTGATTTTAATTTTGATGCTAAATCTAATGTTGGTTCAAGAATAAAACATGAATCCAACTTTGATTCTTCATCTGATGGGTACTCTATTATAATGATGTCTTGTTGAATACTTGGTATTAGACAAGTAATAGCCTATGATGGCATAATGAGCTCCATAAAAACTAGTTTTTCAAAGTGAGACTCCTCTAGGATGGGAAATAGGTCAAGAGACAAATCCTTAGAGAATGGATTGTCAATAGGAGGCTCTTGAAAAATAGGCACATGGTTGAGGTAATGATTTACCCAAAGGTAGTTATAATCATTAAGAAGTGACTTAGCAAAGACTAGCTCATTAGAGTGAGTCTTCTTGACAATTGGTGTAGGATAAATAGGTGATTTATCATAGATTGACTTATCATAAGTGGTTGGTTCATCAAAAACATCTTGGATTAGTTGGTTGTCATGGCCTTGGTTTCTAATGAGTTAGAAAATACCAATTTTGAACACAACTTGGTCTTCAAAGGATTGAATTGATTGAGGTTTGGATGGGATTGGTTCTAAATGAGGAATAAATTGTGGCTAGATAATGGTAAGACTTTGGGGAGAATGATGGCTTGCATGAGACAAATGACAAAGTACTGAGATGGTAATGATATGGTAGTGTGGAACATGATTGCTCTCATAAGCCAAATGACTAGGTCTTGGTATGATAATGGTATTCCTTAGATATTATGGAGTTTGATAGCTCGTATAATGCAAAGGAGACTTAGGTATAAGCAATGATCAGAGAACAAAAGGATGCCATATAATTTGATTACTTTTACAAGCCAAACCATCCAAGTCTTCCTCATAAACCATATCATCCTAGTCATGAGTTGGATCATAAGCTGGTTCTTGATTATGTTCTGTATACTAATTATTATAAAGAGGATATGGATCCATATCCTAAACAATGTTATCTATAGCTGGGTATTCAAAGTCATCCTCACAAGTCTCTTCATACCAATCAAATTCTTGAGTTAGATTTTCTGAATTTTGACTATGCTCCCCATATGGAGTATTGTAGGGAGAATAAGAAAACTCCTTAGAAAATCTTTTTCTCTAGGGGTTCTTAGTGGTATTTTGTGTGACCATTCTATCATAAGTTGGATTGAATGTGAATTAACAATAATTGTAGTGTGACATATCCATGTAAACTATGAAATCTCTAAAACAAAAAGGCTTAAAGTTATACAAACTTTGAAAAACTATGTCCAAAGGACAAATGGTTCAAGCTTAGTCTAACTTGGTCAAAAGGTGGAGCTGTATCTCCAATGTGGTTTGAAAGTGGAGTTGTATCTCCAAAGTGGTTTATGATAAGACTTAGCATAAAATATACTAACATCAATTGTCTAATGTCAAATGTCATACACATAAAAGGTCAAGCATATGAATAAAAATTGACATGTCAAAAGGTCTAGGTCAAAGTGTTTCAAACAAGGTCTAAACTAGGAAATGAAAAAGTTGAGTTGCTATGTCTCTTATCCAAATGTGGAGTCAAAATATAGGCTCAAAAAAATAGGCATATGCTAGGACTTTTGGCCAAATTACATCAAAAGCTAGAATTAAAACAAAGGCTGATGTGATTTGATTTAATCTAACAAGTTTGGAAACAACTTTGACATAGACCAACACATGGATTCAAACATAACTATGATCAGTTGGCATAAGGCATAAGACAAAAGGATCTTTGAATAAAGCTTATATTTTCTCAAATAAATGGATGAACAGTGATGAGGATAGGTTTTGAACAAACAAACCATCAATAGTTTTCAAATTTGGGTAATCGACTAACCAAAGTTATGCAACCCAAAAGAGAAAGATTTGTGTATCAACATCATGATTTAAGGCTTAAATAGAAATAAATCAATGGTTGGATCCAAACTTAACAAGGTTAATTAAAAACTCAATAGTGAAAACTAAGATTTGACCAAATAATCTAGACAAGATTGGATAACATGATATCACAAGACAAACATCCAAATGGTATACATGACATGGTTTGAAACAAATGATTTTTTTGGCACAAGGTGAAACAAGTATTAAAAAAAATTGAGTAGCCTAATGGCATAAGCATTCTTGAATGATGTGATCTATGTTATGCTTCAAAATAATAAAAGGCAAAATAGTTTTAACATGTTTTGGGCAGCATAACACTACCCTCCTCAACTCAAATGACACAAATAAATAAGTTTAGGAAAAATTTCAAGGCACAAGTGTGGTGTAAAATGACCAGCATAATGCTTCTTTAGATAAAAGAGTGATGTATACAAAAATTGGTTTTGACATGGCTTTATGAAAAAATAAATAAATTTTAGTCTCAAAACATACCAAGCAAAAATGACCAAAATACACTAGGTATAATCATCTAAATCCTAGCAAGAGTATGGAAATGTGGGGTTGACTAAAATAGAAAGCTTTCAAACATTTATAGGGGAATAAATTGCACAATGACTTTCATGTCAAACAATGCAAAACACAAGCATGAAAATTGGGTGACCATGACATTAGCTAGTTGTAAAAAGGTCTAGTCTTTTTTACAACCACTATATCCTATTATTCGCTCAGTGTAGTGCGATGTCAAAATGTAGATATGTTCCATGTGTAACTTAGAAGGAGTAGGTGAAGTCAATGATAGGAGATGAAATCTCAAGTCAAATCTTCCCTAAAGAACTCATAGGAGGTAATAATGTCCCCCTCACAAGCCATGTTTTCATGAAAGAAAAGACTAATAGAAAAACTTTCAGGTAATTTTGAAGATCACCCAAACTTTGATGATTTTGTGTGGAGTGATTTATACGACATTCTTTCTAAACCTTGGAATAAGTTTTTTGCAATAGGAATGGCACTTTTGATTCCAAAGGTTCCTTAAGGGGACAAATGGAAGAGCATACACGTGACATCCCTCATTTTTATAAACAAAAATATAATTTAAACAACTAAGTGAATACAAAAATCTTGGAAAGGTGAGTTCATTTTTAAGCCCAAATTTGAAAAATGAGGTGGTGTTCATTTGACCCCATAGTCTAAGTTATAACTTAAAAAACTAATGATAAAAACTTAATTAAGCACCTAAATATTACATTAAGCACCAAAATAATGTTCCTAGTTTATTTTAAAATCATGACAAATGTCTTAATAACATGTTTTAACAAGTTCCAAGTTTATTGATTACCTATCTATCCATAAGGCATCACTCCAAAAGAAAATATGTTAGATTAGAAAATTTTTAAATAGATTTTCAAAATGTTGTGGAAAATCTATGAATCTTGAAGCTAAATGAATATCAAATTCTGAAAACTTAGGAGAAAAAACATGGTTAAAAAAATCATCTAAAATGGAATCCATATGACCCCAAACCAAGCATTTTAAAATGGCCTATTTAACTCTCAGGTTTGTGTTTTTAAGAAAAACACAATGACCAACGTCAGTTTTATAACTAATGTCAGTTACACTTACTAACTGATGATGGTTATCTAACTGACATTAGTTATACCAATAGTGATCAATGATGGATATGCCAATCGATGATGGTTTTACTAACTGATGTTGGTTACTTTTTAAATCCATGACAAAGAAAAATAACAAAACAAAGTTATAAAGTAAAATTTCAGGAGTTTTAATGATCTAAATGAACATTTTAAAGTTGTGGAATGATCTTCTTCATGTGTGGGATGTGTTTGGTCCCACCAAGAATGCCATATGTGATTAAAGAATTTGACTCAAGAAAGGATGGTTAATATTTTGTTAGTTTCAAAATGAAAACAAAATGAAAGAAACACACTAACTAGCATAACATACCTAGGCTTAGACACTAGGGAGAGATTAGTTAACAAAAATTAATAAAACACACAAATAAAATGTAAAAGAAACCCTCTTTTTCCTTCCTTGGATGCTCCAAAATTCTTATTATAGTGTCTTTCTCAGCTTGTGCTCATGAAGTCTTCATCAAAAGAGGTTTGGATATCTCTTCTTATCCTTGGCACCTTTGGCTTGTGGATTGGCTTTGGCTTGGAATTAATTTGGCATGATAACACTAATTGCAATGGATTTTGGAATCATTTGTGCATTATAACTTTACATTATCAAGACTTAGAAATGATGTGGTAAGACCTCCTATTTATAGATTTTTGGAATTGATTAGAATCAAATAGAACCATCCATCTTGAGATGATGTGTGGTTGAGGATTAATTCAATTTTTTGAATTAAGTTATAATCATCCTCATCATGACATTAGAAGAAGGGGAAATTTAGAGGCATGGAGGGCATCATCAAAGGCATTGATGAGGTATGGAGGGCTTTGAATCCTGATATTTTTAGCATTTATGGCCTAGGGATGTCTTCCAAAGAAATAAGGTCACCTAATGATGCAAATATTCAATATTAATTTATAAAACAAATTACTCAACAAGTTTACATGGAATTATTAATTAGGTTCTATTTTGGATTAATTATCTCTTAAGCATATTTAAGCACTTTGTGTACACATTACTCAAATTGATCAGAATGTCTTGTTATTGGTCTAAAAACTGATTGGATTAGAATTGGAAGGTAATTTTAGATGAATTGGATCCATTATCCCATTTGGGATGTTACTGACAACAAATAACAAAGAAACACATCTTGTGAAAGAGATTTGATAAGAAAGAACAATCCAAAGTATCTAGGTGCAAAATTAGAATTTTGACTCAAAATGATTTGATCAAAGTTAGCTGGCCCACAAATTGCATTGCCCCATTTAATGATACTCTAGCTAAAATTGGCACTTGTATATGTCAATTTCCAATCTTTTAATGTGCTTTAGTGTTTTTAGGCCAAATTGTGTATTTTAAGTGGAAATTGGCCAAAATCCTGATTGAAGGTTATTGGTGGCTAGATTTAGGTGTCTACAAGAATTAGATGAAAGTAAATCCATGTTTTTATAGAGATGAGTATAGTAAATTAGGGTATAAATATGCAATAAATATAGCCTCTAATTTATGATAGAATTGATTAAATTTGACCTTTCTAAAAATAGCAATAAAGAATGTAAATGAGAACTTAGCTAAAAAATGACTAAGATGGATGATATAGAGGTTAAAAACTAAGGTAGAGGCTGGTATAAGTGTCAAAAATAGGATAAAAGTGTTAAAACCCCTCTTAGATAGTATTGACCTAATTAGATAATAGAACTATGTGGTGTTAGTGTCCTTATTTTGGTGGTAGTGTCTTTTATGCATAACTATTATAAGCTTTTGGGTGCACCCATGTGTGGGTATGTCAAGCTTACTCTTCCATGAATGAGTTATGAAACCCTATAGATGACTTATTTTAACTAATTTTATGAGCAAACCCTAATACTCCATTTTTCTAGGACATCTAATTGATACAAGCAGTAAAGTTTCTTTGTTAATGATGTAGACTAGACATCCTCAACACCCCACTATGATGAGAGTTAGCTACATACCACTACTCCAAAGATGAATCAAGCCCAATGTATTTCCACCCACCTACGTGGTGGTGCAAACACAAGTGAATCTAATATGATTATAGACCTAATTTGTTTGAATGTGCCTAAGATAAGAAATATGAGTAATCTAAGCTTAAGAATACTGTAGATTGTAATATGCATAAGTAGGGCATAATAGGTATTGATAAACTTAATTGTGCATAACTTATTTTGAGTTTGTATGTGTAATTTGAATTTGATTTTTATTGACTAGTTACAGGGCTAAAATTCTTGTATATATAATATTCTACTACTTATGTGGGTGCTAAAAGAGTTTTAGGTTGACCCTAGGTGGTCTAAGAGTTGAAAAGATATCTATTTATGGAGAAAGGAAGGAAAATATAGTAGTGCCAAAATTGGGACACTAGTGCCATGTGGTGCTATTGTTCTTATTATGGTGCTTGTGTCTAGGTGGCATAACTTGAGGCACAAAGGGCTAAGATGCAAAAATGAGGGATAAAAATTGATTTAGGGATGACTAGGGATGCCTGTGGCCTACATGAGGGCTAGATAAGTGTGAAAATAGGCCCTAAAATAGGTATAGTGATAAATTGGGGATACGTGGTCTCAATTATAATTATTAGCACTCAAGTGTCTTTTTTAGGTGATTATATTTACCCCCTTTTATTATATAAATGTAGCAAATAAAAATGACTAGGATAAAGGAAAAAGGAGTGTACCTAGACTTACCTAAGAGGTGAATCCCATTAATTCGGATATGAGTATGTGAAAAATGTTCTATTGCATGTCCTTTAAATGAAGCATGCATATATCAATCCTTACTTAAGAGATATAAAAAACAAAGATGAAATTGGGTAAAGAAGTGAAGCTAAGTAAAACTAAGATAAAAATAAGTAAAGGGATAAGAAAGAGGAAAGGAATGAATACACCTCACTATGCATGTGAATCAATGTATAAACCTGATGAAACCTTTGCATGTGCATGCATATAGTGATCAAGCGGTGAATAGCTTGGACTAAGATGATGGCTTGCTTAATCCTCATGTGTGGGTGACTCAATAAATCAATTCAATTTTGACTCCATCATTGCCCACCCTTGTTTGGTAGATCATGACTTGTTAATAGATTGGATTAGACCAATAGTGTGTCTAACCCTCTCATGTAGGAGGCTCAAGAACTTAAGTAGACTATGATTCCATCATTGCCTACCCATGTGTAGTAGATGCATCTAAAACTAAAACTTCATGATGTAACTAAAATGTCTAACTAGAGATGTTGGCTTTGAGGCCATTCAAGTATACTAGGTGGATCTAGGCCACTTGGGAATGCTAACTAATATAGATGGAACAAGGCATGACTCTAGTTTGAAACATGGAACACGTTATGTAATGTATAATAAATAGATAATGACATGGAGTTTTTCATTCCATCTAATGAATTAGTGTATAAGTGAGCATACAAAAATAATGTGCCATGCACATGTACCCAAATATGATATTTGAGCATATGGATTTTGGATCAAGTTGTAATAATCTATATATGAGTATCTAAATTGAAAATGAGAATGGTCATGCCATGCATGATGCCCCTAGTATAATAAAACTGGTATGAATTTGAGCTAAATTGGTATGAATCTAAGCTAAATTGTTAAATTTGTAACTGGACCTATGTAAACCTAGACTATACATAATCTACATTTTTAGCTAATCTAGATTTTTATAAAATTGAGGATACTAGAAAATAGTGCCATATCTTGGATAGTAGTGCCATATTGTGCTAGTGTCCCAATTTGGGTGCTAATGTCCAACTAATTTTATTTCTATGCAACTATAACTAATCTCTATGTCACCATTTCCAACTATTTATATCTGAATATAATTTATGTAATCTATGTTTATGTGTTGAAAATTATATTTTATGTGCATTCTGATAGCTTGATCTCTATAATTAACCCATGTGAATTCCTCCTATTTTGAGGGGAGTTGTTATATCTATGGAAGAAATATCCTCAAAATAAAAATTCTAAAAAATGTGTGTTAGAGAATATATGATATATGTGTAATAATCTAATATAATGTGCATACATAACATTAAAATGTAAGATAATTTGAGCATAATTTTATAATGTGCAATGTATGTTATGTCTAACATTTAAAAGGCTCTCAAGATAGATATAAAAATGTATGTAACAACAAATTTGAGTAATACCTGAGTAACTACCTAGGGGGATGAGGCATGATTTCCATCATGACACCCAAGTAGGAAGGATAGATGTATGAGGTCCCTTATGAAATATAAAACTAGAGTCTGTAATAAGCAAGAGATAAGTATCATGGCCATGATGCATAAAATAAAACATACATACAACACACATGAGGCATGCAAAGTAGACCAAGGGGCCATAATATAAGGGACTTAGGCACATGTTACTAAATCTGAGAAAGCAAGTCATATAAGGACATGTTCAAATGTCCACATACACAAAAATCAAGAAAGTTAGTTTAGAGATACATAAAATAGAATGTTCAAATATACACATACATAATCAGGAAAGCACACACAAAAACATCGACACATGTCCAAATCATATATACAATAGAAGTAAGTAGCATAGAGCCAATGAGCAATGGCATATTCAAATGCCCTTGAATAATATAAGCATATCAATACAATCAAATCTAAACTAGGAAAGTTAGAAATGAAATTATGCATGAACATTTAATCCAAATTTGTGTAAGAGCCAAGAGGTACATATGCTAAGTCTAAAGTAATAATAGCTAGCAAAAAATTTGAGGAAGTGTAGCATGATAAATATCAAAATATAATAATGCTAAGTTTGTGATATAGAGTTTAGAAAGATATAACTTGGTAATCAAACCTATGTATAGGGTTCCCATAAATGGGTGAATGTGTCAAATGAAGAATCTATGTATCTATGTATATACCCCTAGTGGGTAAATAATAGTAGATATGGATTGATGTAATGGACTTGAGTCTTGTAAGCAATTTTCAATCACTCAACAAGAACAAGTGAATCATGTATGCATGATAAAACCGACTATACTAATATAGCTAGCATATGTAGTGTCTATAAAATATAAGAAATGTAAACAAGGAAATGCATCCAATCTATAATTTTATATTTTTTGGGAAAATATTTGAATGTTTTTGTTTTTTAAAATATTATAATATGTTTTATTTTATAGATACAATCTATGTACAAGCAACACAAAAATGAAATTATATATGAAGAATAAGATATAAGGAAACTATGTACATAAGGGGAGGAACAATAATAATTTATGAGTCTCATGGGAAACTCACTATCACTATGGCCTATGTAAAAAATATGAATGGTAATATCTCATACAGTGTGATTTCTCTGTTGTTGTTGAATGGTGTTATAGTATGAATCTGAGTATTATTCATTATTGAAATCATAATAATCATAATAACCTCAATTTATAAAGGGAATTTCCTTGTATTATGAAGTTAAACATTCTAAATTGTACTTTGGAATATTAATTGTGATTTTTCCTTCTGAAACTATGCTTATTTTAGGTATATGGTGTTTTGGAGGTTCTTTTGCTAGAAAGCCTTTTTTGAGAATGCTTGTTGGCTTAACAGGATTTTGAATTTACAACTTAAGTTCTTGTTGTTTTTATAACATTTACTATGTATCTAGACTTGCCTTGATAAATTGTATCTATGACTGATTTTCCTTATGATGTTTAATAAATCCCAAACCTTGTTGACTAACATTATTAACTTCTATAATAGTAGTGATGCCTTGGGCATACTTGTCCAAACCTTGAAGATGATAATAAAATTATTGTAGATATTTTTGACCAATCCTATACTAATTTGAAAGTTGAGACTCATTATAAAAAGGTATATTTGCATCTTTTACTTCCTTTACATGTGTTTTTTATATTATTTCTTGATTTGATTGTGATTTGTGAACCTTTTATTATTCTGAGTTATGCTTTGGTAACCATTTTTGCACTGTTTCTAAATATGATCCTTTTTGATTATGTACATGTGCCATTATATGTTGTTTAGATGATGTGTCACTATTTGAGTCATTTATATCCATTATATATTGTATTTTGCTTTTTAATGCTAAACATGAAATGATGTGATGCCCATGCATTCTATGATATACACAATAATATCTGAATCTCCTCACTGGCTGTAGAGGAGGTAGGTTGATCAACTTAGCTTTCATGATTTCTATTAGTATATCACTTGAAATCTTATTGGACCCTTATAATGTTTTTGAATCAATTATAATAGATGTATTGTATTTTACTTTATGATTTGAATATAAATGAGTTTTGTTCAAAACTTTGCTAGGTGTAGATGTATATACATGATTAACACTAACATACTATAGATACTTTGTATATGTAATGTGATTAGCCAATAATGTGAAAATTACACTTAATAACTAATTTTGATTCTATAAATCTAATATTAGCATGTTCATATTGATAATTTGATCCCTTAGAGTATCAAAAGTGCAAACCCTAGTTGCTTCTAATTCAGCATGTGGGCACACACCCTATAAGGGAGAGGTTTGTATAGGATGATTATGGGTATTAGTAAAAATGGTATATTATGCTTAATATAATGGAGAAATGATAACATGGACTTGTCTGTATGGAAAGTAGCTATCACCCTCATGGAGATGAGGAGGAGAAGGAGAGTATTTCATGTGCTAAAGATGTGACATTAAAACCTAAAACAAAGTTGTTATCTTATGTACTAAATACTTTATATATGTACGGGTTTGTTTGTTAATGAAATTACATATAAGAGAAAGATAACACAAAATATAAGTTAGAAAACCTTGCATTAAAAAGTAGTTAACTTCATATGTCATTATTATTATGATTATATGAAACCTAAATCTAAATGAGGGTTGTATAAGGTTATAAAAAGAAACCCTAGGGTTATCTAGGGTTAGGGTTTGAGTGGTATTCAAATTAAGTCAGGGTTACCAAATTTTTTAACTTTTTAGTAATTAGATGAATGTAAATCCCATGTTAAAAATTTGAGTATAGTAAATCAGGGTAGAAATATTCAATAAATACAACCACTAATTTATTATAGAATTGACTAAATTAGACCTTTATAAAAATAGTAATAAATAATGTAAATGAGAAATTAAATAGAAAATGAATAAGATGGATGATCTAGAGGCTAAACATTAAGGTAGAGGCTAATTTAAGTATCACAAATAGGATTCAAGTGTAAAAACCCCTCCTAGATAATAGTTCCCTAATTGGATAGTAGGACCATGTGGTACTAGTGTCCCTATTTTGATGGCAGTGTCCTCTATGCATAATTGTTATGAGTTTCTAGGTGCACTAATGCTTAGGTCTATCAGGCCTATTATTACATGCACAAGTTTTGAAACTCTATAAATGACCTATTTTGATAGATTTTATGAGCAAACTCTAATCCTCCATGTTTCTAGGTCATTTGGTTGATACAAGAATTAAAGTGTGTTTATTAGTGGGGTAGGCTAGACATACTAAACACCTTGTTATGATGAGATTTACCTACATACCAATACTTCAAAGAGGGATCAAACACAGTGTAGTTATCCCGACCTAAGTGATAGTGCAAGTGCAAATGAAGCTAGTATGATTATAGACCTGAGTGATTTGAATGTGACTAAGACTAGAAATATGAGTATTCTAAGCTTAGGAATGCTATAGATGGTAGTATGCAGAAGTAGGGTAGAATAGGGATTGATAACCTTAATTATGCACAACTTGTTTTGAGTTTGTATGTGTAATTTACATATGATTTCATCTACTAGTTAGAGGTCTAAAAATCATGTATATATATATTGTTATAGTGCTTGTGTGTGTGCTAAAAGAGGTCTAGGCCAACCCTAGGTGGTCAAAGATTTGAAAATATATATGTTTATGGAAAATGGAGAGAAAATATAGTAGCACTAAAATTGGGACAATAGTTCCATGTGGCACTACTATCCCTATTATGTTACTAGTGTCTAGGTGGTAGAACTTAAGTCACGAAGGGATAGAATAGATGAATGAGGGTTTGAGACTAATTTAGGGATGACTAGGGATGCTTGTAGACTACATGAAGGTTGGATAAGTGTGAAAATAGGTGATAAATAGGTTTAGGTCTAAGCTAGGGAGAAGTGGTCTCAAGTAGCACTTTTAGCACTCAAGTGTCATTTTTAGGTGATTAAATTAGCTTTGAAGAGGTTTGAATTGATATCCTTCTAAGCATTTTGTATTTGATTCCTCTAGTCAAGTGTACTATAATTTTTTTTATTTCATTATGCATCATAGTGTCAACTACCTTCTCATATTATTTGAGTAAATTGAAGACAAATTTTGTTTCTACTCACATTTGTTGACCTTGAGCTCACAACTGTTTCAGTTAGTATGTCGTAACCTAATCTTTTGCAAGTTAATTTAGAAGAAAAATGAGTTATTTATCCTATGACATTACTTTTTATATTAAGACATGTAAGACTAATGCTAAACAAGTATTGTTTATCAATTTGCATGCCTTGGTTAGTATATCATGGAGCTCTATATTTTTCTCTCGCATTTAAGTGTTGTGTTTTTTCTATCTTTGATGATTTTTGTGCAATGGAATTCCAAAATGAATAATATTCTTAATTTTTTTTCCAAGATTAATTTGTTAACATCCAAAGATATCTCTTGGCTTGGAATTACAATAGAAAGTGAAGTCACTATAGTTTTTAAAGGTGTGGGTTGTTATATGATTTGCCTGATTGGGTGGGGGTGAATGTTGTTTTGTGAATTAGTGGAGATTGAAAATATAACATCCAATGCCTTATAGTTTCAAATTTACCATGAAAATTCTTTTGTTTTACTCCTCCCTAAGTTGACCCCAATTTTTAGGTCATACCCTTCATGGTTTTAGATGGATAATGTGATTATGCAGTTTGATCTTGGTCCTTAGCTCCTTATAATTCTTCTTCTACTTCTCCTATTATTATTTTTATTGACATCTTGCTCTCTTGCACTCTTACCACTTTTTTTGCTTGAAATCTTACTATTTTTAGTGCTAGCTTATTCATAGCTTGTTTGACCCTTTCATTTTTATCTTACTAAAAAACATCCTTCCTACTTGATCCTTTATGGATTTATTTTTTAGTTCTCACTAATTGCACATGTCTTGTTTATTTTTATCTTCAACTTCCTTGGTTGCTGTCAACCTCATCTTTCTTGTGTTTCTCCTCTTGTCTATGTGGATGTTCATTTTTATTTTCTTCAACATCTTTGGTCGCTTGATGAAATTCTAATTTATTTATCTATGCCTCCTAGTAGCTCGTCCTATTGTTCATTTTTATTTTCCTCTTATTTCTCCTTTTTGGCTTGTTCCTCATAGAACTTTTCTTTATAAGCCTTGGTGTTCACAATTTTTTGTGATATTTATTTTATGGTGTCTTCTTGTGGCTTAGCTTGGTCTAATTTCTAATTTTAGAGGTTGATCCAATGAAATTTGATGAGATTGTGCACCCATTTCTAGATACTCAATGATATGGGTTGCACATAGTGATGTTGGAGAATATGGAGACAATGGGGGTGAAGATGATGGGGAGGGAGATAAAATCACCTATAATTTGTGTACATATAGTTTGAATGAGCATGGGGGGAACCAAAATCTTTTTTTGTCTATTTTCTATGTGTGTCTAAATTGAAACTTCTTATTCTTGTTTAGTTCCATTAAAACATATTATACTATGATAAAAGTTCTCATGCATAATGCAAGTATTAGTGTTGGTCTATATGTTAACAACTTTAGGGGAATTTCTTGTTGAACCCTTGTTTCTTCTATGACTATTTCTTGTGAGATCAGTTGCTTTGGTGACATTATAGGCACTAACGGATTTGATACTGATGCACCTACTTGAAAAATGGTTTTCTCTATTATTTTAATATATTTCTCCTAGCCCACTATATATAATGATTAATAGTGTAAGTGGTGTAATTTGTACCATAAAAATAATATGAACTTGGTTTTGTACTTTGTAGGTATGCACTTCCTTCCAAATTTTAAAAAAAAAACATTTTTCTTCCTTCTCTTCATAGACACCATTTTTGATGTCTTGTAGTAGCGAGTTGTAGAGTTCCTTTGATGCAACTCCAAATGGTTCCAAGTTATACTCCAATATAAGTTTTAGAATGAACTTATTTATTAACCACATGATGGTGATGTGATTACTCTTCCATGGTGGTGAAGATCTATGATTAGGTTCCTTCTAATTGGACAAGAATGGTTAAACTTATGGGCCTCACTACATTTATGAAGTTTCTTGTGTTTATGATTGAGCCTATGAATTTGATTTTGCTTATGTTATCAATCATTTATCTCCCAATGACATCAATTAAAGTGGTTTTAATAACCTTAAAACCAAGTTCTTCCACCTTTTAACTTCTACCTTTGCATCATTGAGATTAATGAATAATTCAAGAGGCATGACTAGTGCTTTATCAAATTCATGGATGTGAATTTGGACCCTATTATGCATTTAAGTAATCATATCAACTGATCCCAAATATTTGAGGACATCCAAAGGAATCCAAGAGAAGACATCCAGAGTCACCCAAGGGAGGGAGGTGATTAATCCTTGAATATTGACCCACCATTTTATTGATGATCAACTACCCCCTATTCCTAGAATAAGGACCCTCTTTTATTAATTTTTATAAAAATGCCTAAGATTCCAAGCTTGTGAAATCATTTGACTGCATATGGATTTGGTTTAATTTACCAATGCTTATGATTCTATAATTTAAGGTTAATTATTCGTCTTACAATACATATTGGTACTTAGAAATATTCAAGTTATTGCAAGTCCTTCAATTTTTCACTCAATAATCAATCATTAACCATTGACACTTCAAAAATGTGTAGATAGGGCTTCAATAAGGATGTTCTACCTAGTTCTCCAATTGGAATGAATGCAACAAGCTTTGCCTATCTTATTAAACTAAACTTATATATTTTTAAAGCATATACTTGGAGGTTTTTGCTTTAAACTCATTTTAATTTTCTTAAGATGGGTATTTGACATTTTTGGAAGTATAACTTAGTCTCTCACTTAATCTTGCATGACGTCAATTTAAAAGTCATTATTTGTGATGCCTTATGGGATGTCAAATTAAAGATTTCAGCTCAAGAGGATAGGTGTCCAACTTGTCAATCTTCACAATGCTTTAAATATTTATCACACTCCATGAAAGATACTTGGAATATATATACCATGTTCACAAGCCACATGGAACCATATGAAGAACTCGTAAAGGAACTAGCCATTAGAATTCAAACCTAGAGGCAAAGTGTCAAGATCCTAACTACTATGAGTAAGCCTACTTAATTCGAGCTGCCACACATCTTAATATAATCTAGAATCCCGTGAGATACCACCACGTGTCTTAGACATGAAAAACCAAACCCAAGTAGCCTTTGAAGCAATACATGTTCCCTTTAAGTTCATACAAGATCAACATGTGTTCACATTATGTTGCATCCATCTAAAGCTCATAATATCTCTCAATCAAGAGAAATAGTAAAACTCAAACCATACGATCAAGGCTCAATGACATATAGCTATCCAAAGCACTTTTTAGGAGAAATACTTGATAAAAGAAAGAATAAAGGCTCTCAAAAGTGATACATGTCCACTTTGGACCCACATAATGATTTCATGTGTCATTTCAATGAAGTTATATCTTGAGATCAACTAGTTCATGTCTAAGAGTAATGCATATCTACCTTAGAGCCGTAAGATGGTGCCACATGTCATTCCCTACAAAGCTACATTTTAAGATCCTACAGATCATCTCTAAGAGAGACATGTCTCCATATGAGCTACATGATTATTTCCAAGTTATTAATAATTATTTCAGAGCCTTCTAAAGAAGACACTATTGATGGTTAAAATTGCACTTGTTTCTAACACCAACAATGGGAAGTTTCAAGATGTGGGAATCGCAACTTGAAACAACCTCCATATTTTTAAGAAGCTGGTCTCTTCTTTATATATAGTGTAAACTGGGAAAAGGGATAGGAATTTTAATAGAAACACAAATGCAAGAAAGAAAATCTAACTATGGCGATGCACCTGAATGTAATTCGACCTTAATCTTGAGCACAATGAGACTATATGTAAGATTCAATTACATTTAAGAGAAAACAAGTGCATGATCAATGTAAAAGATGGAAACAATAGAAACAGAGGATCATAGCATAGATTGCTTTTGTAGTGATACAAAAAATATCAACAAAGGCATAGGGTTAAATCTTCTTATTTGAATTCTCTAGTCACATAAGAGGCATAAAAACATGCAAAGTTATATAAACTTTCCTACTCAAGAAGATGGAACAAAGGCAAATGACATTCCTAATCATAGCTCTAGAAAGTATGAAACTCTTGATAACACAGCCTAGACTACTTTTGTAATGACACAAAAAATATCAACAAAGGCACAGGATTCAATCTTCTTATAAATTCTCCAGTCACATAAGAGGCACAAAAACATGCACAGTTACATAAACTTTCCAACTTAAGAAAATAGAACAAAGGTAAATGATATTACTAATCATAGCTCTAGAAAGTCTAAAACTCTTGACAATAATTCTCTCAAAAAATTCTCTAGTATCTGATGATGATAATCCTTCTGGTGATCTTTGCACCCTTATTTATATCCTTGGATTCACTCTAGATTGTCTACTTGTTCTCAATCTAACAGCCCAACTGAAATCTAACGAACTGGAAGTGTCTAACAAAAGATATTTCATAGATTTTGAAACACTCTATCTTCTGGTAGTTCATTAACTGGAACAGATCACAGGACACTCCCTTCTCTTAAATGGAAGATGACACTTAGCCAATTCCTTGAAAGCCTTCTTATTACTTAGGAGACACTAGAAAATGACACTTGGCATGTTCTTCAACACATACTGAAGACACGCAACACTTTTTGTGTAATTTATACTCCTTTTGTGTCTTTGCTTATGAGTGTTCTGCCTTTGACACTTGTCACAATCCGCTTCCTCCAAACTTTAACAACTTAAAATAAAATAAGATCCACAACCTTTCTTGCCTAATCAAATTGAAAAGGAGCATAGGGATAGGTGGTGATTTCCGCTTTCCTCAACAAAAGACACGTGGCGATCTCTGCTTTACTTAACTGGGGTTATGTAGTGGTCTCCACTTCTCTTAGCTACCTTTTTAGAAACTTGCATAAGGTGACACATGGTGGTCTCCACTTTACTCTATTTATATCATCGAAATAATTGGGTCTCATTTCATATTTACATGGACAATGATACCTGGCGGCTTTCGCTTGCTTCAAAAGCAAAACTTAAGACCCACCACAGTCTTTGCTATATTGGTGAATCAAAGTGAAGATAATTCAAATCTCGACACATGGTGGCTTCTACTCTCTTCAGCTAGGATATGTGGCATCTTGTGTCACTTTTAGAAAAGCAAATTGAAACCTTCTGCGATTGCCACTTGGCGCTTTCTGCTTGATCTTGATACTTAGCTTGTTGAAACCTTTCGCTAAAAAGAGATGAAACACGAGTGCTGATATGAAATGTGGATGCCAACACTTGTCACATTTCAATGAGTTACTATGGGACACATGGCACATTTTGATGCCTTATTAAAATTATGAAAAGTGCCTCAAAAAATGACACTTGGCAACTTCTGCTTGACTTCAACACTTAGAGAAAAATGAATCAGAAGGAAATTAGAGCCCATGCTCTATTTCAAAACTTCACCATCTCAAATCAAAGTATACGAGGATAGTGATCTAGATCATGCACTATTAAAAATCAGAATGAAACGTAGAGTATTTTTTACTTTATAGTTATTGGTGACTCCAAGGACTTTTGAGCCTGCTAAAAAAGAATCTACAAATCCTGCATGATCTGAAATCGCTAAAAAACATAGTTTTAACTAAAATGTTTCAAATAGATTCCATTTATAGGAATCTCTTCAAGTTCACCTTCCATCATTTCTAGTTCAAATGAATTTTGCTATTTACACACTCAAATTTTATAAGGGCCAGCCCATAATGCTTCAAACTTAGTGTGTTGACCTAGTTTGGCGGCTCTTGCATCCCATTTCAAATTAATTGAGCCTGTTTCAAAATGGGGATTTGAAGTCCTTTTATCAAAATAGTCTTTAATTATTTTTTGATGCTTTATCAATGAATCATGTGCTACATCCCTCTTTTTTTGAACTTCTAGAAGTTCTACGAGTCTGACCTGCATGGGGCCATTTTCTTCAATTATAATCTGTTTGATCAACTAGAGAGTAGGAATCTCCAAACTTAGGGGAATTACAATAGGTTTCCCATATACCAATTCATATGGGGACATTTTTATCACCTGTTTAGGCATAATTCTATCAGCCCACAGTGCTAAATTAAGCACATTATACCACTCCTTATGATGATCAGCCCCTATTCTTTTGATGAGTCTAATCAAGTTCTTATTAGTTGATTCTGCCAAACCATTACCCTGAGGGTAATAATTAGAAGAATTTTTTAGATATATTCCATGATTTAATACAAATTCATATACTTTGGACCCTAAAAATGCTTTAGCATTATCTATAATTATGGTGCGAGGAGCCCCAAAATGAGTAGTGATACTCCCTAGAAAATCTAGGATCACATTTTCTATTACTTCCTTGAGTGGCACTGCCTCGGTCCATTTGGTGAAATAATCTATGGTTGTTAAGATCCATTTTTGACCCATACTAGATACTCAATTTATCATTATAATGAAGTCAAGACCCCATTGAGCAAAAGGTTCATCCATAATTATACGACTAAGAGGCATTGCTGCATTCCTTCTCATCCCCACATAATATTGACAAGATTGACATTTTTTAACCAGATGATAACAATCTGTAAATAAAGTAAGCCAAAAATAACCTAATTCACTTATCATTATAGCTATGGTCTTTGTAGAAAAATGTTCACTTGATACTCCATGATGCATTTCATGTAGTATTTTCTTAGCCTCATCCTTTTCTACACATCTTAACAATTTGCCATCAAAATTTATTTTGAAAAGAACCTGTTCAATTAAAACAAAATGAACTCCTTGCATCCTATAGTATCTTCTCTTATTTTGAGGGAGTTCTCTTGGGTAAATCCCATTTTTCATAAAATGAATCCTGCTTGTAACCCAAGATTCCTAATCAACTTCTTGTATTCTCAATACAATTTATTCTTCTGTTCTTGAATTTATCTCTTTAGGTATCATCTTTTCAAGCTATTGAGTCATATATTGGCACAAACCCCTACCTCTGACTAATTTAGTGGATTTTACTTCTTCATCATATTCAAGGATCTTAGTTATCCAGTTTTCTCTTTTTTCAGTAATTTCACCCTCCATGATGTATTCTCTGACACTTGGATGTGCTACAAGTATCAGAATTTTACTTCTTGATACTATATGCCTAAACTTTTTGAGAGATTTTACCATAACATATACTTGTTTTTCCACAAAGTTATATTTGGTTTCATATTCCCTAAGAGTCCTTGAGAAAAAGGCTATTGGATGCTCTCCCTCCTGTTTATCATTCTTCTGTGTTAGGACAACAACAATACTAAGCTCTCCTCCATATACATACATTACAAAAGGCTTAGAAAATTCTAGGTTTCTAAGTACTGGAGCTATTGAGATAGCTTTCTTGACCTCTTCAAAGGCTTGCCTTCCTTCTGTAGTCCACTTGAAAATTAGGTCTTTTTTTAGCAAGAGTGTCACTGGTCTTACTAAGCTCGCAAAGTCAGATATGAACTGACTGATGAAATTAATCTTTCCCAAGAAAGATTGAATTGCTTTCTTATTTACTGGAAGAGGTAAGTTCATTATAGTTGCCACTCTTTCTAGGTCTATGGAGACTCCTTATTTAGATACTATATGTCCCAATAATTTGCCTTGAGGGACAACAAAAATATATTTCTTAGGATTCAAAGATATTCCAAATTCTTGACATTTTTTAAACATAGCTTCTAAATGATCAAAATGATCAACAACATTCTTTGAAAAAATAGTTAGATCATCAAGATAAATCAAGATGATTTTATTTATAAGTTCCCCAAATGCTACATCCATAGCTCTTTGAAAAGTGGTTCCAGTGTTTGACAGGCCAAATGGCATTTTAGCATATGCAAATGTTCCCCATTTGGTAGTAAAAGCAGTCTTGTATTGGTCTTCATTAGCCAACCAAATCTGATTGTATCTAGAAAAACCATCTAGCAAAGAAAACCTCTCAGATTTAGCCACAGTCTATAAAATATATTCCATGGAGGGTAAGGGATAGTGATCCTTCAAATATGATTTGTTTTGATCTCTAAAATCTACACAAAGTCTTATATCACCATTCTTTTTAACTGGTACTAGATTTGATACCCAAGTTGAGTGTTTGATTGAAAAAAATATTTTAGAATCTAAAAGTTTCTGCAACTTGTCCACCATTAGAGGCTCAATCCTTGGATTCACTGGACTCTATTTCTATTTGATAGGCTTAGATCCTTCAGTCAGTTTTATTATGTGCTAAATAATGTCTCTATTATATCCATGAAGGTCTTCATAGCTCCAGGTTATGACTCTGTCATATTTTTTGCATAATTCAATTAGCCTTTCCTTTTCTACTTGAGTTGTAGAATTTCCAACTTTTAATTTTTTCCCTTCACTTACCTCTATTTCAGAATATTCTACTTTGTTTGCTTGGAACCTTTTCTTCTCTAGGCTTACATCTTCTAGATCAAAAAGGCTCTCTAAAGTGATTAAACCTTTGGGAAGCTTATTATTCTTTAATTGTATAATTTGATCCCCATATGCCTCTTCAATCTTTGGTTGAAATTGATCGGCAAATTCCCTTGATTATTGCAAGAATGAGAGTACTTGAAAATCATTCTCAAATACTTTCCAATTCTCATCATTATTTGGGATAGTTGGTTTTACTATAGCCTTTACTGACTCATTGTTAACCTTTATTGACTCATTGTTAACTAATAGGCCAGTTACTAGATCAAACTGTGAACCAATCTGTGCCATCTTATCAGCTTTAAAATTTTCAATCCTGGGAACTACTTCAATATTAAAAGCTTCAAAATCTTCTATTAAGTCCTAAATTCTGTGCTTATAGGATTTCATCCTGACATTCTTTGCTATTGCCTTTTCTCTAATTTGCTTTACTACTAATTCTAAATCTCCTTTTACTATTAAATTTTTTATTCCCTTTTTCTTAGCTAATGGGAGCCCATGTACTAAAGATTCATACTCAACATCATTATTAGTACAAGTAAATTGAAAATGGATAGCCCTTAAATTTTTTTCACCATTTGGAGCAGTAAGACAAATTCCTGCTCTAGCACCATTTTTACTTCTAGCCCCATCAAAATTTAAAGTCCAAATTTCTGAATCTTTTTCAGATTCTTGAGTAGTTGGTGTCTCTTCCCTTAAAACATCTGGGATTTCATGGTCTTCATAAAAAATAACATAAGTGCCTAGACTAGTAGAGTAATAATTTCCATATGGGTCACTTTGCATCATAGCTAACAACTGGTTCTTTTCTTTTTCTTGATCATGCTTAGTCCATAATGCTTCAAACTTTTCAACAAAAACCCTTTTTTCCTTATTTATCATAGCATGATCTACCTCTAATTTTGATATTGGTTCATTGGTGATGTGATCTTTTGATAGTGGTTCAGATAGAATTTTCATCTTTGAACCATATTTAGTTCTTAGAATTAAGTGAGACCAGTCAAGAGACATATCTCCTCCTATCTTGGCTATAAAGTCTCTTGATAAACATAGGCCAAATATAGGAGGTATATCTATCACTACTATATCTTGATTTAAAATTATATTTGGATAAGTATATAATTGTAATGGGAATTATTTAATTCTTTCTATTATTTGCACTAGTTTGCCATCTATCTACATAACTCTTTTAGTGAGTTGCTCATATTTTATCTCTAAAACATCTGCTATTTGCTTTGGCATTACTGTAGTACTAGCCTCTAAATTTATCATTACATTATGCAACAGGTTCTTGCCAACTATCATAGTTAAATATAAGGGATCCAGTTTGGATTTGCTTACCTCTAGTGTAATGTTCACTAACGCTATTGTCTACAGATGAACTATGTCTTTGAGCTTTATTTTATCAGCAAGTCCTTCAGTATATTTAGGCATTGCTTGGCTTTAAAGAGCTTCTTGTAACAATGTCCTTTGTTTAGGAATAGCTAATATGTCCCAAATTGATACTTATGCTGGAGTCATCTTTAGTTGATCCACCACATTCATTGGTCCCAAAGTTTGAATTCTTGGAAAATAAGGATACCTTGCCTTTTCTTGAATTTGTCCAGGAACTTCTTGATTCTGCACTAGCTGAAGCACTTCTTGTCTAACTGCCATGTTTTGATGACCTTGAAATGGAGTATTCTCCATAACATCATTTTTTACAACTTCAGGGTATTCCAACATTCTTCTCTTTGATCTAGTATAGTAGTCTGATTGCACCACTAATTTCTTGGAAACAAAAGCTTCATTCAAGAATACTAATTTTTCATCTTCAACCCATGAGAACAAAGCATATTTCGGGGCTATTTCTTCTTCTTGTTGTAAAGATATCCCTTACATCTGAGCCATTAAGACTAAATTTTGCATACCAAAAGATGGGTAGTCTTGATTTTCACTAGTACTCGCATAATTATTTTGCCCTGGAATAATCTCTCTATTTGAATTGGGATGAATAGTCTGTGAGGGTGTAGAGACTACAATTAATTGATTTGTTGGCTAAGGGTTATTTTGCTTTGGAAGACCCTGGTATTGGTTTGGCTGTAATGAGAATCTACTTCCTTGATAACCTTGATATGGAGGCCTAGGGAAAGGATTCTATTGTCTCTTTATATTAATCAGCTCATTAGAAAATGTCCTTAGGATATTCATGATATCATCCAGCTCAGATGACTGAGCAAGGATAATTTCTTTAGCAAGTGGTTGAGGATATGTGTACATAGACACAGGTGGGGCTATAGATTTAGGGGCTTCTGGAGGTAATGGCAAGGAAATCTATGGAAACATGGGCATGGGAGGCCTTGGAGACAACTTTCCAGCATCTATCAAATTATTTTTAGCTCTGACTGTATAGTCATAAACCTTTGGCAGAGTCTAACCTCTAAGTGACTGAATCATAATAGATATGTCTAAATTTAAAGCCTTAAGATAAACCACTATAGCCATACCTGGTAATGGTCTAGCTGTAGCAGGGATTCTTTCCCAAGTCTTTTAAAATCTAGAACTGAAGTCAGTCATTACTTCTTGTGGTGCCCTTTGGATGGTAATTAATTGCTTTATCAAAGAAGACTTATCAACCTTTCTTCAAATCTTTAAAAAAAAAGATCTCTGAGCTGATCCCATGTAGATATGGTATTTGGGGTCAAAGACCGATACCAGTCTAGAGCCTTCCCTTTAAAAGAAGTTGCTAATAGTCTTATGGCCACATTTTGCTATGTGACAACATGTATAACATAGACATCTGATACATCTTGCAGATGTTCTTCAGGTGTTTTAAAGTCTTGCCCACTAAATTTGGGTAGAGCTTTTAGGGCATTCACTAGGATAGGGTCCCAAGTGGCTGGTGGTATTGGGAGAATCAATGGACTACCAATGTTCCAACTTGCATAATTTCTTGGGGGTATAGGGGCTCCCATATTTTCTCTTGGTATTGGTATAAACTGGTTGACTCTTCTTCTTGGACTAGTTACCAAACGTGGAAAAAGAATACCTAAATTTATAGCAGATTGTGATCTAGTTACTAGTCCACAGCTCTGACTCCTCGTAGCTCTTTGGTTCATAGATGTTGAAAGAAACTTCAAGATTGGTCCCACCGAGTGTGCCAAAAATTATTGATGGTTAAAATATCACTTGTTTCTAAAACCAATAATGGGAAGTTTCAAGATGTGGGACTTGCAACTTGAAACAACCTCCAGATTTTTAAGAAGCTGGTCTCTTCTTTATATCAAATGTATACTAGGAAAAGGGATAGGAATTTTAATAAAAATACAAATGTAAGAAAGAAAATCTAACTATAGTAATGTGCTTGAATGTATTTCAACCTTAATCTTGAGCACAGTGAGACTATATGTAAGATTCAATTACATTTAAGAGCAAACAAGTGCATGATCAATGTAAAAGATGGAAACAATAGAAACAGAGGCTCACATCATAGACTACTTTTACAGTGATACATAAGATATCAACAAAGGCACAAGATTCAATCTTCTTATTTGAATTCTCTAGTCACATAAGAGGCATAAAAACACACACAATTATATAAACTTTCCAACTCAAGAAGATGGAACAAAGGCAAATGACATTCCTAATCACAAATCTAGAAAGTCTAAAACTGTTGACAACATAGCCTAGACTACTTTTACAATGACATAGAAAATATCAACAAAGGCACATGATTCAATCTTCTTATTAATTCTCCAATCACATAAGGGGCACAAAAACATGCACAGTTACATAAACTTTCCAACTTAAGAAAATAAAATAAAGGCAAATGATATTACTAATCACAACTCTAAAAAGTCTAAAACTCTTGACAGTAATTCTCTCAAAAAATTCTCTCTGGTATCTGATGATGATAATCCTTCTGGTGATCTCTACACCCTTATTTATAGCCTTAAATTCACTTTAGATTGTCTGCTTGTTCTCAATCTAATGGCCCAACTAAAATCTAACCAAACTGGAAGTGTCTAACAGAAGATATTTCATAGATTTTGAAACGCTCTATCTTTCCACAGTTCATTGGCTAGAACAGATCACAATACACTCTCTTCTCTTAAATAGATGATGACACTTAGCCAATTCCTTGAAAACCTTCTTATTACTTAGGAGACACTAAAAAATGACACTTGGCATGTTTTGCAACACTTATTGAAGACACGTGGCACTTTTTGTGTAATTTATACTCCTTTTGTGTCTTTGCTTATGAGTGTTCTACCTTTGACACCTGTCGCAATCTGCTTCCTTGAAACTTTAACAACTTAAAAGAAAATAAGACCTATAGCCTTTCTTTCCCGAGCAACTTGGAAAGGAGCATAGGGACAGGTGGCGTTTTCTACTTTCCTCAACAAAAAATACATGGCAATCTATGCTTTACTTAACTGGGGTTATGTGGTGGTCTATGCTTATTTTAGCTACCATTTTTGAAACTTGCAAAAGGTGACACATGGTGGTCTCTACTTTACTTTGTTTATATCATAGAAATAATTGGGTCTCATTTCATATTTACATAGACAATGATAATTGGCAGCTTCTGCTTGCTTCAAAAACAAAACTTGAGACCCACCATAGTCTTTGCTATATCAGTGAAGCAAAATGAAGATAATTCAGATCTCGACACATGGTGGCTTTTGCTCTCTTTAGTTGGGATATCGGGCATCTTCCATCACTTTTAGAAAAGCAAATTGAAACCTTTTGTGATTGCCACTTGACACTTTCCACTTGATCCTGATACTTAGCTTGTTGAAACCTTTTGCTAAAAAGAGATGAAACGTGGGTGTTGATATGAAACACGAATGCTAACACTTGTGACATTCCACTGAGTTGCTATGGGACATGTGGCACGCTCTACTATCTTATTGAAATTATGAAAAATGCCTCAAAAAATGATACTTGACAGCTTTCGCTTGGCTTCAACACTTAGAGAAAAATGAATCAAAAGGAAATTAGAGCCCGTGCTCTATTTCAAAACTTTGCCATCTCTAACCAAAGTATGTGGGGACAATTATCTGGATCATGTGATACTAAAACTTAGAATGAAACGTAGATTATTTTTTACTCTATAGACACCTTACAAAGTAAAGTTAGGATTGCCTACAAGAGATCTATCGAGTAATGCATATCTACCTTGGAGCTGTAAGATGATGCCATGTGTCATTCCCTACAAAGCTATCTTTCAAGATCCTACAGATCATCTCTGAGAGAGACATGTGTCTCCACATGAGCCACATGATTAATGACAAGTTGATAATAATTATTTGAGATGTTTTTGAAGAATATACCTGACAAAGTAAAGCTGGGATTGCTTACAATAGAGCCACCTAGCAAAGAAGAGTCTTGATTATTTATGAGAGTGATATGTGACACCCTATTAGGATGTGGAGCTAAAAGCTTTAATTGGTACAAACATAGAGGAGGTTGCTAAGTTTTAGGGAGACTGGCGTTGGTGGAGTGTAGTGTAGAAGGAAACTGACATCGATAGGTGTGAGCTGAAGACAACCAGCATCGGCAGGAGGTCGGCTGATGTCGATCACCTCTAGGCAGATAGGGACTGATGTCGGTCACCTGTGGTGGTTCTAGAACTATTCGTTGCACGGATAATTAGTTCATTAAACTAAGAGTTTGCATGTAAAGGCTAATTATAGTCTTGAGTTATGTGTCTAATTATTATAATTAGGATAGTCTAATTATTGTAAGCATGAGATCGATATAATAAACTCATAGGCTATATTGTAATTGAGTGCTAGAGAGTAAGAGAGCTAAATAAGCTCCTTCAGAGAGAGGAGAGCAATGGTGTGTTCCTCCTAGTGCCACAGTACCAAGTGTGGGTGCTAGTTTGGAGAATCAGAAGGGTTCTTCATATTTGTATGATCTTGGTTAGCAGGTGAGCATGGCTTCTTTTGGAGATCTACAATGGTGAGTAAGGTCTAGTGATTTGCAGGTAGCAGTAGAGAGTAGGAGATCTACTTGGAGTATGGTTATGTGCTTGGTGTACTGGCAGTGTTGTTTCTGACTGGTGGAGGTGAACATCAATTCTGTATTGGAGTTGATTGTTGGGACCGAGAGAGAGAGGGAAGAAGGTCTTGAGATGTGGCGAGCCTTTGAGGTGGAAGAAGTGGCATCTTCTTTATTGTATTTTCTTCTGAGTGATTATTAATACAATTGTGTATTGTCTCTCATATTCCTGTGTTGTTTCATATTTCTAGTTACTTATTGATTCTGGTTAAATTTTGTGTTTAGTTGCTAATACAAGAAGTAATCATATGCACTCTTATTGGTGGAGCAAGATCCAGACAAGTGGTATCAGAGCCTAGTTGTAGGTTCAAGAGTTGATACCATCAAGTGGTATCAGAGCTTTTGGTTGGATTGAATAATAGGTGGTTCATATCTGGTAGTGTTTTTGATTACAAGTCACTCTCAGGGGTTTTAGATTGAGTGGGAGTATAGCAATGGTAGAAGAAAGTAAGCTACAAATGGAGAAATTGAATAGCACGAATGGTCTAATTGATGGAAAGAAGGAGCAGGTAAAAGGAGATTGTTGGTCGAGAGAAGATCACCATGTAGAAGCAGATGTTGCAGGTGATGTTGCACAGGTTGCTCTGGATAAAGTAAAATCTTTGTTTACAGATTCTTTTGCCTCTTTCCATGCAGCCCAAAATAGAGCATATTTTCATAGGTATGTCTTAGGAGACTTTGGAGAGTTTTATTTAGGGGTTGGTAAGCCTTGTCATATTATTGGCAAAGGGAAAGTGAAGCTAAAATTGTAGACAGATGACACACATGTGTTGAAGGAGGTCATGCAGGTACCAGTCTTGGAAATGAGTCTAATTTCTTCAGGAAAGTTGGGTGATGGGAGATGCAATGTAACTCTCATAGTGGATGCACTTGAATTATATGGTGGTAAGAAAGTAGGTATCCTTTATCTATCTACTTATATTATTGATTCACCTTCTGTTGTAGAGATGTGGCTTTGTAGGCTTGGTCACATATGTAGGAGGGGAATGCATGTTCTTAAGAGGAAGACAGCTATTTTTTACAAACTTAAGAACTAGAAAGCCTTGGTGTTCATGGAGGAGATGGCGGACAGAGATCAGTTGAGTGGACTAAATTATTCTGAGCAGGGCTGTGTTGATATGGACAAGGGTTTTGACCCAAAAAGAGCTCATGGGAAGAAGTCATCACTCACAGGCAAACACAGGTACTAACATCGGTCAGAAAGTAACCGATGTCGACAACAGGAAGACCGACGTCGGTCATAAAGGAATCAACATTGGCAGAAGAGATATTAGCATCAGCCAGGGAAATGATGTTGGTAGTCAGGGTCAGTGCAGGGAACTGACATCGATTGGATGTAGACTAGGAGATGGCTAAGATCGGTCACTAGAATGGATGGTGGGTGGACAGCAAGCTGTCAACAAGTCTCAAACACCCATATGGAGGTCAGAAAGGGTAAGTGAACCTCATATTCATTGTTCACCTTCTTTATATTGCTTACTGATGGTCAAGAACTAGGAAGATGTGAAGAAGCAATGCAGGTAGAATCTAGAAATAGTGGGAGCTTGGCATGGATGAGGAGTGAGTCCTTGGAGAAGAACCAAATAGGTATTTGTTGGTGGAGTTGTCAGCTGGAAGAAAGAACTAGATGAGGGACGGATTCCCAAGTTGAAGAAGAGAGTGGATGGATATGTGAGATGAAAGGCCAAGGCATATGGTCTTGAGGTAGCTACAAGATAGTGGTACAAGGTTTGACAGGTGGATGACTAAGCATGGCTTCAATCAATGTCAGTGTAACTATTGTGGTTTTGTCTTACCAGATGGATAATGAGTCACGACATTATCCAGTTACTGTATGTGGGTGATTTGCTAGCAGGTTTATACATATAGGGATTTGCTGAGCTAAGGGTAAGGTTAGTTTAGAGGAATGTCATGGATAATTTGGGAGCAGCAAAATTCTTTGGCATAAGAGACATGGAGATTTTGTCTCCAGTGGGAGCTGATGTGAAGACGGTGTTGGCAGGGTTCAAGATGCAGGATGCAAAATCAGAAAGCACACCAAGGGCTAGATAGTTCAAATAGAGCTTAGAACAAGTGTTTGAAATCACATGAGGTCTAGTGTAGAATTGAGTTTTCCCAAGCAGTGGGAGTTGTCAGAAAGTTTGGAGCCAATTCAGGAAAGAAGTACTGGAGGGCAGTTCAGTGGATTCTTAGAGGGACTAACAACAGGTGCACATGCTATGCAGGGTCAAGTTCTTTTCTACAGGGGTTTGTAGATGAGGATGTGGTGAGAGATTTGGATGACAGGTAGAGCATCACAAGGTGTGTGGTGGTTGGTCTTTAGGATTAAACTTGAAGAGGGATACAAGCCAGGGAATAAAATTAGATGGTGTACAAGTACAGGTACAGTTGCATCTATTTATCTCTAAGTGGGAGATTGCTAGGATGTGGAGCTAAAAGCTTCAACTGGTGCAAATATGGAGGAGGTTGTTGAGTTCTAGGGAAACCGGCATCGGTGGAGTGCAGTGTAAAAGGAAATTGACATCAGCAGGTGTGAACTGAAGACAATCAACATCGATAGGAGGTCAGCCAATGTCGGTCACCTCCAGGCAGACAGGGACCAATGTCGATCACCTGTGGCAGTTCCAAAACTATTCGTTGCATGGACAGTTAGTTCGTTGAACTGAGAATTTGCATGTAAAGGCTAATTATAGTCTTGAGTTGCGTGTCTAATTATTGTAATTAAGATACTCTACTTATTGTAAGCATGAGATCTATATAATAGACTCATAAGCTATATTGTAATTGAGTGCTAGAGAGTAAGAGAGCTAAATAAGCTCCTTCAGAGAGAGGAGAGCAATGGTGTGTTCCTCCTAGTGCCATAGTACCAAGTGTGGGTGCTGGTTTGGAGAATCAGAAGGGTTCTTCATATTTGTATGATCTTGGTCAGCAAGTGAGCATGGCTTCTTTTGGAGATCTGCAATGGTGAGTAAGGTCTAGTGATTTGCAGGTAGTAGCAGAGAGCAGGAGATCTACTTGGAGTATGGTTGTGTGCTTGGTGTACTGGCAGCGTTGTTTTTGACTGGTGGAGGTGAACATCAATTCTGTATTGGAGTAGATTGTTGGGACCGAGAGAGAGAGGGAAGAAGGTCTTAAGGTGTGGTGAGCCTTTGAGGTGGAAGAAGAAGTGGCATCTTCTTTATTATATTTTCTTCTGAGTGATTATTAATACAATTGTGTATTGTCTCTCATATTCCTATGTTGTTTCATATTTCTAGTTACTTATTGATTCTTGTTAAATTCTGTGTTTAGTTGCTAATACAAGAAGTAATCATATGTGCTCTTATTGGTGGAGCAAGATCCTGACACACCCCTAAAACTAATCAAAACTAAAAGGCTATCTAATAACTCACCACAAATAAAAATATTTCATGTGGTAGGGTAAAAATAATCCATCATACTAAGCAAATTATCAAGAACCTACAAGGAATCAGGAAGTGCCACGTGTCTTAATTTGAGCCAACTAAGTAGCCTAGTCACATCCAAATCCCATGAACACTGAAATAAATCTAAGGTGGTATGCCATACGTAAAATGGTGGAAATATTTAGCTTTAGAGATAAAATTTATGGTGAATCAAAGGTAAATCAATGCTAATTATAAATTCTAAAGTAATTAAATACTAAAAGTAATAGTTTGAAGTGCTTTGAATGCAAAGTTGATAAGCTCACCATTAATATGACATTAACCAAAATCACTATTTATGCTACATTAATCAAAGTAATCTTTCAAAAGGCCACTCAACTTGATTATTTCTACCCACATTTGCACTTATATATATCTGCATTTTCTCTCCTTATTATCAACATTTTCCTAGTTCAATGAAGCTCAAGATACTCGTAGGTTGGACTTAGGATGCCATTATTGGAGTTCAAAAGTTGTAAGAAGATATAGAAGAATGGTGATTGGTATCAAGAATACTGCATAAATGGCATAGTTAGGTCCATCCACTCTCGTTAAGGGTACCTCCTTCAAAAATTATTATTTCTTATTCTAATATGGTAATTCAATAGTTTTTAAAGACACATAATTCATCCCAAAAGCTATAAATGTAGGGGACATGCATTATAATAACATATATTATAATGCTAAAGGATCTAGGGATCTTGATGAGGATGAAATAATGCCTCAAATAATCCAATTGGATTCAAATAGCCTTGTAATCCAATTTTCTAGTCTCCACAGGTCTACAATGAAGCTATAGGTCATGCCATGTGCTGACCTACTATATGGAATCTTTGAGAGGATGAGATGCGAAGACAAGTTTCTAAAATCCATGAACCAAAGGATCCCAATTTATTTCATTATAGGGCCCATCTTTAAAAAATATTATGACCTACCTCTGCCATAGTTATACTTCAATCAAAGCATCATTAACAATTGGAACAAGGCACACAAACAAGAGAAAGTCTTGGCATCATGGGTCACTGATCCAACCAAGGTTATTTTCATAGATGACCTAGAGAACATACTTATCCATGAATTCATAAAGGGAGTTAGGATTGGATTATCCCTTCTCAATAGGATATTTGGTAATTTGCACACTGGTTATGTGGATATAAGAACACTTTCACTATTATATATAATCTTAGAGGATCAACAAAATCCTTCACTTAGAGACATAATCATCAAAAATCTAGTGTATGCAATGAATGACACCTATAATAATGGGCCTCCTTTCTACATGATGACCTACCTATTAGATTCCATATATACAACTATCCTACTAGGCTTAAACTCATGGTCTCTTATATGAGATAAAATTTTGCCCCAATTATTCTCTTCAATGCATATCCATTATTTTAGGCACAACATAAAGGTGATTGTAGAGGAATTTTACCTGATTGTTTATAAATATTTTAATAAATGTTAAATTCCTAGAGTTCCCCTAAAGGTTAGACAAACATTGAAAGAGATGAGAAACTACTAGCTATACCTAGATTTCATAGTCATCTAAATGGAAAGAGCAATGGTAGCTCCTCTTAGGCTAGCAAGATATGTACCGATGAAGCTGGCCAAGGAGGAGATGACCTATAAAATCCTCTATGGAGTTGATGGTATCTTCAATATCAAAAAGAAGATAGTCCCCCACAAGAGTCCTTACAAACTAGGGAGGACTAAGATTATAAGATGGTAGGACATTATAGTGGTTGTAAGGCATAGGGGCTCATACCTATTTACTAAAGATAATTATAGGGCTTTGAACCCCAACAATGTCATTAAAAAACATATCTCAAGTTTAAGAAGGATTTGGCATTGGAATATAAGCATCAGGAAGAGGTACATGAATGGGTTTATAAGGATGATATAAAAGATGAGGTAGTATTAAAAAATGTAGCTAGAAATAACATTGATTTAGAAATGAGGCTAGAAAGGGAAAATAAGAAGGAAGACACCATAAGACCCTAACTTACATGAAGTCATGAAAGCATGTTCAATGTAGACTATGAGGAGAGATGAAAAGATGAAGAAGAATAAAATGTTCCTCTCATTAAGAACAAACCTTGTAGACCTTTGCTACATGCCACTTTAAGTGAAAAAGGCATGACTTTGAGATTTGAGCAACGAGAAACTAGTAGCCAACATGACCCCTCCCAAGGGCATACATTTTTATTTGCATCTTCAATGGGAGCTGACATAGAGATAATACACCAACCCAATCCTAATGTCATTAACCTTAAGGAGTTACAACAAGGAATTGAGCTCTTAATGAAAGAATTATAGACATTAGCTAGAAGAAATATTGAAAAGGTATACAAGATAAAGGAGCTAAGGACTATAATGAGGGGAGACATCCCACCTCCATAAGTAATTATAAAGGCTTCCAACACATCTCAAGCTCCTAGTGTAAGTTATGTACCATTGCTTTCCTTTTCAATTGTTTCTGCCTCTATTTATGTTTCTACTTCCACATTTGCTTCCCCATTATCTCCATTATCTTCCTCTATAACTAACACCACCATTTAGTCCTCAATTCATTCTAACATCAACCAAACTAGTGCCTCCTTTGGCTTCACATTTCCCCATTTCATTACCCATGCTACTACACACATTATTTCTTACCAGGTAACTAATACAAGTGCCTCACTTGCTATTGGTTCTCATACACCTACAAAACCATTAAGGCTCATCTCCATGATGTTCCCCTTCCACAAGACACTCAACATTACCACTAATACTAAAATGAGTGTATGTATAAAACTCCCTTCATTTGGTCTCAACATGGGCCCTAAAAAATCTTTGTTTGCCCTACATGGGAAATTTGACCTAACCATTTTATACATCCCTACTTCATTCTTGGCCTCTTCTTCTACCTAGGTACTTAAATTATAGCCACCTGCCACATAGCCAACATCTACTACTTCCCTAAATTGGGTTAGAGACATCCTTTAGGAAACAAGGTAGGAGAAGCCCCAGGGATTGGCATGAGGTTCGATGCTAACATAGGAACCATAAAGAGAGTGGTTATAAGGTAAGTTGAATATCCATAGTTAAGTTCAACTATGATCCATGATAGTGAAGAGTCATTATTCACCTTAATAAGGAAGAGGAATGATGAACTTAGAGAAAGGCAAGAATATGTAAAGGACCCTATGTCCACAGTTTATGCTCAAGTAGAGTCCATAATTGCCCTAATGAAGGGGATGAAATAGGAACTTAAAAGGTTGAAAGGACATTCATTTCCTACTATTCTAGAAGGAACTTTAATTTTAATATTAAATTTTGTTATTAATGTCTTCAACCTATATAAGGATATGAAGAAGAGATAGGAAGATGGGGTCCTATAGTCCAAAGTGGTCATTAAACTTGACTAGAAACTTACACTTTATGATGCGAAGTTAGCCAACTTGGCTAGAGTTGCAAGAAGTAATAATTTATTTGATCTCAAGGTGTTTTTACTAGAGGACATTATTCCTACATAAACCATCCTAATGAATAGGAGGAGGATTCTAAAGAGATGGTTAGATCAGATCAAATGTAACTACATCCTTGTAGAAGATTGAGTTTCAGATAGCCTTATTGTTAAAGGATGCCATGGTCATTGGGGTGACCAAGCTTGATGGCTCCTTCATGGATGATTTAGAGTTCAAAGCTCAAATGAAAGTATTTATGGCCTAATTCTAGGAGGACATAACAAGTGCAAATACTACTACCAATGTGATGAATATAGTAGCATTTTTTAATCAAATGTTGGAAAAGATAGAGTCATTTGAGGAAGCACTTAGGCCAATACTCATAGAACACAAGAAGCTCATACAATAGATAATAGACTTTTTTTAACCCATGATCTTTGAATTTAATCAAATAGAACATGACTACTTGGAGTGTGTGGAGGTATGGACTAAGGAGGAAGTGGAGAAGAAACAAAGACATCAACAAGCATTGTTATAGTCACATCCAGGGCCTTAGAGAATATTATATTTTATTTTATAAATTCAAATGTAGAAGATAACTTTATATGTAACATTCAATCTACTTGGATATTTGGGTGACTTTTTATGGGACCACTTTAACTTGTCTTAGACACTTTTGAGCCTATAAATAGGGGTTTCCCCTAATTTATAAATCATAAACAATTGTTACAAGAATTAATACAAAAGATCCAAAGAATTGACAAGTTTGTCTGAAGTGCTAAATTGTTTATTTATATAGTTATTTTTCCTCATGATTTTAGATGACTAATAGTTTCCTTTTTACAAGATAATTTATAAATTATATCCCACATATGAATTTTTTTAGTTTGAGTTTGACACTAGGTTGACAAATCTGTTGGTATACTTGTTCTATTTTCTTCTCATTTAGTCTTAAATGTGCTATGTAATTTTTTATGAGAGAGAAATTTTATGCAATGTATGCTTCTATATATATGCATTTACTTTATTTTGAATATTTAATTACATTTATTTATCTTTGAGCATTACACTAGAGTTGGTAGGTGCCAGTTTTATGTGTTTTTGCCTTAGAAGTTAACAAAATTGGTGTCTTTGATCATCTTAAACAAACTATCTTTTTGGCCTTGCCCTAGTTACTCTTGGATCCACCCATGGCTCACTTTAGTTTACTTCATGCTATAAATATCCATTGTTTTTTATATTTTAGGTAATAATTGGTAGAGATTGAAACAATTCACAAAGATTAGCAAGAAGTAATGTCATTGCATAAACATTTGTTGTCCCTACAATAGGGTTAGATTGAATACTTCAAAATGGTGACCACATCTTTGCTATCTATGTTATATCTAGTAGTAATTATGTTAACAACTCAAGTCTGAAGTCTTCTAGGGCTTAAAATTGAGTTTCTTACTTTTCCCATATTCCCTAGTGACATAGGGAGCATAATAAGTGCATCAACAAGAAGGTAAAAGATGGATCTAGGAGAACCTTTATGCAATTTATTTCATACATCTTTATGGAATTATAGTGTACTTCATTTAAATATCTACTTAATTATTTTAAAGTACATAAATATTAAGGAAAAACACTAAGGATCTACATTATTTACATGAATCTTTACATTATTTTTAGGAATCTTTGTATCCTTTGAAGGATTCCATCAAAATTAGTGTTCATTTATGAAAATTTGGTGAATAACCTTGATATTTGTATAAATTTTTGTAAAGACAGGTAAAATACCCTATTATTTGAACATATTTAAGGTTGTTTTGATCATCTTTGTGAGGATTTGCATAAATTTGGTAAAAAATCTAAATATTTGTAAGAATTTTTGCAAAGATCAACTACTAAGACCTCAATTGTGCTAGATCTAGGTGTTTAAGATCATAATTGTTCCAATCTATTTAGAATTTAGTAAATCTTTGGGTAGTTTAGTGCTGAAGAACATTTTGAGGTGATTAAACACTCTTTGATTATTTTATAAGATGTTTAAGTGCTTTGAATACTAGTTTAACACTAATCTTCATAGATTAATGTGTAGGGCTAACAATCTTTGTGTAGGAACTAAAAACTTTGAGGTTTTAAAGCTTGGATCTTGAAAGATCCAAGTAAAACTACTTGATCTAAGGATTTTTTGTAAAGATTAATTTAGCATTTTATTATTTAGCACTTGTGAGCCTATCTTTGAATTTCATTTACTCTTAGTACCTATTTTGCATCCTAGAGTTGCCTAGGATTATAATCAAATCTTGATCTGAACCAAGGGTCCCTTGCATCTTTAAAAACCCATAGAAAGGATAGAGAAGATAAAGGTAGATGTAAGAAGTCCAAAATCCATACAAATTCTCCATCTAATCAAAATTTGTAATCCCTCATGCCAATCATGGCATGGTTAGCTGGCTCATTCATCAATGTCCTTGGGCCCATTCAAGATCTATCTAGAAATCTAGAAAAATATCTGCCTCTTTTTACCCTCATTAAGAGAGTCATCATTCAAGAACATGTGAAGTTTTTTAAGGCATCTTTGATGTTGCTAAATATGATCCATGATGATGTAGCCTATTGCCTTTTTCCCTTTACCTTTAGGGATGCAACATATAATTGGTTCCTAAACTTGCCCAAAGATTCTATCACAGGATGGGGTCAATTTAATGATACCTTTATTGCTCAATTTGGTAGGGTAATTAGTCTACGAGTTGCATACCAAAAATTTACCACCCTCAAAAGGGACCCAAAAGAACCAATCAAAATATTCATTGCTAAGTTAAAAAATATGTATACCTTAACATCCCCATCATATAAGCTAGTAGATGATTTAGATTTAGAGATATACAAGAATGATTATAACATCTATCTTCCTGAAAGTGTCATGGGTTTTGACATGCTTACTTTAGTGTATGTTGAGGCTATTCCTATTGACTAACAAATGCACTTGTAAGGTCATCCTACCTCTGCTATACCTAACTTTGATCTAACCATACTTGATATTAATGTCATCCCTAACATGAAATAGAATAACCTTGTACTAAACCAACTACTAGTGATCAACCAATTACCTTTGAGCCATAGTACACCTAACTGGCAACTAGGATTATTAAACCAAGAAAATACTAGAGCCCATCCCTATAATAACACTAGTCAAACAATGGTACCTAAGAACAACACCAATGTTTGAAATTCTGCCCAAAACAAGAAGTGAAAACCTCTAAAGGGAAAATTAGATTCAATCCAAAAGGCCATCCAAAAACTTTCTAATGATTTCTTGGATGTCAAGAAATAAATGAGAAATATGGGTGAGATTTATAGTATAAATTATAATTTTTAAAGATACAATAAACCTTTCAATAGGCCCAATAACAATAATGAGCTCCCTTAAGTAAATTTCTTGCGATCGACATCTGTGAGATGGCCTTGCCCAACTAGTGTTGAGTACACAACATTACCAAACATGGGGATCTTGATTATGTTGAGTTCTTCCATGATTTTAAAGCTATTTAGATCCAAATGGAGGGATTCAAACTGAATCTCAGTGCTCAAAACAATACCAAGAAATTTAATAATACTAATTATGCCTCTAGAGTGTCAAAAAATTCCTCATGGTTGAGACTTATGACTTTCATTGTCAATATGAGAATGAGCCTGAAGACAATGTCAAGGAAATACATGCTTTCCAATAGTACCAAAGGAGTAACTATGCCTTGAGAAGTAAAGATTAGAAACCACCTCTAACATCTTCCACCCCACCTAATAAACTAGATACACCTCTTTATGGTAGGACATACAATAACCTTCACACCCCAAGGGTAAGGAGAGTCAGCTAGTAATGAAAGCCCCCTATACAAATCAAAAGGTGGATATAACATAGTGGAAGACATGAAGAAGATCAAGGCAAACATAAAATTGCATGAGCTTACACAAATCACTGAATAATGTGATTTGATTTTGAAATCATTTAACAAAAATCCTAGCTCTAGCAAGGCTAAACATGTTCATGAAAGTGTGGTAATGTATAAGAGCAAGCATGAAGTTCCTCCATTTATGTTGAATGTTAGGATTTTTGGTAGAAATTTGCATAATTATTTTCTTGATTCTAGTGATTTAGCTAACATTATGCCTTTAAGAATATGCAAAAAATTGGGATTAAACCCATTCAAATAAGAGAAGGTGATGGTACAACTGAATAAGTCAAGAGTGAAAGTGATGGGTGAACTATTGAATATTCACATGCAGCTCACCCAAAAACCTTGTATCTAATAATTCATCAACATACAAGTCATTGAAATACCTATGGCTTATGAATTACTATTGAGCTATGATTTAGCTAAATATTTGAGTGGATATATGTTCACTGACTATTCTCATGTGGCTACCCTAGCATGGGATTCTCAACCATATTAGAGTCATCCAAAAACCCAAACTAAAATACACAATTACTGAGTATAACACCAACAACTAAAATGTAAACTACCAATCCTCCAACTTAAATGTGTATACTTTGGAAACCAATAGCATTGCTACAAGTGATGAAGTGAAAGAAGAAAATAAAGGTCCTTGGACATTGCACTTTAATCGTGCATGAGTGAAACAAGGTTCTAGCATTAGGATTGTCCTAACAAATCTCAAAAGGAAATAATATCTAGCCTCTTATAGGTTATAGTTTACTTGTACTAATAATTTGGTAGAGTATGAATCTCTTATTTTAGGACTTAAATTTTCAATCAAGCATAAGGTAAAAGAACTATTAGTCTATAGTGATTTAGAGTTAGTTGTTAATGAAGTTCAGAGTAAGTACCAGTGTAATCTTTCTTGTTTAATAAAATATAAATTTAGAACTTGAGATTTAATTGAGTATTTTGACTCATTTAATATTTTTTCTTGCCCAGGGAACAAAACCAATTGATATATGCTTTAGCTTTAAAAACCATGAACCTAGCCCCTCCACAGCCTTTAAACCTATATGAGTTCAATGTGGAGATAATTTTATGCCCTTCTATACTAGATAACATCAATCACTTCCAAGTCTTTGATGATGACAAGTATATAATTGACTTTTTGTGTAGTTATAGCATATTTGAGTCTCATATCATAGATGAATATGATGAAATTATGTAAAAGATTTTAAAGATAGTGAGGAAGGAATGATTTAACTCAAAGAGAACTAGATATCCAAGGGAATGATATCCTTGGAGAGGATGTTTGACATGGATAAACAAAGGATTGAAGGAAAACAACCCAAGGTGAGTGGGAAGGATTGTAAACAAGTCAACTTGGGAAGTCTTGATAATAAGTAAAATCTTAACATTGGCTTAGTTTGCACCAATAAGGAACTGAAGGAAGTCAACACCCTTCAAACCAAGTTCAAAGATGTTATTTGCTGCTCATATGATGACCTAAAGATTTTTGACACTTGTATGATTACTCACACCATTCAATTAAAGGAAGACTATAAAATATTCAAGAAAAGATAAAGATTAGTCAATCTATTATTGGAAACACTAATTTAAAAATAAGTAAAGAAATTGCTTGATGTAAAGATAATCTTTCCTATACAACACTTGACATGGGTTATCAATCTTGTCCCAGTATGAAAGAAAAATGGAGAAATCAACTCTACATTGATTTTTTAAACTTAAATAGATCCTCAAAAAAGGATAATTATCCCTTACCATCCTTAGATGAATTCATCCAAATGGTGAGTGGGTCTAGAATGATGTCATTCCTTGATAGTTTTTTTGGCTACAACCAAGTCTTGGTAAATAAGAGTGACAAAATGAAAACTGCCTTCACTACTAAGTGTGGAATGATTGCCTACAAAAAAATGCCATTTGGATTGATCAATGTAGGATAAATCTTCCAATGATAAATGGACCACTCATTATAAGGATTAATTGGTTAGTGCATCATTATTTATATGGATGATCTAACTATTTTATTTAAAAATAGAAGCAATCATATGATGCATTTATAAGTGCTGAGAAGGTACAAAAGGTATAACATTTCTTTAAACCCCAATAAAAGCATATTGTATATGACTAAAGGTAAAATCTTAGGACATGCAATCACCTAGGAGGGTATGACCATCAACCTTGATAGGAAAATGTGATTTCAAAGGTAGAAGTTCCTAACAGTAAAAATGAGTTGAAGTCTTTCTTTAACAACATTAATTTTGTGAGAAAATTTATTTATGGTTTTGTAGAGATTATAAGACCACTTAATGTAATGTTGTAGAAGGATGCTAATATATAATTAACCACTAATTCATGGAAGGCCTTTCAAGACATCAAGGATGATATTATTCAAGTTCTTATCCTGTTAAGTCCTAATTTTAACAAAGAATTTTTATTTATTCTTTTGCTTCTGATCAAACTATTACTACTATCCTAAAGTAGAGAGAATATAAAAAAGATCACCCCATAGCCTTAATGAACACCAATTTGAAGAATTCATAGCTAAACTTTCCTATTTTGGATAAGCAAGTCTATGCACTGGTAAAGGCTATCAAGAATTTTAGATAATACATCTTGAAAAACAAGATATATGCCATAGTGTTTGATTTGACTATCAAATTGATGCTAGGACAAAATGAACTTGGAGAATGAAGAGGGAAGTGGATGACCAAACTACAAGAATATGACTTAGAAATAAGATTTGATAAATTAGTTAGAGGTCAAGGTTTATTACAACTTATTGCAAACATTGACCCTCACATTTATGTTTTGCAAGTTGAAACAAGTCAAGTATCCTATGATGATTGGTATAAATACAATGTCCACTAATTGCTACATGGATCATGTCCCCCACACTTCAAAAGAGAGAATAAAAGAGCCCTCAATCTTAGATCATCTCATTTTATGATCAAAATAGGGATATTCTATAGAAAGAACTATGAAAGAATCTAAGGTGTGTTTATAAAGCTAAAGCCATAGAGATCATTGAAAATTTCCATGACAAGCTAGGAAGTTTCCATAATTTAGGGCATACCACTACACATAAGATATTAAGACTTGGATACTATTGTCCAACCATTTTGAAAGATACACACACCCATGTATGAACATGCCATCAATGCCAAGTGTTTGATCGAAGAGAGATAAAGGCAACCATGCCTTTGAAACCAGTAATTGAGGTGAAGCCATTTTCATAATGGGGTCTTTAATTTGTAAGAGTAATCAATCTAAAATCCTTGACATGACACAAATTTGAACTCACTACCATGGATTATTACACCAGGTTGACTGAAGTAGTGTCCAATAAGAACAATAGAGCAATTGATGCCATTAAGTTGCTTAAAGATAATGTCATTACTTGGTTTGGGACAACCTTGTCTCTAGTATGTCATAATGGCCTAACCTTTACATAAGTTAAATTCATTAAATGGGAGTATGATAAACATATATTTGTCAAGTATGCTTCAAACTACTACCCTCAAGGTAATGGAGTTGCCGAATCAACTAGCAAAAACTTGATGAATGCCATCATGAAGTCTACTAAAAATAAACCTAGAGAATGGTCGTCACTAGTAAAATATGATTTATGGGTAGATATAAAAAGATATAAGTAGGCACTCAAGGCATCTCCATTATTACTTTTTTATGAGTAGCAACCTATTTTTCCTATCATGCAAAAGCTAACCACCTATGATTTCATGGCTGAGTATATGAAAGATGATAAAAGAGTGTAGAATAGGATACTAAACATCATCCAAATTAAAGATGCTAGAGGTGAATCATTGTGGAACTTCAATAATCATTAGGATGTTGTGAATATATTATTTGACAAGTGAGCCAAAGTTAAAGCATTCTATATCTCAGACTAGTGTTACTGTGGGATAAGGCCCATGAGAAAAAGGGATAACATGATAATTTCACTCCTCTCTATATTAGACCATATAAATTAGAAGAGATACTAGGTGAAAACACATTTAGAGTCAAAGATTTATAAGGAAATGACCTAATCTTTCCAGTCAATGGGAAATACATGAAAAATTATTTCTATGCTACTCTATCAAAAATTCCAGAAGAGCAGTAAGCTTGGTTAGAGTTAGAGTAGGTAGGGGTAGAGTAGTTTTCTTTCTTGAATTTATTTCGTATTGTTTATTTTCTTACTTTGCTTTCCTACTTTGTCCTTTCTCACTTTCTTATTGTGTGCTTTTTTATTTTCCTTTACCATGTTTATTTTCTATCATGTGTTGTAGTTTAGTAATAAGTCCTTTGGAAAAGAATTCATTGGCACAATTTGTGTTAATTTGATCCTAAAAGGAGAAGGGATTGTTGGTCCTAAACATTGGTTGTCTAAATTTTGGAAACCTATAATAGTGTTCTAATTTATAAAAGTTGGGTGGGGTTAATTAAAAACTAGTTTTATTATGAAAATCCTAAGTCATTTTAAGGCTATGATAATAGTTTAGTTGACTGATCATTTTCTTGAGCAAGAGTTTGAATCTATGTGGAACTTCATAATTTCACTTTAATTAACCAAAATAAATTACGAAGGCAGAAATTGATATCTAAAAGTTAATTACATCCAATCTATGTCTTGACAGAGTCCTTACACCTATCTAATTCTAGTTCCCAACCATTCTAGTTTATGAACACATGTATAAAAAAATAAAATAAAATATGATACACTCATGAAGTGAAATTATAAACTATTTTAGGTTTCATGAATGGTGATTTAGGAAATATCTACCAAGGCTATGGATGACTAGTTGATAGTAGAGTAAGGCCTGAAGTGGAGCGAAATCTATATTTATCAAGGCTATGGTTGCTTGGTTGGTAGTAGAGTAATGCCCAAGCCATCCCTAACTGAGAAAAGCATTATTAAATAAAATCTAAAGAATGATCAAGTCATTTCATGTTTGGTGTCTTGAATCTTGAAATTTATCATTTATAAACCCAATGGCAATGGTTAATGAACCTTAAAGCACACACATAGTATGATTGTATATAAGGTTCAAACTCTATTTCCAGCTTGTGGGCTTTCATTATTTCTAAAAATCAATTTTGATAGTAACTAAATATCACAATGCTACAACTAAATTTTGATTTATCTTTGAATATGAGATATACATTTTAAAATTTTGCAATGTTTCCCCTTAGAGGTCACCATTTGTTGATGATCAATTACCCCCTATTCCTAGAATGGGGACTCTCATTTCTTAATTTTTTTCAAAATGCCTAAGATGCCAAGCTTGTTAAATCATTTGACTACATATGGATTTGGTCTAATTTATTAATGTTTGTGATTTTATAATTTTTGGTTAATTATTCATCTTGTAATATAAATTGGCACTTAGAAATATTTGAGTTATTGCAGATCCTTCAAGTTTTCACTTAATAACGAATAATTAACCATTGACACTTCAAAAATATGCAGATAGGACTTCACTAAGATGTTCTACCTGGTTATCCAATTGGCATGAAGATAATAATCTTCACCTGTCTTATTGAACTAACCTTATATTTTGTTTAAAGTATTTACTTGTAGGGTTTTCCTTTAAAATTATTTTAATTTGTTTAAGATAGGTATTTGATGTTTTTGGAAGTCTAACTTAGTCTCTCAATTAATCTAGTATGATGAAAATTTAAAATTCATGATTTGTGATGCCTTTTGGGACATCAAATTAAAGATTCCAACTCAAGAGGATAGGTATCCAACTCATCGGGCTTCATAATGCCATAAGGATTTATCATGCCCTATATAAGACACTTAGATTAAATCTACCAAGTTTTTAAGCCAATTGTGCCATCTAAATAGCTCACAAAGGAACTAGATATTAGAATTCAAACCTAGAGGTTATATGTCAAGATCTTAGCTTCTACAAGCAAGCCCACTCAATTTGAGCTGCCACACATCCCACTACAATCCAAAATCCCATGAGATGCTATCACATGTCTCAAATGTGACAAAAAAAACCCAAAAAACATTCAAAGTGATACGTGTCCCCTTTAGGTTCATATGATATTGACATATGTCCATTCTATGTTGTATCCATCTAAATCTCATGAGATCTCTCAAGCAAGATAACTAGCAGTACCCAAGCTATTTAATCAAGGTTTAATGACATATAACTATCCAAATCTCCTTTTGAGAGTGACACTTGGTAAAATAAAAAACAGAGGATTTCAAAAGTGATGCATGTCCACCTTGGACCTACATAATGATGCCACATTTCATTTCCATGAAGCTACATCCCAAGATAAACCAAATCCCCTCTGAGAGTGATGCATGTCCACCTTAGACCCACTTGATGATGCCATGTGTCATTATTACAATGCTGCATTTTAAGACCCTCCAAATTATCTATGAGAGGGACATGTCTCCACATGAGCCACATGATTAGTGATAAGTTACTAATAGTTGTTTGAGATCCTTTGAAAGAAGACACCTAGCAAAATAAAGCTGTGATTGCCTATGAGAGAGACACCTAACAAAGAAGAGTCCTGATTGCTTATGAGAGTGACACACAACACCATTATAACCAGTCAAAACTAAAAGGTCATATAAGAGCTTGACATAAATAAAAATATACCATGTGATAGGGTACAAATAAGTCATCACACTAAGCAACATTCTGAGAACCCATGAGCAATCAAGAAGTGCCACATGTCCTGATTTGTCTAAGCAACCTAGTCACATCTAAGCCCCATGAACACCTAGGTGGATATGAGGTGCCATAACACATGTTAAAACATGGAAATATTTAGTTTTAAAACTAAAATTTATGGAGAATCAAAGGTAAATTAGTGCTACATTTGAATTTTAAAGTAATTAAATGCTAAAATAAATAGTTCAAAGTAATTTGAATGTAAAGTTGATGAGCTCACCATTAATATGACATAATATAAAATCATCATATATGTTACATTAATCAAATAAATATTTAAAAATTCCACTCAAATAACTATTTCTACCTACATTTGAACTTGAAGCCATACACATTTGATCTCTTTGTTCTCAACGTTCTCCCAATACAATGAAGCTCAAGTTATTTATAGGTTGAACTAAGACCACCATTGTTGGAGCTTAAAAGTTGTAGGAAGATATAAAAAAATGATAATTGATATATAAAATACTAAAAAAATGGCACAGGTAGGTCCCTCCACTCCTGGTAAGGGTACCTCTTTCAAAAATGATGATTTCTTATTCTAATATGGAAAGCCAATAATTTTCAAAGATACAAAGTTCATCCCCAAAGCTATAAACTAAGTGGACATACATTATAGCAACATATATTATAATGTTGAAGGAGATAGGGATCTTGATGAGGATGAAATAATGCCTCACATAATTCAATTGGTTTTGGACATCCTTGTAATCCAAGATATCAGTTTTCGTAAGGCTAAAATGAAGCCAAAGGTTATGTCATGCATTGACCTAGTGTATATCATATTCAGGAGGATAAGATGCAAGGATGGGTTGCTAAAATCCATGAATTAATGGATCCTAATTGATTTCATTTTGGGGCCCATTTTAAAAAAAATATTATGACTTACCTCTACCACAATTAGACTATAACTAGAGCATCATTGACAATGATACAAGGTGCACAAACCAGAGATAGTCTTGGCATCATGGGTCATTAACCTAACCAAGGTTGTTTTCATGGATAACATAGGGAAAATACCTATTTATTAGTTCATGAAGGGAGTTAGGATTGGATTTGCCCTCATTAATAGGGTATATGGCAATGCACACATTGGGTATGTGTGATAGGACCGAAACTTCCCAAAGCTCTGACACAACTTGTCAGATTTAAGAGCACACATGATTACCAATGTATAAGCAACTTATATGTGGAAATAACTAGAAGAAAAAATAACTATCAATGAGAAAACACACAGAATATGAGAGGCAACACACAATTGTATTCAACTCATTACAAAGGAAATTATAATAAAGAGATCCCACTCTTCTTCCACCTCTGTGAGGCTTCCTCCTCAAAGGCTCCAAGTAGTCTTCCCACCTGAGTAATCTTCTCTCATAGGTCACAACTAACAACTTAGATAAGTTGTTGTTCACCTCATTGTACATATAGTACAATCGAGTATGAACTGGTACTCCAAGTAGATCTCACCATGATCCTACTCCTGATGTATTGCTGTCACCTTGATCTTGCTCCCCCACTGATCCTATTTTGACCCTCACATACACACATCCCTATAGACTAACCTGATCTTACTTATCCCATGTAGATCTCCTCCATGATCCTGCAACACCCTACATATCAAACCTGATCTTACATACATGGGGAATCCTACTTGATTCCACCATGGGAAGAACTCTCCAAGCTCCACACTTGGATTCTACAAGTTCAACACTTAAAAATACAACCCATGAGTCTATTATATAGATCTCATGCATACACTTAATTTAGATGGGCAGCTCAAAGACTCAAACTGGTCTTCATCATGCAAACAATGTGTTCACTTAACTGACTGTTTGTCAACAACAGTTCTGACCACTACAGGTGACCAACATCGGTCCCTGTCTAACTAGAGGTGACCGATGCTGGCCGATCTCCTACCAATGTCAATTTTCCTTGCACTATCCCCTGACTGACATCAGTTTTGGCCTACTGATGCTGGCCACTGTCAAGCATAGAAAACCTCATATTTGCCTAAGGTGTAGCTTTTAGCTCCACACCCTAACAATCTCCCACTTGGAGATAAATAGCTACACATGTACCTAAACCAATACTCTATCTAATCTGCATCTTGGCTTGTATTCCTCTTCAAGCTCCCACTTGAAGATAACCCACCATACTCCTTGTGGTGTTAATCCTATGCCTAACTTTCTTCATTCTCAGCTTACCTTCTTCTACCATTGCTATACTCCCACTCAAACAACAACCCCTGTGAGTAACCTGTAATCAACAACACTTAACAATCTGGGCCATCTGTTAGTCAAACTCACTCTGAGAACATCCAACCTTGCTCTGATACCAATTGATGGTATCAGCTCTTGAACCTACAACCAGGCTCTGATACCATTTGATAGGACCAAAACTTCTCAAAGCTCTAACACAACTTGTCAGATTTAAGAGCACACATGATTACCAATGTATAAGCAACTTATATGCAGAAATAACTAGAAGAACAAATAACTATCAATGAGAAAAGACACAGAATATGAGAGGCAACACACAATTGTATTCAACTCATTACAAAGGAAATTACAATAAAGAGATCACACTCTTCTTCTACCTCTGTGAGGCTTCCTCCTCAAGGGCTCTAAGTAATCTTCCCACCTGAGTAATCTTCTCTCATAGGTCACAACTAAAAACTTACACAAGTTGTTGTTCACCTCATTATACATCTAGTACAACTGAGTACGAACCAGTACTCCAAGTAGATCTCACCATGATCCTACTCCTGATGTATTACTGTCACCTTGATCTTACTCCCTCGCCAATCTTGTTCTGACCCTCACATACACACATCCCTGCAGACCAACCTGATCTTACTTATCCCATGTAGATCTCCTCCATGATGTTGCAACACCCTACATATCAAACTTAATCTTACATACATGGGGAATCCTACTTGATTCCACCATGGGAAGAACTCTCCAAGCTCCACACTTGGATTATACAAGTTCAACACTTAACAATACAGTCCATGAGTTTATTATATAGATCTCATGCATACACTTAATTTAGATGGGTGGTTCAAAGACTCGAACTGGTCTTCATCATGCAAACAATGCGTTCACTTAACTGACTATTCGTCAACAACAGTTTTGACTGCTACAGGTGACCGACATCGATCCCTGTCTAACTGGAGGTGACTGACACTGGCTGATCTCCTGCTGATGTCAGTTTCCCTTGCACTATCCCCTGATCAACATCAATTTTGACCTACCAATGCCGGTGACTGTCAAGCATAGAAAACCTCCTGTTTGCCTAAGGTGTAGCTTTTAGCTCCACACCTTAACAATGTGGATATAAGAACTCTTCCACTACTATAGATAATATTGGAGGATCAATAGATTCCTCCACTTGGAGACACCATCAAAAAAATATAGTATATGAAATAAATGATACCTATAAAAATGGGGACCCTTTCTACATGATGAGATACCTATGGGGCACTATTTGCATGACTTCCTAACTAGGCCCAAACTTATGGTCTCTTGCATGAGATGAAGTTGTGTCCTAATTATTATATATAATGTATATCCACCATTTTAGGCATAAAACAAAGGTGATTTTAGAGGAATTTTACCTAATTATTTATAAATCCAATACTAAATATGAAATTCCAAGAGTTCCCCTAGAGGTTAGACAAACATTGAAGGAGATGGCAAGTTATTCGCTATACCCATACTGCATAGTGATCTAGATGGAAGGAATAATGGTAGCTATTGGGCCCATTTTTGTAAAATTACATGGGCCATGCCAACCTAAAAAACCTTATCATAAAGCAACCCTTAGATCATTTTCACACTTTTTTTTACATTTTGGCACTAGATGGAGGAGTCTCAATAGATCCTACACCAGCTAGAAGGTAGTTGTAAAACACTGAACTTATTTAAAGACATCCTTACATGAATTATACAAGGTGGCTCAAGATGCATAGATACTAAAAGAAAGAAGTAAGTAGGAAAGTGACCTTGAGTGATAACCCAACATATGACATACACCCATCCGAATTGGAAAACATAGTGGAGCTGGCAGACTCATGACAACTCATCACTTGCCATGTGCCCAATTGACCTAGAAGAAGGTACCCAATCATCTATACAAGAAGACCCACTTTTGAAGAGTAAGAAAGGAAGAGAAAACATAGTAAAGATTTGTTAAAATAGAGAATCGACACTAGTATTTTCATTCAGCATGTTAGTTCTAGTAGTTTGAATGTATGGCCCAATCTCGCATATGAGCCATTGGGCAGGAAAGAGTTAGGAAGACCATATGCTCTATTACATGTAATGAATTTTTTTATTATGTTAATGAAGAAGAATATTGAAAGAATGAAGTATTAGTTCTTATTTTATGATATATAGAATGTTTTACCTATGAGCTAGTTTCATTTAAGTTTTACTTAGTACTTTCATAATATATTAGAATAAAGGATCCACCATAGTCACTAATGGCATCCTTGTGACATTTAGAAACTTTAGATAACCTATAAGTGTACTAAGTTTTTAACTATATTACACCAAGGCTCTAAGATATGTGCCTAGGGTGCTACCTTAGGGATGAACTGTTTAACCTAAATCTTTCCCTAGCTTGTTTGAATACTTGAAGGACCTTACACTAGTTCTTCTCCCACCTTTGCCACTAAGAGCCTTGCATAGCCAAGTATGGAATTTAACCTTAGGAATCATGAAACTAAGAAGGCCTACACCTATTAAACTCCCCTTGAAAGACTTAGCACCAAAAGGCCAACTAACCCCTCTAGCAATTACATAAGTCCCCTTGAACCCTAAGTTGTGCCATGCTATAATTAGCTCAATACAAGCCTGGTCCCTTAATTTTTGTACTTTAGGTGTGTGAACAAGGTTTGTGCCTTGTGTTAAACTAATTATAGTGCCATAGCATGAATAATTATTATGTGCCAGACTTTTCTCCCCTTATGTTTAGCTTCCCCTAGCTTAGAATTGACTTGGCCTAATAGCTAAGCACATGATCGAGCATAAAATCTTACATAGTGAAATTTTATACAACATTTTAGTTTAATTTCTAGGACACATGTTAATTTTTTTGATAAAATGGTGTAACCAGATGATGCTCTAGCTATTGCTCGAGAATATCAAGCATTAGATGGAGAAAATGGAAGATAGTTTCGCATAAAGGAATCCAACATGCAAAGGACATAAGCCAAAAAAATGGGTACAAACCAACTTCTATGATGTTATTTATGAAGTGTTCTTCTATGAGCTACATGAGCATGTGTATGAGTGGTTAGTTACCTACACTAATATTAGAAGGCATAACTATGACCAGTGCCTTAAGTGGACTATAGAGCATTTAGAGAGGCTAAAAAGCCTAGATGAAATCTAAATGTGCACTATGGACAAGTGGTGGAGTGGAACATTAAATAGATACATGTTAGAATTTGTAGTATTGACCTTCTCATGCCCTGAAGAGGTAATGTATGAGTTTTTCCATGAACTAAGGGATACATTCATTAGAGGGATCACCACTAAATTTAAAAAGCTTCTAGTGGATTATGGTATAGAAACTTTAAATATGGAAGGCTAAAGTCCGTTTGTATATGAGAAAGTGTGGAAGGTGAGAAGGGGATTTATAGGTAAGGTGTGATGGAAGAGGAAAAACAAATTGACTCCCGATAACTTTAGAGGTTGAATTATAGTAATTATATGTGTAAACTAATGGAGGATCTAGAACCTAAAAGGGATAAGAGGACTTGTAGTGAATGGGAAGGGCATGGGGAAGAATCCCTTAAATTATAGTAGCATGAAGAGAGAGAGAGGAAGAAGTAAGAGACCAGACTCAATATTTGGGTACAAAATATAGTGAGTTTTTGCAATAAGTGGTACTTAAAAACATGCCAGATGCACCTACCCCCTTTGAACCTAAAGCGTAAGCTCATGCACCAAATTCCTCATCAAAAGACAAAAGAATGATAATTGAACCTATTATCAACCTAGAATTTGAGAAGATTCAAGATTTGAGTCAAGATTTTGTACTTGAGCAAGTGATCCCCTATGAATAATTGAGTAATGGTATGGAAAATCTAGTGAGTACCAACCTAGGAGCCTTAGACACAGGTGTAAGCATTCCCATGTAGAGAATTTTAGTTATGCCAACTAGGAAATATCCTATAGGAAATGTCATGATACCACTAGTAAGCAGTACTACACTAACAAGTTCCACAATGCAACCTACTGCATCAGGGTCAATGCCCAACTCTATAAGTGGAGGCATGGGGGGGCCAACCCTGACATAGATGCAAGGGGAAAAATGCCCTAGAACCTAGTGCTACCCCCTCAATAGATATACTATGAGATGGTGATACACTTGCCTAAATATTATGGAGTTAAAAATGAAGTAGAACATGTGCTAAAGTGTGAATTATAGTGGTGTGTTTGAGTCATCACTCAGCCAAAGCATAAGGCAACCCAATTCACCACCACCTTATTAGACCATGCCCATACCTGGTATCAAAAGTTTGATCTAAACCAAGCTATGGTTAACTATAATATCCTGAAGAAGGCCTTTTTGAAAGAGTTTTATATCCCTAATTTTGAGTAATAGAACATCTTGGAGCTCAAAGAGATCAACTAGGGGTTATTTGAGAGCATGTACATATATGATGTGTGATTTAAAACTCTTATCTCTAAGCTTCCATATGAATTTCATCCCTCCTAACCAATGTAATGGTTTTTGGTAGCCTATTAGTGCCTCTTAGATGTGTATTGTCCATGAATACCTTCATAGAATCCCATGAAGCACTTAATGCCTTGCTCCAGGTAGAGGTAATAGGCAACACTGATATTGGGGTTAGTCTATTCATGGAGGCATATATTACATCAATGGCCTCCCAGCTACAAAAGTTAACTACTAGATTAACACATGACATTCATAGTGGATTGTGGTGCATCGAATATGAGATAGAGGGACATAATAAGAACAACTACCCACAAAGGAATATTCATGCCCTCCTTCTCAATTTTGAAGGTTGCCATGGGCTATATGACTCTCAAAATTGCCCTATATTATATCATGCTAGCCAAGTAAGCACCACCATTTACTTTAAAATATGTGATGCCTATACAAACTTAATAGGGGGATATAGAATTATTGATGAGATGTGATAAAACATGGAAAGAGGCATGAGGTAGGTGACAACATTAGGTAGCAGTTAGGTAGGCCAAGGCAATGAAATCTATAGATAGAATAATATGGGTTATGGTAACCAATGAGGTCCACATAGATGAAGAGGATGTGGTGGAGGAATATTTTGACCATGATTGTGCTACAAGTGTGGGTTGACTAAATAGTACTAGTATGACTACCCCATTCACCCAATGTGTCGGTATTTTTAAGGGCCACATACAGTTGAGGAATGCCCTAACTTGTACAAATATTTGACTCAAGGTCAACCTAGTATAGATAGAGGTGCTATGATGGTTAGGCCTAAGTTTAGAGAGGAAAACTAGGAACCTAATCCCTAATAGACTCCTAAGGAAGCACCCAGGGTATATGCCATGAAAAGAAGTAGGATCACCACTCAATCACCCATTGTTCTAAACCAAGATCTACACTTGGAGTATGGTGAATCAAGCCACACTAAGTGCATAACTTAGTGGAATCCAAAAGCTATGCAAAACCCTGACCTTACATGATAAAAGGACATCCTACAAGTCATGAGTGTGATATAGAACTTACAAAGCAAACTTTAGTTGGTTAGAGATTTATAGGCAATGGCCACCACTTCATACAAGAGGCACGATCACCAAGAAGCTAAAGTAAATGAGATAACCAAGATCCTATACCTCTTAAAGACTAAAGGGATGCTACCACTACTGAAGGACTTGCTTTGAAAGCATGCAGGGAAAGAACTAGTACAAGAAGCTACATCTTAAGTGATAGATGTTAAAGTGCCAGATATGGAATGGGTACATGAGGTCAGGTATACTCAGAATGTTGAGTATGACCAAGAATTGTTGATAGATACCACCATTAATAGATGTTTGGTATATGAAGTATTGGTGGATATAGGCACTAAGGTCAATATCTTGACCAAAAATGCCAAAGAAAATATGGGGAAACCACCCTTGAGGCCTCTACCTAATATGTTGTTCATGGATAAAAAAACCTGAGTGTAATTTATCAAGATCTTGAAGGGAACAATTGTAGATATCATGGGTACTGATTTTCATGTAGACTTTGAGATCATCGAGTTAGCAAAAAAGGATAACTACATAGTTTTCTTGGGAAGGCCATGGTGATATGCCAACAATGCAAACATGCACTTCAAGAATCATTATATAACCTTTGATAGTGGTAAGGAAAGGGTGGTTATCCCCCTTTCAAGTGATCAAGAGATACCATACATAGAGAGTGTTGATCTTGAGGATGAGATCAACCACATATATAACATTATGGTGTAAAGTACTAAGAAGCTCAACCTTAATGACCAAGGCATGCTTGAATGAGAGGATGGAAAATTCACCTTTGATATAATTGATGTAGCCTATGAATGATGGGTCAAAGAGGCATATGAGGTCGCTAGTTGTAGGTGCCACCTAATATGCACATTTGGGCCTAGATCAACCTAGATAGTTTTGATCAGGATGGAACACCTTAAGAAGAAATGGATCCCACACATGTAAGAGATGGAAAAAAGGGTACTCTACCTTAGTAAAGGGAAGCTTAAAGTACTTTCAAGGTATGAAGAGGGCTAGCCTATCAAAAAGTATGTCTAGGACACTGAAGCCTATGTCTCAAAGGAAATAAATTGAATGGGTGTATGAGTGTGCACATTGAAGAGTGCTACCACCTATTAGTGGGCAATGTAAATACCTAGCTTGCCAACTTGGCAAGATGTGAAGGCATTAATATGTGCTAGGTTTGGAAAAATTAATGAGGATCTGAATATACCCCTTATGCTAGCAATTCCAACCTAGTCACACATGTATGACTATGCAAAAAAACCTAGATAGTCTATGGTAAGAATATGCCATGAGGCCTATGGGTGCACCTCCTTTATAAAACCTTGAGGACATGGGCATGTGTGTGGTACATTCTAAGTGAGATGCACTATGAGATAATAAATTGAGAGGTGATTAAGGAGAAGTTCATGTATACCTTCTCCTTTTCTTTATTGAACCTAGAGCTACGAGAACCATTATAAGTAATCTATAGAGCTATGTTTGAGGACACAAATATCTTAGAAGAACCCCTAAGGGAGATGTTCAGAGAAAAGGGACTAGCACTCCCAACATTATTAAAGGAGAGGGTGATCAATAGTGACTCTAGTGAAGAAGATGATGAGACCTAAAAGGAGCGTAATTGGAAGGTTCTAACAAGTAGATAAAAACTTATGCACTTTGTGGACAACAGCCTCCTAGATGATGAATACCTAACACATATTTAGGTTGAAACAATAGAAGGGATGAGGAGGTCAATGAATCTCATCAAGAGAGAAATTAACCCTACCATGCACCACTCAAGACCATCAAAGTGGATATCAACATAGAAGGTGAGCCTAAGATTTCCACTATAGGTGCTTACTAGTATGAGTCAGAAATGGCACTAATTGTTGACCTTCTAAGGGAATTATAGGACCTATTCCTATGTAGCTATAAAGACATGAAGGGAAATCACCCTTCACTTGGAGAAATGAGCATGAAGCTGGTGGATGACATAAGGCTAGTTCAAAAGTGATCGTATTAGATGAACGCCAATATCTATGCTATTTATGCTACGGTAAAGATGGATATTGATGGAATTTTGGCTGCCAATGTTATCTACCCAATATAAGAATATGATTGGGTAAGTTCAATGGTCATAAAAATCAATAAAGATGAGTGTATATGAATTTGTGTCAGTTACAAGATATTGAATGCCACCTATGTCAATGACCCATTCTTAACCCTATTCACTGATAAGGTCTTAGATGGAGTCACAAGTTATGAAATCTACACTTTCACTGATGGATTCTTAGGCTATCATCTAGTGAAATTTGAAGAGGAAGATAAGCCCAAAAAAACCTTTGAAACTAAATGGGGTTGTTTTACATATAACGTGATGCCCTTTGGGCTCAAGAATGTGCTAACCATGTTCTCTAGGGTAGTGATCACTATTTTTAAGGACTTTATCCATAAGTTTCTCCAAGTGTATCTTAATGACTGGTTATTATATAGTCTTATAATAGACCACTATGATAATATGTGCCTCATGTTTGAAAGGTGTAGATAGTTCTAGATCTCTTTAAATCTAAAAAGTGCATATTCATAACTCCATTTGGGATATCTCTCAGGCACATCATCTGTAAGGATGGGTTACTTGTTGATCTAGCAAAGATAGCCATAATAATCTAGGTCCAAACCCCCTCCACATAGAAGGACATTTGTGCCTTCTTGGGCCATTGTGGTTACTACAAGAAGTTCATTAGTAGCTATGAAAAAATAATGGCACCTCTAGAGGAGATCTTGTGTAAACATGGACCATTCTACTTGGGTAAGGTGTAAGAGGAGGCCTTTGATACACTAAAGCTAAAGTTGGCCAACAAGTCAATTCTACAATTTCTCAACTAGATGACTGCTTTCTACATCCATGTTGATGCTTCAAGATCAACCATTATTGCTATATTGGCATAACCTAGAAAGGAAAAGATATACCACCCTATCTCCTTTGTAAGCAAAAAATTGATGCAAGCTAATCATAAATACACCATGATCAAGTATGAGGAATTAGCAATGGTCTATACCCTAAAAAATTTTAGATAATATCTGCTAGCAACTCCTTTCATATTCTTCATAGATCAAGAGGTGTTCACGTACCTCATAAACAAGGCTATCTTAGATGGGCATATTTGTAGATGGGTTGTTCTCTTCTAGGAATTCTAATTCTCTATTATGGTCAAATTGGGGAAGCAAAACTTGGGGCCAGATCATTTGTCCCAAATCAACTCTAGTGATGTGGTATCCCTAGTTATAGTTTTAAATCCAATAATAATAATAATAATAATAATAATAATAATAATAATAATAATAATAATAATAATAATAATAATAATAATAATAATAAGTGTCAAGCTAGAGCCAAGTTAGCCTTAGTTGAAGGCTATTTTGTATAATTTTACATGTAATGATTACCAATGGCTGTCTTGTTACATCCATGTTGTAATTATTCATGTAGATTTTTATCCTACAGGTTTTGTCTACATGGTTCATTATGATTATTTAGGGTCTTATAGGTTATTTGGGTCATTGGGGAAGATTAATCCCATATTTAGTGGAATATGGGGTTTCACTCTCTCTCCCACCTATAATGTAGCTATCTCCCATTTTATTGATCATCAAAAGTTAAATAAAGATTGGCTTTTCTAGTATCTATTTTATGAATTATTATTGTATTTGTGATTTCATTTTCTTGCAACTATTGTGTTGTGCACATGTTTGACTTGTGCTTATAAAAAACTTGTACATTTACTTGATCTAAAAATATTAACATCTAATTTGATATGGTTTTAGATCCACTCTAGTATTTGATTGTTTGGTTTTTTTAATTATTTTTAGTTTATTTGAAATCTTGAGATTTGTTATTTATGAATAAAAATTATTTTTCACAATCCATTTTTGGGAGCTTTTTCATCTTTGGTGGAGTCATCTTTTTTTGTATAACTAGTTCATTTGCAGCCATTACCATAGTTTTTATGGTTTCTTTGTGACTTCATTTTTAGTGTGCTTTGGTGTATTTTTCTATAAAAAATATGCATGCATTCATACAACCTCAGGTCTGGTCTCCTCTATTCGGTATCGACCTATGTTTGGCCTCAATTGGTTTTGCATGTTCAACCCTATTTTTGCATTTCTTTTAGATGGATTATGAATACAACATTTTACTCTATTAATACTACTATCTTTATTGACTAATCATAACTATAGTACATGTAGCCTCTACACCAAAATTGGTCAACTCAACCTAATGGCCTCATCAAAAACAACATCACAAAAGACTCCTACTATTTCAAAGGATTGAACTTTATTCCAAAACAAGATAAGTCTATTCAAGTTTTCCCTAATGTTTTTATCATGTTAAATTATTTTTTTAATAGCTTGATTTTAACAAGGGTAAATAGGTTACTTTTATTTTAAAGCATAAGAAGATTGGTCAAGTTTAACATTGTTAGTGGATATTTTTTATTATTTTCTATAAAACAATATTTTGTGGGCAATATTTAAAAATAAAGTGTTATTTTTTTCACTTGATCACATTTTACTTGTTTCCTTGGACACATTATTGGTTGAGTGCAACATCCTCTTTTATGTTCAAAATCTCTTCTTTTGAATCATTGAACTGATTTCTCAAGATACACTATCATATGAGTCTGATATCTTTTCAACATGCATTTACAACATTTGGGGGGGTTCATCATTTCATATTTTATGGGGGTGTAATATGCTTTTTTGGTCCCTCTTTACATTCTCATTACTCTTTGATTTATACAACAACTTCAACTTGCACTGCTACTTCAACTCATTTATCTAATAGTGGATTCAAGTTCAATCAACCCACTAACTCCCTTTAACTTTCATGAATGGAAAATCAAAATGATAATAATTTTAAGGAGTAAGAGTTTGTTTAGGATAACCATGGGTAGTGGAACTAAACATAGCATATATGCAAAGATAGTTAAGTGGTATTACCATAGTGATGAAACCTATGGGATATTATGTCTTTATATAACACCTAATCTTTTATTTCACTTAGATCCTGCCAAATCACCTCATGACATATGAATGATTATAGGTAAATTATTTGGGGATCAAGATGTGATGAGAGGTCATGATATTGAGAATGAACTCATTAGCTTATGTCCTTATAACTTTGACACCCTTTAGGATTTATTTATTAAGTTTAACTCCTTGAGATTGTAGTTTAAAGAATGTGGTATAAATAAAGAAGATGATCAAATTGTTCTTTATATACTCTATACACTATATTCTAACTATTTAGTCTATCTCTAGTTTTCATGCCACTAAAAGTACTTTAGGCACTACATGTAAAATGCCATATTTAAATTCTTTCATTTTCAACTTAGTTAGGGAGCAAGGCAAGTTGATCTAGATGGGAACATTGAAGTCCATAAAACCTCAAGCCCTAATTGATAGGAATGGGAAAATAAAGACTTACAATAAAGAGAAGAAGAATAAGTATCAAGAGAAGAAGAAAGAATAAACCTCTACTAAAATCAACACTAAATCCCCTTCTTCCAATGGTAAATCTAAGAAAGAGAAGGTTAAGTGTGCCTATTGTAAAAAAAATGGGTAGGATGGAAGTAAATGCATGAAGAAGCAAATAGATCACCTACCTCATCTCCTAGAGAAGAAAAACATAGGTGTTCCTAAGTTCATCAATAAGAATTCATCTACCCAAGATTCTAATAAGGCAAAGGGTAAGGGGAAATATAAAGAAAAGGGCAAGTATCTTATAGTAGTTGTAGCTTCAAAATTTTCATGGGTCATTGACTCAGGTGCTTCTCACCACATGGGTTCTTCACTAGTTGAGTTTTCTTATAAAGAGCCTTGTAGCATGTCTTCTATTAGTTTGGGTGATGGAAATTTTGTACCTATTACAAGGAGAGGGTCTACTAAAATGGAAGGAGGAATATTAAATAACATTTTAGTGTCCCTTCCCTTTCAATCAATCTCCTATCAATGTATCAAGTCAATTATATCAGTAAAGTCATGAGGGTTAAGTTTTTACAAGATTTAGTTATTAACAAGGAGTTACATAATGATACTACAGTGGTAGTGGGTGGGGTAGATCACCTTGCTAGGTTATACACCTCACATTTTTCACCTAATTATTCTTTGATAACATTCTTAATTCATTTAGATGGAGTTAGAAAATTATGGACTGAATGGTTTGGCCACCTTAACTACCAGTACCTTGAACAACTTATCGAAAAAGACATAGTCATAAGCTTTCATTGAGTCCAATTATGTAAGGGACTTTTTGAGGGGTGATCCATTGGAAAACATCCTAAAGAAAAGTTTGAGCAAAGTTTGGAGGGATTCACAAGCATTAGAGTTAGTACATAGTGATGTATATGAGCCTTTTCCCAATTTAAATTTTACAAGGGCTAAGTACATTCTCACTTTCATTGATGATTTCTCAAGATATACATGGGTATAATTATTAAGAAAAAGTATAAAGTTTTTTAATATTTTCAAGACTTCAAGGCACTTGTTGAGAAACAATCTGGGAAATCCATCAACATTATTCAAACTAATAATGAAGATGAATATGTTAGCAATAGATTTGATCATTTTTGTATCATAGAGGGGATTGATTTGTAGTTGATAATTAATTACACTAATTCATATATTGGAGTTATAGAATGAAATAATAGGTCCTTGAAAGACATGGTTAGATGTATGATTCACTCTAAGTCCTTGGCATCTCAGTATTTGGCTTAAGACATTAATTGTGATTTTTATATTTAGAATAGGGTTCCTCAAAAAGATTTGAAATACATATCACCATTTGAATCTTGGAATGGAAGGAAACGTCATGTTGATCACCTTAGGATTTTTGGATCTCTAGTTATGGAATGTATATCAAAGAAGATACATAAAGCTATGGAAACTTAATCCAAGCCTTACATATTTTTAGGTTATCTAGATGGTGTCAAGGGGTACCACCTTATAAATCCAAACACACATGAGTTGTTCATAGAGAGAAGTGTTCACTTTAAGGAGAGTCCCACATACTCAAAACTTGACACTTATTCTCTTTCATTGGATTCACTCAGACTTAATGATTCTTCTTCTAACTTAGATCATCTAAAGTAGGTTCCTGAACGAAGGTCTTCTTCTTCTTCAAATTATGACAATGAGGTAAGTGATGTGGATATTATACATCCACCTATAGTCATATTTTAGAGGATGATGATTCAACACTTGACTCACCCACATTTGGGCCCCTTTAGGCCAGACACACACTTCAGAGCATAGACAATTAGGTAGGGGATCAACAAGATGATAGATGTACTTAAGTAAATTATCAGAGTCATCAACATGATTTATTTACTTTATTTTTGGATCCAAAATATTCTACGAGGCCTCAAGCATACATGAGTGGGATACTACTATGTAAGAAGAATATTCTTCCTTGATCAAAAATCACACTTGGGATTTGAATTCACTTCCTAAGGGAAGGAATATGGTTTGATGTAGGTGGATATATTAGACCAAGTTTACAATAGATGGATCAATTGATAAGTAAAAGGTGTGATTTGTCACCAATGGTTTTTCATAGATAGTTGACATTGACTACTCAGAGATCTTTGCAAATTTTGTCAAGATGACTTCGATTTGACTCACACTAGATATAACTAAAACACATGGTTAAGACATGTACCATATGGATGTGAAGATTGCCTTTATTCATGGAGACCTTGAGGAAGATATCTATAGGGAGTATCCACATGGGTTTATTTGGGATTCATCCTTAGTTTTCAAACTTAGGAAATCCATCTATGGACTCAAATAGGCCCCTTGGGCTTAGTATGCCAAGATGGATTCCTTATTCCTTACTTCTAGTTTCATTAGGTATCATTTGAACCACAATGTATATTTTTTGAGGTAGGATGAGCCTTTACTGATATTGGTACTTTATGTTGATGATCTTTGGATCATCGAGAGTTCCTCATCAACTATTAGAATGGTGAAGATTGACTTGGGTTTTCTACATTACTTCTTTGGCATCAAGATTTTGTAGTCCACTTTAGGGATTTAAATTGTACATCCCAAGTATTCTCTTGATCTTTCTGCTTGGTTTCACATGGTGATTGTAATACATCTCTGACTTCTTTTCTATCAAGAGTAAAACTTAAGGCTAATTATTATACACCTTTGGTTGATGCTAGTTAGTATCAATAACTTATTGATAACATCATTATATCTAACTCATACTAATCTTGATATTTCATATGCAGTGGGAATTATCTCTAAATTCATGCAAGAACCCCATGAGCTAAACTAAAAAGTAGATAAGAGGATCTTATACTATATTTAGGGTTCTTATAGATTCAAGATTTAGTACAAATTTGGAAAAGAGGTTGACTTAGTTGGTTTTATAGATTTAGATTGGGTTGGTAATACCAAGAATCACAATTCCACTTTAGGTTATAGTTTTTCTTGTGGTTTTATTCCCATGAGTTGGTCTAACAAGAAGAAAAATGCTATTGCTATATAATCCATGGAGGCAAAGTATAAGGGAGTTGTTAATGTAGTTACTGAGGTTATTTGGCTTCAAGGGATTCTATTTGAGTTTGGAATTCCTTTTAGGTAACCCACCATCATATATTATGATAACTAGAGTACCATACATTTATACATGAATTTAGTTTATCATCATTAGAACAAACACATTGAGATTAACATGCATTTTATCTAGGAGCTTATTCATGGTTAGGTTATTGAATTGAGATTTAGTGAATCGTAAGGGTAGGTTGTAGATATATTTACCAAACCCTTCACTGAGAGCAAGTTTATTCATCAACGAGATCTTATTGGGGTGTGTTCTATATCAATAATAGCAACATCTTTAGGGGACATTCTAGCCTCTTCACTTCTTTTATGTCTCTCTTTTTGGGGGAGTTTTTCATATAAGTTTTCTCCTTTTCTCTATTTTATGAGAGATTTATATGTACTTGGGCACCTCATCAGGCCTCATTACCAGGACCCAATTCTCCATCCCACCTAAGCTATGCTTAAAGGGGGTGTTGGTGTAGACTTTTATCCTATGGGTTTTGTCTACATGGTTCATTATGCTTACTTAGGGTCTTAGAGGCCATTTGGGTCATTTGGAAAGATTAGTCCCACATTAACTATAATGTGGCATTTCAATCTCTCTCCCACCTATATATGTACCTCTCTCCCTTTATATTCATCATCAAAAGCTAATGAAATATTGGTTTTGCTCTTTTCTTATTTATGCAATATTCTCATATTTGTAATCTCATTTTCTTGTAGCTATTGCATTGTACACATGCTTAACATATGCCTATAAAAAAACCCATGCATTTTCTTTATCTAAAAATCTTGGCATCCACTCTAATAGGAATTAATTAATTTTTTTGACTAGCATGCACATGTTGTATATCTGAGGTAATCTATAACTTATAATATGCAATTTTGTATCAAAATAGAATGTATGTTCTAGTTGTTCTGATGTAACCAAAGTTTTGTTATATTTGTAGGATGAGGTGATGCCTTTCCTAAGTCTTTTAAATACATGTAAAACCCTCTTTTCAAAGGGTCAAAATTTTTGATCAATATACAAGAAGAGATCATGAGATTATTTGTCATAAAATTATGTTTTTTCTTTCTTCTTCCCTTTCTATGATAATGAAATTCAAGTTTCTTTATTTGTATCTATTTTTATATTTTTGGAAAACAAGGGTATAGTTCCTTAATAATAAAGAGTCTAGAGTAAGGGGAAAAGTCCAATCAAATATAATAAAATATAGATTTTTATCAAAACTAATTACATCAATTACGTAGGGAGAGAAATAAATTTATTTAGAAAAATAAGTTGAAACAAATGATTTAGGGGTTGAAATATCCTACACATGATTGAGATAGTGTGACAAAACAAAATTGGATTTTATTTTGTGAAAGGATAGGAGCACCAAAATAAGACACCCTAGGGGTTGGTGCTATAGTCCTTTTCTACCATTGTTGTTCTAGAGGCTTGAGATTTTTGGGTTTTTTTTTTGCTATCCTAGTGTGAGCCTATGTATTAAATTTTGAAGGCTAAATGTCAATAGAGCTCATTGTAGGTCCATTTCAATCACAAAACCCTAAGTCTATCTACACACACAAAACAACAAATACATCAAAAGAATAAAGGGGGAAAATTGGGTTAGGGAAGTATGATCACATGATATATAACACCTATTATCCTGATCACTACCTACATTAACCCTCAAGCTAGTGTCTTAGATCAAATGTAGTTATCCCTTAGGGAGTCTGGATAATCAATGTGCACAATAGATGTAAGAATGATCTTTCTCCTAGGCCCTTCCTTGATCAGGCATGTAATTTTATGTGATGCAGAATGCTAAGTTATACTATTAACTAATTTTAATTATGTAATGTGCCAAAGTAGTATGTGCAAGATATAAAATGCCTTATGTAGTCCTTTATGTAAGAGACTTTTTGTTTTGAATTTGGGAGATTTATTCACATTTGGCCAACATTGGAAAACTTAAGGATAAAGCTAAGGGGTTGACACTCATTAAATGACAGAAACTGATCATTGGTGCTCAAAATGACTTTAGATAGGAGCATTGGAAGTGGACACCCTAGGGTCCAATGCTATAATCCAATACCGACACTCTTATCCTATAGCCTTGGGACCTAAGGGATGGAATAAACCTAGGAAATATGACCTAGTTGAGGTGGAATGACCGTTTAAAAAGCTCAATATTTTTGGGAACAAGTAAAAAGGTGTCTAAAGCATGGAATGAGATAAGGATGAGTAAAATGAAAGATATGGCTAAATGTGAACAATGATCACATTTTATATTTAGAGTCTCTTGTGAAAGGACTATGAAAGACATGATATGTGTGGTTGCCTGACCAATTTAGGGTGTATATATTTTTCCCCCTTTTATTCTAGTGATGTAAATAAAATGTGTACCTGAACCTACCTACATGGAAATAAAGGTGATACAAAGGGTCAAAATCACTTCCTAACTAGGGAAGTGGATGGAGAACCAAATAGTGCCTAGAGAAAAGAAGGAATCCCTGAAATGGATGCCCCTTGTATTAAATCTAGAAGTGGAATCTATGTAACATGGAGAAGGAGGGAAATGATTCCCCCTATGCTTAATCTAATTAGAATGAGAAATACTCAGAGGTCTAAAACTAATGTCTACCCTTTGTCCCACATAAACTCATGTAATCTAAAATGTGTGTATAGAATCTATACATTATGAAGATCAAAATCTATCATGCCCCCACTTTGAATATCTGAACTAGAATTGAGAAATGCTTAGAGGCCCAAAAATAATGTCTATCCTCTATCCCACACAAACTCATGCAGTCTGGGTCTAGGTAATGATATGGACCAATTGTTGTAGACTATCTTATGGTCCAACCTAGTGATAACCTTAGTATAGCTGGGTGTAATTTGAAACTTTGGTAAATTTCTAAGAAAATAATGACATGTCTTACCATTCTAATCTATATAATTGTAGATGATGAAGAACATGAAAACCTGTGTCATGCCCCCAAATCTAGTATGTAATTGATAAGTATGTATAATCTAGTAATCTATATAACCATATGTGATATGACCTATCATGCCATACCTCATGTACAAAATTAGAGATCTAAACACTATGCTCTACACTATGCCTATAATTTACTATATGGTCCTATAACTATGTCATGTAATAATGTACATGCCCCCAAATCTAGTATATGAGTCTAAATATGTATCAATGTCTATGAATCCATATAATCTAAACTAATTTATCTGAATAGTCTATGTATCTATAAACTAAATATGTATCCCCCTAACTATCTTGAGTAATGCTGAGTGACCCATGTAATCTAAATCACTATATATTTTTACTGATCTAAGCTAAATCTAATAATATAAATGTTGGAAGTGTAAGAACCATGGTGCATCCACCTATGAGAGCGGAGGGGCATGCTGGGTAGGTGTAAAAATAGGAATAGTAAGAATGATGCCCCCCTTTTGAGGAGAGGGACAAAATTTATTATAGAAGAAATTGAGCTAAAAGTGATGAATAGTGGCATAATGATAGAAACAAGGTTGTTATAGTTTGAATTAATTAAGAATTTGATTAGACTAAGTTGTTCAAAATAGAATAAGTTTTGAATGATGATGATCAAGGTGTGTGCCTGGGTGTAATAGAAATATGGAGATGTGCATGCCATAGTAGTCAAATAAATTAGTAAAATATTAAAGCTGGCATGATGTTTAAGATATCATTTTCAAGATTAAATGGAATAAAATGGCTTACAAAATGGAGTTATGGGGTTCTTATTATGTACAAAATAGTATTTTGCTTTAGATGAAAAAGTTATTTGATATAGGAAATTTGGATTGATTCTTGATTCATTTATGTATTGACTAGTTTGAGATTTGGAGCTCTAAAGTGAGAGATATGACAAGGAGATGAGCATATATTGTGACTCAAGTTGAGCAATTGGTATCCCAAGTGGAGGTTGGAGGTGATGTTAGCCTAGTGAGTAATCTTAATGCTTGATTTTTTTCCTATTCGGAACCCTATTTTTGATGTTTTTGAGTTGTTTAAAGTAGTGTAAGAAATTTTTAACTACTTGTAACACTCTTATCCTATATCCAGTGCTAATTTCTAGGTTCTAGCACTACTCTCTAGGTTGTATCATTCCTATCTAGCACTATTATCTTGTACCTAGTGCTATTGTCCTAGAGGCTAGATTTTTTGAGTTGTTGCTTTGTTTAATTGCTATGGTTTTTGCTTGGCTAATTATTTTATCATGTTTGACTGATATATATATATATATATATATATATATATATATATATATATATATATATATATATATGTTATGTCTAGTGTTTTTTAGGGTGAGGCATGGATGAGAGAGTTCTATAGGGGTTAGGTGATGGAGACACTGATGTTTCTACCTTTATCAATTGATGAGAGAGCTATGATGGATAGGGTAGGGTTGGGTCATGTGTGTGACCTCAACATTGTGCAGTGGGATAGATATCTGATTACCACCTTATGTGAGAGGTGGGATGCAAACACATGTACTTTATATCTTCTTAGATGGGAGATTATTATGACACTAGAGGATGTGTATCATATTTTTCATTTGCCGATTAGTGGATGGCATGTGATATTGCAAGATGACATGGGTGTTGATGTTACTGATCATGCATCTTTGTATTTTTCTATTATGTCCTTAGGCATAAATCAAAAAGGTAGTGATAGTGATGTGATTCTATTAGCTATAGTATAGTCTAGTGTTCCACATCTAGAGAAGTGGATGGTAGTGTTGTCTTCATTTATTTATATGGATAGGAGTGGAGTGTCGATTACATATAAGATGCATAGGATTGTTCATAATGTTGAGGTATATGGAACTATGTTCTCATAGGGTAGGACTATGTCTGTGCACTTATATATGGATCTTTATAGGTTTAATTAGGAGGCATTTAGTGGTGGTGTGAGTGAAGCTACTTTATTACATTATTAGGTTTATGAGCACATTGTAGTTGTGCACCTAATTGGGTTACCTAGGCTAGAATGGGCACATTTATAGCCATTTGGGGAGTGGTGTATGAGTACATTGGCTATTTGGTCTCTTGGGATAGATAATTATAGATAGGTTGTAGATAGATTAGTAGCTCATGATATCTTGTGAAGGCCTTATAGAGGATTCCTTGAGTGGGTTGAGGATGGCGTATAATTGTGGTATATGAGGGTCAACTATTGGTTACATGACCACTAGGTTGGAGTGTATGAGCACTTTTAGTATGATAACATGACTAGATAGTTCTGAGTACCATAGGATATGCCCCCAATAGCATGGGTGTGGGTGAGGAATGCATGGACACCAATGAGGGTAGGGGCTCATGTGAGGCCTATTGAGGATGAGTTAGCACCATTACCTTTGGATGCACAAGACATGGTTATAGATATTCTTATTGTAGATGATTTTGGATGTACAAAGGCATATACCACATGGTGGATGATGTATCAATGGGCTCCATTATATTCTAGTAATGGAGGGGATACTCCTGAGTATGAGAATCTTGTATCGATCTAGATGATAGGAGGTAAGTAGTAATTATATTTGAATTGTGTACAAGTTTATGATTATTTAGCTTGATTTTGAAGTATATATCTAATTTGTGGTTACACTTTGTATGCAAGTGGAGTTGGGAGGTGTGCAAGATGAATCACAAGTTGGGGTAGGAAGTGGAGATGATGGGTTCTAGGAGACTATCATTGAGTGAACTCTCTAAGAGCTCACATAGAATGCTCCCAATAATTCTATGGAGGAGGGTTTGATAGAGTGAGTGATAGTTATAATTAGTGTTTATGTTCATTTGTTTGATAGATTTGATATAGCAATTGCTGAATATGTTAGAGTAGTGAGAGAGATGAGATAAGGGATGAACTAGATAGGCATAAGATGCCTCCACCTGATTATGGATCAGTGACTAAAAGGATTATGGATGAGTACATGAAGATTCAAAGGTGGAAGGTGGACTTGTGTGAGGATCATGGTGGGTTATTGGAGGGAGATAGTCATTGCAAGAGGCATTCAGGAGATTATGAGGTGTAGGTCCACCGAGTGTGAGAGTAGATTATGGGACTAGTACTTGTGGGTATAGTGAGACTTAGAGTGAGGGCATGATGACCATTCATGATTGATTATATTTTATGTGATGTATATGTTTTGAAAAATTTATTACATATATGGATATTGTTTTGATTTTGACTCATGTGTACTGTGTTCTAGATTTTGGAATATATTGGTATATTAATTTGAAAATGATTGAGTTAAAAATAATTGATTTGGTACTAATTTTAAGGATGCATATGTTTTGGTAAAATATTGTTTGGGATATGTGATTTAATTGTTCATGATATTTTCAAATGTGATGTTAGGTTTTAATTTTGAATTATATGTAAGTAAAAATTTGTTATTTTTTAATCTATAAATTGATTGTATAAAGTGAGTTGGTTTAATATTGGAAAAATGGGATAATAGTAAGGTCTAGATTTAGATAATTTAGTTTTGTTGGGGATGGATATTTGGAACTATGAATGTTAGTTGTTAGTAGCAGGGGATGTAAGAGAGAATTTTGTGCTCAATTCCCTGAGAGTGGCTTAAGAATATAAAGGCTAGTCCTTTGGCTCTATCGTTGTCTTGCTAAGTGAAGTTATGAACTAATATTGATATGAATGTGTGTCAGATCAATCTATGTTGTATCACTAGTTGAACCCTAATGGCCAATTGAACAAGTGCCCATAATACTCATTCTATGTAGGAATATGCTCTATATCTAATACTATCAATAGTGCACTAATTATAGCTTTGTGTGGAGACTCTAACAAATGTAACCTTACTAGATCTACAACTAAAGCTATCTACTATGATGCATATGACTGAGCAATAGGTTGAAATGGAGCTAAAACCTATGATGGTGGCTCATCTAATCTCAATCATAGTGGGTTACTATGTGAAACATGTCCCTAAAAATTTGATCATAGTGAATATCTCTTTAAAGAAATACTCTATGATGTGGGTTCATTTAATCTTAATCATAATGGGTTTCTACATGAGATAGGGCCCTAATAATTTGACCTTAGTGATTATCTCTCTAGAATGGTACTCTATTGTGGTGCCTATGAATGTGTTAGATATTTATATGGAACTATACTATGTACTCCTCAAACTATAGTGTTATATGTGGGTTGCTCTCACTGTGCTAGTTTTCAAACCTTTTGAATAGGTGGAATAGTAGATCTCTTATGAGGCTCTTTCCTAGAACCTACATTACTCTCATGATGAATGAGCAATGATTCCTATAAATGAATGTCCTAGGATAACTCATTCATACATGAACAAGGTATATTTTTTAATGATGGAGGAGATCTCAGTGCCCCCTATGTGAATTATATGATGCCATTATCAACACATCTATTAATGCAATCCTTAAGTCTATAACAATTATTATCTCTATGTCCATAAATATGATGATAGTTACAAAAGGCTTGATGTGGATGTCTATGTAAAAGATGTGGATCTCATCGATGAGTATAAGGTAATGTGATTAACCTCTTATCTAGTAACACTAATAATATAACACATGGGCTATCTCACTCTGAATCAACCTATAGTGGTTCCTTGCTACTATTCTCTATAGTGCATACTATAGGTTGTGCTCTAGAGACTTACTCTCTATTCTTAATTGGTTTCTTTTCTAGTTGTGGTCTCCTATCTTGTTTAGGACATGGTGGATGTTGTGTGATAAGAGCTATTGATGTAGGTACTACTATGAAATCTAGAGTAATGTGATCTACTGAATCTACCTCAATCAATCCTAATTTTTTTCCAAGGTTAGAAATGTATAACATAAGTGCCTAAAAGAAGAATTTATTTAATATAATAGATATTCAAGGATAGGTTGATGAATCCAATTAATAAAAATATGTTAATATATAAATTTATTACTTTATATATCAATATTAACATGTGCATCTTGAATCATGAAATATATTCACTAACTAGATCTGAAGTATTCTAATGTAATGTAGTAAGTTTCTCATATGTAACATGAGGGGCCATGTTTGCTATGTAATGTCTATAAAATGCCTCCTCTAAGTCATCATATGTGTACAAGGAGCTAATGAGGAGTAGATGAAAGAACCAATTCTATTAGAACAATTTTAGTAGAATCAAAGGAATTGCATGAGATGGCAAAGCCTTCCAAAAGGCTTAAAGGTGTACAAATGGATCTCTAATTCCATCAAAGTGAAGTAATGATGGTGTCTAGAAATGCTTAGGTGATGAAGCTCTTAAAAATGTCTTCAACAGAGGGTTACCATGTAAATCATTGGCATCCATCTAGGACTTATAATCCTTATTTTCCAAGGTAATGATATGTACTTGGTGTTGTAATTCACCAACTGCATGCATCAAATAAATAATCTATTTGAATGGTATATTAGTATCTTTAAGTGGTTCATTTAATCATTAAATTTGATAATTAATTTTAGCCATGGGAATGCTACATTTAGCAATTGGATCATAAAGAGGGGGTATGCTCACTTGAACCTTGGGAGAAATGGTAACTTAGACCTTACTGGAGGGATGTGGGATACCATTCTGTTTAGGTGAAGAGTGATAACTAGGTTATATTGTAGTGAGGGGTGGCTTGGGAGATTCATTGGTATATTTATGTTTTAGTGAATCCCATTCTAATTGAGTAAAATATGTTATGTTATCATTAACATGTGAATTATTTGAATAAGAATCATGTGTAGAGGTAGAAACAACATCTGGTAGTGCATTATGTTTGAGAGGAAGAGTGAGAGAAGAGTTAGAAAGATGAGATGCATTTTCTTCACTATGTGCATAATAATCATAATTGTTCCATGTATTATCATATTTAAAATATTTTTAATAATCACTCTCATTTAATATTTATTTTCATGATCAATATCATATTAACTATCACTTCCATTGTTATTAGGGAGAGGTGTAAGAGAAGAATTTAATTCTTTTCTAAATGCAACAAATTATCATGTGAGATTGGAATATTATGTGCATCTATGTTATCCATGGATGGAGTGTATGCATTGTTTTTATTTTTAATATGAGAAGTAAGAGAGGAGTTTTTATTTATACGTTCTTTTGATAAAGTAGAGTTAGAAACTTGATATTGATCTTTTGAAATATGCATTGGAAATTTAATTCTATTGTGTTTATATTATTGTATTTTGAACATAGAAGTAACAAAAGAGAGAGATAGATTAGGTTCACATGGAAGCAAATTATCACCAATAAGAGTTTCACTTGGAAGTGCATAACTAATTTTTTCATTTGGTGTATTGTGCCTAGGAGAATGAGGTGAAAATTACTTTTCCCATTTATCAAAATTATTTTCTTTAGAAGAAGGAATAAAAGATATAGGTTTGAGAGAAGAAGATGCATCTACTTTTTCTTTAATATCACTTTCACATGTATCATCATATTACTCATTACACCAATTGCAATTATCTTCATTATAAATGAAATCATTTTTGACATTTTTAGCTAATGTTTAATTTTGAAAATTTGTCTATTCATTGTCATAATTATGAGAAAAAATTAGAAATTGATATATGGGATGATAGGGAAGAAGTGCCTCAGTGGCCATTTTATTTCTTTCACCAAAGAGAATATGTAAAAGTACTATTAAGAAAATAAATGCAAAAATAACTGCTAACATAGAGATTGTGAAAATATTTTTGATAGTCTAAACAATTTACAAAAATTTCAAAATATTTTTATAAAAATTATGAGGGAATGCTTGGGGTTTGAGGACGTAGTTTGGAAATATAGGGTTTTGGGCTAGGTTTTTAGAATTTTTGAAAATTATGGCAATAATTTAAATTCTCAAAATAATTTTGAATAGGATAAATGCATAAAAATTTATACAAAAATTAGAAATTAGAAATTTAATTTTTACACAAAATAACTACTAATATTGAGATTTTGAAAATATTTTTGACACACCAAACAATTTGCAAAAATTATAGAATATTTTTCTAAAAATTATAAAGGAGGTAGGCTTAGGGTTTGAGGACCTAGTTTGAAAATCTAGGGTCTTTGGTTAAGGTTTTAGATTTTTTGAAAATTATTGCAATAATTTAAATTCTAAAATAACATTTGAATAGAATTAATGCACAAAAATTTATACAAAAAATATAAATTTAAAATTAAATTTGTGCACTGAATTTGAAGGAAAAAATCTAAGTGTACATAGGGTTTTATATTTATTCAAAATAAGTCAGGTTCACCAAATGTTTTGTTATTTTTGGGAAACTAGGGTATAGTTCCCAAACAATAAAGGGTATAGAGTAAGGGAAAAATTCCAATCAAATACAATAAAATATATATTTTATCAAAATTAATTACATCAATTGCATAGGGAAAGAAATATACTTATCAAGAAAAATAGGTTGAAACGAATTATTCAGGGGTTGAAATCTACTACAAAGGACTGGGATAGTGTCACAAATAAAGATCTAGATTTCATTTTGTGAAAGGATAAGAGTGATAGAATAAGACACATTGGTTTCTAGTGCTATGGTTATTTTCTACCACTATTGTTTTGAAGACCTAAGCTTTCTAGGTTATATCTGGTGTTTCAATGTGAGCCTGTGTATGAAATTTTGGAGGTTGAATATCAACAGAGATCATTGTACATCCATTTTAATCTCAAAACCTTGAGTCTATCTACACACATGAAATAAAAAATACATCAAAATCATAAGGGGGAAAAATGGGTTAGGGGAAGTATGATCACATGAATTAGAACCCCTAATGTCTTAATCATTACCTACATTAACCCTCAGGCTAGGATTTTAGATCAAATGTAGTTCTCCCTTAGGGAATATGAGTAATCAATAAACATGGTAGATGTAAGAATGAACTTTCATGTAGGCCCTTCCTTGATCAATCATGTAAGTCTATGTGTGATGTAGAATGTTGAGCTATACTATTGACTAATTTTAATTATTTGATGTGTAAAAGTAGTAAGTGCTAGATATAAAATGCCTTGTGTAGTCTTTTATATAAGAGACTCTTTATTTTGAATTTGGGATCTTTAATCACATTTGACTAACATTTTAAAACTTAAGGTTGAAGTTAATAAAGGGGCTAAGACTTATTAAATGATAGAAATTGATCGTTGAAAATCAAAATGACCTTGGATAGGAGTGATAAAAGTAGACACCCTAGGGTCCATTATTATAGTCTAATACCAATTATTCTTTCATATAGGCTCGAGACCTAGGGGGATAGAATATGCCTAGGAAATTTAACCTGGTTATGGTGGAATGGTCATTTGAAAAGCTTGAGATGACTAGGAACAAGTAAAAAGTTGTTTAGAGCATTGAATGAGACCAAGATGAGTAAAATGAAATACAACTAAATGTCAACAAGGATCATATTCTTCAGTCAGAGTCTCCTATGAAAGGACTATGACAAGACATGATATGTGTGGTTTCTTGACCAATTTAGGGTGTATATAGTATCAATTCAATAATTTTAAAGTGTGATAATGCTAAGGATGAATTTGATTATTTTAATTAATGAATATTAACCTTAGATGTACAACAAAAATTAAGGATTGGTAAATTTCATTGGTTTAAGTAGTTATTACTAGTTAAATTGATAATCTAAGGTGTGTAGAGGTATTTATTTTGGGATAGTCATCTAGGTATGAGCTATAACTACTCTAGACAACTTTTTGGTCTAAGTTTTAACCTCTCAAATAAAGGTGTGTAATAATAACCCTAAAGATAGAAACCTTTAGTTGAGATTAGTAAGCTCCCTATACTTTTTTCCTCAGACTACTAACAAATTTTGTTCATGAGTGTGCAATAGCTACAAGTGGTAAACACTAGTCTTGGAGATATTTGTCCACCAAATAAATAGTCGTAGAAGTAACCATTCACGAATATAGAGCCTAATTTTATGCCTTACCCTTCTTCCCTATTTTGAGTTTATTTAATATCTAACCACCATAGAGTAACTTCCCACCCATCCAACTCACTAAGTGATTACTTTCTATTAGTTTTCACACATTTGTGCATAAAATCTAGTTAAACAATCTACAAGCTCAACCTATTATCTCATCACCTAGTTGTTTTAACTACATACCTATAAATCATGCTCTAGAATGGAACCACATTCCATATATATCCAAAAACCTTAGATGATACATAGTTTAACCTTATGCGATGTTCATAAAACCCACATAAATGGATAAACAATTGGTATTATAAGGAGGGCACACTTGTGTGTTTTCTCAATAGTAGAAGTTAGTCACTACATAGATTTACACTAGAGACACTTGGGAGATTAAAAAGGTCTAAGGACCAAACTAGCCTTTTATTTTCACCATTCTCAAATCGTAAGTGGCCTATACCAGTACCTATTATCCCTGAGATATACTGAGCTAAATCACCTTCCCCTATAATAAATGTCCCGCTTATTAATATTCTTATGGCTCAAATTTGGTTAGTTAGATAGTCTATTGCCATCACTAGGGACCAACATGATCTACCAGGGAATCAATATAATTATTTTCCTACCTTCTCCCCCACAAATGAGAAAATGACATAAGAACATATCCAAAATTTTAATGATATTTTGAGATTAATGAATGTCACCCATGAAGATGTTGCATATAGGCTTTTCCCATTTACTCTTTAAGATTAATTTTATGATTGGTAGGTCAATTTGTAGGAAAATTATATAACCTCATGGAATGAGAGTAAAAATGTGTTTATTTCATAATTTGGGCAATTGGTGTATAAAAATTTCACCATCATGAAGAGGGAACCCAATAAGTAAATTTGGGCCCTCAATTCAAGATTTCAAAAGATGTACACTTGATTGAATGTCACATATAAGCTATATGTAGATTTGATTCTCAAATAATACACAAACTCTCTCGATCCCATTGTTGTAGTTTTATTGAAAAGATTTTCCACTACCAATACTTTAGCTTTGTCCTTCTTGGAAGATATTAATATTGACAAACTACTCAACCTGTAGCTCAATCCTTAAAATTTAGGAGGCAAAATGTTCAACAATGGGCTCCCATGATTGAATCTAATTTAAAATGTGAATAAAAATATCCCTACATTCAACTAGAATTAGTTGTACACTCTACCTCTCATTATGTAGTAAAAAAAATCAAAATTACATGTTTTTAAGTAATCAAGCAAAAAGGAATGGCCATCATCATAACTATCAGAATCAACATCAGGCTCATACCAATGCAGTAGTTGCTAAGGGTTAAAATTATAAAAAAGATAAATTGGATTCTATACAAACAATGGTCTAGAAGTTAAGAAATGATTTATTGAATATGATGAAAAGGATGGGTAATACCACTAATCATAATTCTATATTTCTAAGATACACCATGCCTTTCAATAAGCCCACCAATGTAGAACAACAATGCCATAATAAGATACTAAAAATCAATATCATGGAGATAAATTTGTCCAATTTGTGTAGGGTTTAAAACACATCATAACATAGGTAATTATCTTATGTAGAGTTCTATGTATCCTTTTAACTCTTTCAGAGGAAAATAATTAGACAAGATCAAATGATGAATCCTCTAGATCTCCCTCATGAATATAGACCTTAAATTTTAGATATGGAATTTTAAACCTATAAGTATCCCTTCCCCAGTGAAGATACATGTCTTATAAGATATTTTTATGGTTTTAGACCTATAATGACCTTCTATGTATGAAAGTAGATGATTGTGTGTGAAACAGGGTTGTAGAGACCTAATTAGGCCAAAAATGTAATTAGAAAAGTGACTTGTGAGTAGAGTTAAGAAAAAAAATATTGGGGAAAAAGAATTAAATATAGGGTGTTCAAATCTCATTTTAGTTTCTCAATATCAATCTCCATTTTTTCTTACAAATTAAAATAGTCAAAAAAAAAAAGAAAGGCTACAAGAAAGCAAGAACATAGGGAAGAAACAGTTAGTGATGAAAGAGTTATATTATGAGGTTTTTTGGATTGGTTAGGAGGAAAAAGAGGATTATAAAAATTATGGAGATTATCATAAGAACCCTAACACAACCAATAAAACCTTAATCATTTATTAAGTTAATTTACCAATGAGCTTTTAGCAAGGAATGAGCAAGTTGAAGCAAGACAATAAAAGTGAGTGTTGATCAAAGATTTATTGTTCATAATTTTGGTATAATAGCTTAGGATATCTTGGGAGGATAGTAATAAACATGGTAGATAGAGTATGTGGAGAATAATTGGCTCAAATAATATTGTAGGTAGTTGATGCATTAGTGGTTAAGGTGAGAAACTTGTAGGCTAGATTATAAGCTATATACTTAGCTCAGATAAGAGAGATAAATAGAGGTGATGTGAGTGAAGGATAAGATGTGGTCCCAAAAAATAAGCTTCAAAATAAGGAGGTGAAGGTAGAGTAGAGGAAATATTCACCAGGGCAATAATAGGTGTGACATCAAACCCAAAATTGGAGGTGCCAATGTATGAGGGTAGTCCTAATGTTGAAGAGTTGATTGAATAGATAAAAGGAATGGATAAATAATTTCAATATAAAGAGGTGATTGAGGTAAATAAGGTGGTTTTTTCAATGACAAGGTTTAAGGGTCATGCATCCCTATGGTGGGATGGAATTTAGGAATAAAGAAAAAGAAGGGGAAAAGAAAAGATAAGGTCATGGGATAGAATGGTGGTGAAGTTGAAGGTAAAATTCATGTGTAAAGATTATCAAAACAAATTATTTATAAGGGTATAAAATATGAGAAAAAAATATATGTTAGTGAAAGAGTACACAAAAGAATTCTACAAACTAAGCATCAAATCAGGACACATAGAGGAGGATACTAAAAAGGTTACTAGGTACATTAATGGATTAAAGTTTAGAATTCAATATGGAATCAACATTTTGTCTCCAAGGATAGTAAAATAAATCTATAAAGCTAAAATAAATGTAGAGGAAAAGTTTAATACAAGGAAAATCCAAAAAAAACATAAGGAGAGCAAGAAGTTATAGAGGTAGTGGTCAACAAGAAGGAAGAAGATAACTTGAAAATAGAGATTAATAGAAAAATCATAGTAAAGAAGTTGGTAATAGTTATTAAAGTATAAGTTATCCTAATATAGGTGGTTATGGATTTAGAGGTGGAATAATTTATGGTAGAGGAAGAGGATACAATGGATTTATAGGTAAATTCCTTAAATGTAATAAGTTTTTAGGACATAGATCTTATGAATGTACATAAGATATTCAAACTAGTAGCTATTGGAGTCAAAGTAAGAACCAATTAGTTCAAATAGAAGAGGAAAGTATGGATTAATTACCAAAATATTTTTAAGAACCTAAAATAGGAAAGAATTTTTTGATGAGGAGAGCTCTTTTGAAGTCAAGCCATGAAGATAAAGAGCCACTACAAAGAAATACATTATTGAAGACTCTGTGTAAAAGTAGAGGTAAAGGTTATAAGGTTATAGTTTATAATGGTATAATGGAAAACATTATTTATTTCATGATGGTAAATAAGCTAGGATTATATATAAAAGTGCATCATAATCCTTACCATGTCTCTTAGATTTAAAGAAATCATCAAGTCCTAATTAATGAACAATGCCATGTAGACTTCCATATAATACTTGGTAGACCATGGAAATATGATATAATATATATTCATGATGGTATGAATAACACATACACTATTGAGAAGTATGGCATCAAGCATATAATAACTCCATTAAAGGATAGTCAATCATGGAAAAAGATACAAACTAGAGTGATGATGTTCGGTGAGAAAGAGTATTTTCCAAAAGTAAATAGTTTTAGAATTGAAAATAAAAAATTATCAACTCAAGACAAGTGTTAAGATAAATAAATTATAGTAAAAATTCAAAAACTAATGAGAGAAGAGAAAATAGTAGTTAGAAGAGGTTTAGAGGTACTAACTATTGAGAAGTGTTTTCATTGATGTCAATGTTGATGTCGTTGATGTCAAGGTGCATCTAGTGAAGATTAATGGTGATTGGTATTTGAGGTATGTCCTTGTATGCTTTATGTGAGAAGGAAGCCATGTGACAATAAAGAATTTAAAGGCAAATAATTTCTCTTATATTGAGAGACTATTTTAAGGAAACCTAATGTCTCTTTTGTTGGTTGATTTTAAGGTTGGGTTAAGGTTCAGGTTAGAATGATGTCTGAAGAGTGTATTTTTTGATATCATTGAGGTAAGTATGTTTGAGTACTAGCTCTTTAGTACAAGGTGTCTTGAAAAGCCTAGCCTATAACCTATGAGAAGGTGTGCATAGTGAAGTTTGGTGAAATAATTAAGCACAATCTTGTGAGAGTATTTTGGGCATTGTGTGATCATATAATTAAAGTATATATACTTTTAGAAGTGTTTTATGGTCAGTTGTCAAGTTTCAATTGCTTCAAAAGCCTAGACATGTCACTAGTCATGAAATAAAAATAATTTGTAAGAAGGTATGATCATGATGGATTTGTGAAATTAATGCAAAAAGGTATGAGAAGTTGATTGATCATGTGATAAAGATGTATAATCATCCATGAGAGTCTCAGGGTGAGCCTACATGGATAGGACCTTCAGATCAAGTCTGCACTTAGACCACTCCTAGATCTTGCTTGGCATAATGAGGCATGAAGATTAGTCTTAAAGAAAATTTTGCATATGTGATAGTTAACAGAGGTGTGATATGTTGTTTTAAGCACATTCACAAATTTTTAGGTTATGGTTTGTAAGAAAAGACATGAAAAGTGATTTTGAGGTCTCTTAAGTACATAAAATGAAAGCATGCAAACCTAATAAGGAATTTTAGGGGTTAATTATCATGTGTGACCTATGGGATCTTGAGATGTTAAGGAGGGATGGGGAAGGGTCCTAAATAGTAACTATAGGCATTGTTTTTGGATTTAATGGTCAATCTTTATTGAACAATCTTTAACACCAAAACTTGTGTTAAACCTCTCTTAAACACTAACAAGGATCCAATGTGAAATATATTTTTCAAAACAGCTCATAATGGTCTCAAATGACTAGACAAAATATTAGCTCATGTATTCAACTCTCCTAGGTACCTCTAGGTGGTGGTAGTTAGTTAGATGAAAGAGAAAATGCTCAAATACATGCTTATTTGTGAACAATTTGTTGTAGTAGTAAAAAGTTTAATTGCTCAAGAAAATAAAATGTATGGAGGATGAATATTGAGACTCAATTTTCATGTACATAATTTTTTTTGGATAGGTTAAAGCCCTCAAGTGTTCTAAATGAGTCATCTAAGCTAGCTAGTCACTAATTAAACTTAGTCAACAGTGAGAAGTGATCATCATATATACTATGAGAAACAATGTGTTATGAATTTAATAAAATTTTTCATGTTATAAGTTGGTATTTCATCATCTAGGGGGTTGGTGCCTCATTACAAGTTGGTCCTTGCTAAAGACTAGTTGAGTTGGTGCTTAGCTAGTTGGGGTTGGTGCTCCATGTGGAGTTGGTACATAACCAAATTATGATATTTTGACTTATATAAATATATTAAATTTTTAGGGACTAGTGGGTTTTATTCCCCTTGAGTTTTTCCCACATATATGATGTGTTGTCTTGTGTAATCTTGTTTTATGATTGTATAGTTGATTGTATATGCATTGCTTTATCTATATATTGATAAGATGGTTCATGTATGCTAAGGAGGAATTGAAATAAATATTTTTATACATTGAATAATGACCCCCTCTTAGTGATTGTGCTTGTAACATTTGGAATTAGAGTTAGGTCCTTTGAAGAAGGCCTAATAGCCTAAAGGATATCCTAGAAATAATGATGGTTAGTAGTCAAGTTCAAGGAGGTTTCTATACCAATAAAGTTTCATTATTCAATGGAAGTAATTATTATTTTTGGATACTTATGATGAGTAAATATCTAATGTCAATGGACCATGACATATGGTAGTCAATTTTGGATGGATACACTCTACCTCCTACACCACCAACTAAAGCAATAAAAAAGAAGGAAAGTGAGATTAATTCCAAGGTAATATATTCCATTCTATGTGGCCTATCAGAGGTAGAGTTTTTAAAGGTGAAAAACTATGTGTCATCCAAAGAGATATGGAACACATTTAACACTATTTATGAAGGATATACCAAGGTGAAGATGGCCAAGTTGTAGACCCATCGTAGATAGTTTGAAAGTTTAAAGATGAATGAAGATGAAACCATTTCATCCTACCTATTGATGATTGATGAAGTGATCAATGTAATTAAAGGATTATGAGAATAAGTGAAAGGGTTTATATTTGTTCAAAATACATTAAGATCACTAACTCCTATGTTTCATTCTAAGGTGTCTATATTAAAAGGGATGCAAGATTTGGATAAGCTATAAATGGATGTTATTTATGGCATATTGACTATATATGAGATGAGAACAACTAAAGGAAGGCCTCCAAAGAAGTAATCATCTTTAAAATCTAATAATAATTTAAAAGACAAGAAGGTCAAGGTTGAGGTATGTTCATACATTGATGATGATTAACTAATAGCCTTGTTTTCTAGGAAATTGAGGTTTGGATCCAATAAGTATAAGGGTAAGTTTCCTTTCAATGTTTAAACTATGGTAAGATTGGTCACTTTGCATTTTAGTGTCCTAATAAAGATAAGTTTGAGCATGATGAATAACATGATGAACATCATGGTGATGATAAAAAGGTTTATAATCTTGATAAAAACAAGAAATATTTTAGGAAGTATGAAGGTAGGAAAGGGTGATTTAAGAACAAGATAAGTTTCTATAACAAAGAAGATAATAAATCTTATGATGTATGTGACACAATTAAATCTGATAGTGATGATGATAATAATGAACATGAAAATGAACATGACAACAAGAAAACCTTGTTCATGGCTATAGAAATAGACAATGAGGGTTGATCAAAAGGGAAAGGCCTTATAGATGATGAAGAATCATTTGAAAAAGAGGCTAATGTGAACCTTATGTAGAATTGGTAAGTTATCTAGAGGATTTGAAGTTTATAAAAAGTAAAAATCACAAACTAAGATCATTAGTTAATGACTATGAAGAGTATATTGGTTTATTTAAAGAGAGACTGAGTAACAGATGCAAAGAGTATGATGAGATCATCAATTATACTGAATCATAGTTGGAGACAATCATTGTTAGATTAAAAGCTAAAGATGAAGAATTCACCAGGTATAGAACTGAAATGGAATCCTTAAAATCTGAGTTCGATCAAGCATCTAACAATTTTAAGACCTTTATGAAGTTTAAAAAGAGTACTAATGATCTAGATAACATCTTGAGTAGTTAGAAGTCTGCAAGTGATAAGATATGTCTTGGTTTTAAAGAAGACCAAAAGGAGGTAGTTCAAGTCAAGGTGAAGGCTAATGAAGACAAAAATATCAATATGAAAAGACCAATTAGATAGCCTAATTCTATGAGGTATGATAATTCATTTAATGGTTATTTTTTGGCATGTAATCAATTTGGTCATAGAGTAAAAGAGTGTAGAACACCCTCTAAAAATGAATATGCATGGGATTATGAAAGTAATAATTAGCTAAGAGGTATGAATGAGTTTTTTAAATATATTTGTCATAATGTGGGACACATTGCAAGATTCTATTCTAATAGAGGTAAAAGGCCATCAAGTCGAAACACGAGGTTTGAAGAATCTAGAGTGTAAGAGAGAATGCAATTGAAATTGTGGAAACAAAAGATAGTAAAGGTGAGTTATGATTAGTATAAAAACCCAAGTGGATTATTTTATATGTAGATAATACTTCAAATGAGAAATAAAGTCAAGAATGTTCATTATCAGCTCAAATTTTTGACCACATGGATGATGAAGAGGTTAAGCCAAAGAGACTAATCAAGTCTAATAGGTTCTTAAAAAATATTTGGTGTTTTGAGAGCATGGAGATATAGGAATCTCTTGAGTTTGTGTTATTTTAGTTCCCTATGGATATGGGTTAATATATTAGGCTTCATGGAGACACTCTTTAATTAGTAGAAGCATGATGGATGTTTGGTTTGAGGGGGAGCTATTCAGGTTGTTTATAAGCTCCAAGTGTAGTTTTTGACAAAGCATAGAAAATTTTATGAGATTAGTTGACAAAGAGGGAAAATAAGTGGTTCTAAAAGTTTCATTATGTATGACCCTTTGTCATTAATTTCAAATGGGGAGAAATTTCAAGAAGGAAGATTGACCAGATTGGGGGAAATAAGAGTGATTAGATTGAAGAATGTTTTGCCATGAATGAAAAAGGGGGATTTTGTTGAGAAATATTGTTATTAATTTCATTTATTCATGGTGAACTTGGTGAAGATTCATGGTGATTAGTCTTTTATTTATGTTCTTGTATGATTGATGTGACAAGGAAGCCATGTGACAAGAGAGAATTTGAAGGCAACCTAATGTCTCTTATATTAGTTGATGTCAAGGTTTAGGTTAGAGTTTTGTTTATATAATGTTATTTTTTGATATCATTTAAGTAATCATGTTTGAGTACTAGTTCTTCAGTACAAGGTGTGTAGAGAAGCCTAATCTAGACCCTGTGAGAAGGTGTGCATAGTGAAGTTTGGTAAGTAAGAAAGCACAAGCTTGTGAGAGGTTTTATGGAATTGTGTGATCATATAAGTAAATTATATATAATTTCATAATTATTTTAATGTTGTTTGTCAAGTTTCAAGTGTTTGAGAAGCCTAGACATGGCACTAGTTAAGGCATAAAAAGGCCTTATAACAAGGTATGAGCATGATGGCTTGTGGATATGAATGAAAAAAGGTATGATATTTTTTATGAAGTATATTAATCATGTTATTCAGGTGTATAATCATCCATGTGATTATCATGGTGAGCCTACATGGATATTACCTTTAAATCAAGGCTGCACCTAGACCACTCCTAGATCTTGCTTAGCTTAATGAGGCATGAAGATCCATTTTTGAGAAAAAATTGAATATGTGATCCTATAAAGAAGTAGTATATGTTTTTTCATGCATGTTCACAAATTTTTAGGTCATTGTTTGAAATAAAAGGCATGAAACATGGTTTTGAGGTGTCTCAGGTACATAGAATAAAGACATGCAAACCCAAGAAGGACTTTTAGGTGTTTGTTGTCATGTGTAAAATTTTCATGGGAAATTTATTTTTTAAGGAGAGATGTGGAAGGTTAATAGGTAATAACTATAGGATTTGGTTTTGGATTTAAGGGTCAATCCTTTATTAACAATCATTAAAACCAAAACTTGTGTTAAACTGCTCTAAAACCCTAACAAGAAACCAATGTAAAATATACTATCCAAAATAGCCTAAAATTGTCTCAAATTACTATAAAAATTATTATATAATGTATTAAACTCTCCTAGGAACCTTTAGGTGGTGGTGGTGAGTCAAATGAGAGATAAATACATAGATACAGGCTTGTTTGTGAATACTTTGCTATAGAAGTCAAAAATTACATTTGTCGAGAAAATCAAATGAATGGAGGATTAATATTTAGAATCATGTTTCATTTAGATGAATGTTTATTTAAAATTTAAACCCCTCAATTTGTCTAAACCGGTCATCCATGTTAGCCAGTTGCTAATAGGCCTAATTGTGGAAATAGTGAAAAACTTAGGTAGTAGTGAGAAGATGATTAGGAATGTGTTTTCATGATAGAGTGATGAAACCAGGGGTATTGAGATTTTTTTTGGGACTTTAATTTCCTATTAATTATTTTTATAAATATTTAAATCTAGGTACAATGGAAAAAATGAGGAAGATAAAATGGCTTACCTAGCTTAGTGAGGTTAATGTATAGTGAGGTCATAAGATAGGTCTACAAGACCAATATTTTCCATTTTACCATATTATATTTATATATTATAATGGTATAATTATCTAATAAGATCATATAAGTTCATACTAATTCTCTATAAGTGGTCATAATGGTGTTGAAGGTCATTATCACCATGATGGTGCTTTAAGGTAAAGTGATAGTTCTGGGTAAGTAAGTTACAGTGATGAGTTTGAGGCTCTATGTCCTAAGTTGAAGTATATAATATACTTGATTTTATTTTTTTGTAATTTTATGTCATATTAATTATTTTTATAAGGTTTTATAGTCATTAAAAGTGGTTGAAATGTTGAATCCAAAATGGCTTGACTAGTTTTGGTTTGACTGTGTGTACTGAGATTGAAAGATTGGTCTGCAAGACTAATATTTGACATTATAACTTATGATTTTTTAATTTTATATAGGTATATATATTTAACAATATGTTTTTAAATTATCAATATTTATTGGTAATTTTTATTTCAGGTGTTGAAGATCAAGTTGTTCATGACTAGATTTTGGAGTGTTTTGACAGTTTTGAGCAGGGTACTTGCATAGAAGTGTTTAAATACATTTTCCCTAAGTTGTGAATTATAAATCACATGGTGATTTTTTAATTTAATTTATTTTTTCATTTGATTTATTTTCATGGTTGTTTCACTAAATTTCATACATGCTTCATTTTAGTCTAATAGACTTTTTGTAGGTTCACATGCCTAATTATGAACAATGTTACAAAGAGTGTTCATGAAGGGGTAAGAGATAAAACATGATATGGAACTTAGTATATATTTATTTGGGTTTATTTGATTAATTTATTAAAGTATATTTTTCATCAATGAAGGTTATTTATATAATAAGAATATAGGGTAATGTGTGCTAATGAAAGCATAATTGAATTAGGTGTCCTTAAGGCCTAAAAGATGTTTTGGTATTTTTAGTTGTAGATGCCCTATTTTAATAATTTATTAAAGTATTAAAATATTTATGAGACATAATAAAAATATAATCCAAGTGTTCAAGTGTTTATGGCTTACCAATAGGGATACGAGCAAGAGGCTTGTATAAATACAAGGTAATTTTAGGCCTATTTAAGCAAAGAATAGAGAAAATAAATAAAATATCACATTGGTAAGAATAATGAGGAATTTTAGACCATATTAAGAGTGTATATAAACTTTAATGAATATTTTATAGAGGTTATGTGAATAAAAATCATGGTCATATGACGTAGTCAATTCAAAAAGAGGGTTAATTAAGCGAAGAAGCCTAGAAGATAGTTTGAGAGGGGTAGAAGAGAGATAAGAGATAAAAATGGTGGTAATAATATATTGTATGAGAAACATGGTGTTATAAATGTGATCAAAGGTTTAAGGTGGTTGAGTTGGTGCTAATTCATTTAGGGGGTTGGTGCCTTCTTTCAATATGGTGCTTACTAAAGATGAGCTGATTTGGTACTTAGATAGTTGGGGTTGGTGTTCCATGTGGAATTAGTGATTCAATAAATTATGATATTTTTACTTATAGGATTATATTAAATTTGAAAGGATTAGTGGGTTTTCTTCCTCTTGAGGTTTTCCCACATATATGATGAGTTGTCTTGTGTAATCTTGTTTCATGCTTGTATAGTTGATTGCTTATGCATTACTTGATCTATATGTTGATATGATGGTTAATATATGATAAATATTAATTTAAATAAAGTTTTTAATACAATGATTCATACCCCCAATGATTGTGCTTCCAACACTGAATATAGACAACCAAGAGTTTCTACAGCCAACTAATCATGGTGAGGTGAGTAATACATTATGTGAACTTCAAGGAATGTTTGTTATAGTTAATAATATGTCTAATTTTATTTATGAATCTAAGATATTGTCAAAATATCACTTTGAAAATTTGATCATAGAGTTATCTAGTCAATTAACATAAATAAGTAGTGTCTCATATTTTAAAGAGTTTGTTAGGAAGATTAGTATGTTGAGAGAGCTTGGCATGGAAGGTGAAATAACTAACGAGACAGTGAGTGAATATAAAATAGAGAGAAAAAATTAAATTGAATAATTTTAAACTACTACATATTTCAAGATGAAATAACAAGAATCAATACTAGAGGTAACAAATGCAGTCAAAGAGAAGTCATATTTTGGAGTGAAATAATGTGAACTTAAAGAGGGAAAGCAAAAAATTGTTTTATTTGAATTTTTTATTTCATTAAAAGTATTTTTAGGGAAGAATAAAATGAGATTTTGACAATTATTAGTTTGGAGATCAACATATAGAAAGATAACTATAAAGGAGTAGACAATATAACATTAATCAAGAAACAAGGAGGTCTATATTCCTCTCATAGGCCTTGGGATATAGGAGGTAATTAAATGAAGAGAATAAGTAAGTAAGAAGAAGATATGCTAAGAAATATTTCAAGAGAAATCATTCATAATAGATCAATTTAACTTTCAGTGAAAGTTTCTTCTGCTCCTTGGTATTATGATGTGGAGGCATCTTTAGTTATCTCAATTAAGGGTTGATATTGGTTATAAGAGTATAAATGGGATGTGTTTTCAATATTTATAAGTTTTATAGGTTTTAGAATGATGAGATCATATATAAGGTTTAATTTATTGTTGTTATTTTAGCTTTAAGTGATCGTAATCTCAAATTGGATTTTCCTACCAAATTTAGTTAATTTGAATTTTTGAATTTTATTGTCAAGTTTTGGGTCCTCTATCATGTTTGAAGGAGATTTAATGATGTGGTATTTCTAAGTAGGCTATAAAATGGGTAAATGTTACTTATTTATGTGATTTAATCAGATGTTGAGTCATTTTTATAATTGTGATATGAACTAGGATGGTTATGAGCCTCTCAATGTTCTTAGAGGGAATCACGAACCATTAGAGGAGTTATAGGACATATAAAAATTGTAAATGCTTATGCAAAGAGATAAATTTTTTGAAAGGAAAATTTGAGTATTTAGGTTTTCTAACCTCAAGTAAATAAATAAGAGTACCTCAATTTCAAAGTTTAATTGAGCAAACCTTGTTATAACCTATTTTTTGTGTTTAAAATATTGAGTATGCATTATGAGTAAATATAGACTCTATGTAAAGTTGATTTAATTGCACATATAAAATGGTAATCCTTATCTCAATGATAATAAGGTTCTTATATATACATATATATTTATTTATTTTCCGATAGACTTCTATGTGAAAAAAATCTATGCAAACCCTATAGGTGACTATGAAATGATGCACAGTCAACTCAAAATTGAGCCTTAATGAAGTAACAGAGGCTATGTCAAAGATTTTTCACTTTCAATAATTTTTGGGGAATGAAAAAATATATATCCAACCTTTATATAATTTTTAAACCTCTTTTAAAGATTGAAACATTGAATTTTCCTCTTTCAAGTTAACACAGTTTGATAAAACCCTAAACTAGTGTTTAGAAACTAAAAAGAACATTGTGATTAATTACACCATAAAAAAATTGTGAAATATGGTGATTAGTTTTGGAATCATGTATTATAATAAATTTGGATGGTTTTAGACCTATATGGACCTATTGTGTATGGAAGTAGATGGCTATTTATGAAATGCGGTTATAGACACCTAATTATGATAAAAAAGTGATTAAAAAAGTGGCTTCTGAGTGGAGTTAAGACAAGAAGACTCTTGGAGAGAAATAATTAAATAGAGGGTTCTCAAATATCATTTTATTTTCTCAATAGTAATATACATTTGTTTGTATAATTAAAAATAGTAAAAAAAAAGCTATAAGAAAGCTAGAACATAAGTAGTCAATGATGAAAGAGTTATATTAAGAGGTTATGTGGATTGGATATGAAACCAAAGAGGATTAGAAATATTAGGGAGATGATCATAAGAGCTATAACAAAAGTAAAAAACTTGAATCATGTATTAAGTTAATTTTTCAATGAGCTTTTGTCAAGGAATAAGCAATTTGAAGCAAGACAAGAAAGGTGAGTATTGATCAAAGTTTTCCTTTGCATCAATATCACTAGCCTTAACCAACCTCTACTTGATTTTACTAAATTGATCTTCCATTTCCACAAGCAGATCAGGTCTAAATATTATCCTATCCTCTAAACTATCCCAACTAATTGGTGTTCTACACCTCCTTCTGCATAATGCCTCAAACATAGCCATCTTCAATGCAGATTGGTATGAGTTGTAATAAAAATAAACAAATGGAAGGTGTATGAAATAATAAATGCATAATATCTATAAATTAATCCTAAATTAGAGAATATAGATCATAACATACACTTTTGATTAGGGATTCATTTATTAATAAGGAATATGACCAATATGGGGATTTGTTAGACCCTAGTAGGGGATCTCTTACTACAATACACCATGATAGGGATGGTTCCAGATCCTCCAATCAAACACAATAATACAATAAACTTATGGGGGTCCTGAGTATTAATATTTCACCTAAACTAATAACAATTAAAGTAAATATAATCTAGTACTCACCAAAGTTTGTGGCATAACATGGGGGTTTAGTAAACAATCAAAACATGTATAAGATAATCTCAACTAATCTATGTATGATTAAGACACTAATACATGGAATATGAATATTATTATTGTTCAAAACCAATACTTATTTTACTTCTATCTACTAAAGAGAGGAGCAAAGATAGAAAATACTTACCTAAATGTAAACCTGTTGAGACTTAATATTTCCCTTGGCCATATGGGCTTCACAAGAGGTTTTTTTGGTTTTTAAGGATCACTAAGAAAGGTCAAAACATCCAATAATTATCCAAAGATTACATTCTCCAAGTAGAAACCCTAAGCTAAGACTCATTAAGTAGAATGGTAGAAGAGCAAATTATAAATTAAGCACAAGAAAATAATAACTCTTGATTGTATATTAAAATAATGATTAAATGATATTGTATATATAGGAATATTTTTCCCTAAACCCTTCTAAAAATCTTGGATGAGAGGGTCAACCTAGTACATTTTCAAATAATTATTCACTAGGTCATGAGCTAGGTCAGCGAAAGGCCAAACTAGTTCGTAAGTGAAAATCATCCAAAATTATATAGGGTCAACCCAATCAACCTAGAACAATGAATTAATAAAAGGGAGTTAAGGTGAATAGAAGAGGCATGGAAAGTTAAAAATGCTAGAGGAGTGTGTAAAGGAGGAGTATTAGCCTAGAGAATTATTTTTAGGAGCTGGTTAGATTGTTAATAATGTGTAAATAAGGGACAATAATCCTACAAAGCACCAATGATCTTCCCACCCCTTTCTCGGTGCACCCTTTAAGGTATAAAATTAGAGACATTAAGTCTTGATGGCTTCTTTCAAGATGTAAAGCATTAGTATTTGATAAAATTTTAAAATATTATGTGTATACATATACCCCATTCAAAGCTCATCATATGTCACTAAGGTATAATAGGGGATGGTGCTTTGAGAAAGAATTTAAGAACACATAATGTTGATGCTAAAAAAGGTCAAAATATTTTAAAGTAAAAATAACTAAAAGTAAATGACTAAAAGGAAAATAATTAAAAAAGTAAATGTGATGCATAATTTGAATTACCTTTATTTCTAGATGGTTATCTACTATCTTGTTAGTTTTGATTGTGTAGGGTGTAGAGACTACTATCGACAAACCCAAAAATAAAAAAAAAACTAAAGAGAAAAAGCAAAAAAAGTAGGAAAGCCAAGATAACTAGTGCTATGTGGATGGGATGTACTTGGAAATTTGGCAAGTTGGGATGGTAGGTGTTATGTTAGACCAAATGACCAAGTCAAAAATTAGAGTAAATCAAGTAACAAAAAAAAGGCTACTAAAGACATAAAAACTCAAAAAAGTAAACATCATGTAAGAAAGGAAAAATCACCAAGTCAAACCAAGGATACATGTCAAAAAGATGGTAATCAAACATCAAATGTAAAAGCAAAAAAAAAAAATGGTAAAACAACATCGATGAGTGAGCAATAACAATGATTATCTCACTCAGCAATGAAACAAAGTGCATAAAAATGGAAAACAACATTGTCGAGTGAAAAGTAACAAGACAACCTCATGCAACAATGGAAAAAAGGTACAAAGTTAGGTGCCCATAATAGAAGGGTAGTACAATAATGAAAAATAGGAAAAGGAAAGCAAAATTTGTCTAGGAATGTAACTCTTGTTAGGTTGTGGAGCTAAAAGCTTTAATTGTTTGCAGACATGGAGGAGGTTGTTAAGTTCCAGGGATACCGGCATTGGCAGTGTAACCAATGCTAGTCATATATAGTGCAGAAGGCAACCAACATCAGTAGGAGTCAGCGGATGTCGATCATCTCCAGGTAGACAAGGACCAACGTCGATCACCTGTGCGGTTCTAAAACTATTCGTTGCACGAACAATTAGTTCATTGAATCAATTATTTGCATGTAAAAGACTATTTTTGGTCTTGAGTTGCATGTCTAATTATTGTAAATTAGAAGTATAAGTTATTGTTTAGTGTGGGATCTATTTATAGACCCATTAGCATGTACTGTAATCAGAGCAAAATAGAGGAAGGCAAGGTAGATCCTTCCAATTTTAAGAATAGGGTGATCTGCAAGTTGTTGCAAGATCAGGAAGAAGTTCTACATGTGTAAGTAAGATCATTTGAGTTGTAGGTTGTTGCAAGTTCATGGGAGATCTACTTGAAGTACTTTGAGTACTTGTGTACTGGCAGGGTTATTACTAACTGGTTGGAGGTGAACACCAACTCTGTATTTGAGTTGTGTGTTAGGACCATTTTTGGTATGAGAGTGAACTCTTGAAGAATAATTACTGCACACTTGGTGTGGGAAGCCTGAAAGGTGTGGAAGAGTGTGGCGTCTCTTCATTGTATTCTTTTCTGGATGAGTATTAATACCGATGGTGTTGTCTCTCATATTCTGTGTCATTTGTGAATTCTAGTTACTTGTTAATTCTGGTATAATTCCATGTTTAGTTGCTAATACAAGGTAATCATATGTGCTCTTATTGAGGAGCAAGATCTTGACAAGTGGAATCAGAGCTGTTGTTGTTCTGGATTCCCCATCAACTCTATTATGTAAGTAAAGTAATCTATAGCTTCTCAAACATGTTATTTCACTCTAAGGATAGATACAAATAAAATAAAGTAGTGTTAGCATGTTTTAAAGAGGTGAAGAAGGAAACAAAGAAGGTAAAATATATTTGGAATCACAATTTTCCGATCAAGGGGGGAAATGAAATGTGTAGAGGGGAGAATGAAGGAAAAACCAAGGTAGAATAACTCTATCAAAGTCAAGATACTTAAATGAGGTTTGTAAAAACAAGCTGACTTTTTACCTTAAATACTCTGAATAACTTCTCTTACACACACAAGTCTTATGTCAAAAAATGTAGTATTTAGATCATCCCATGAAGGCTATATGCATAAAAATTAAAATGGACATACCTTTCCATAACATGATCCCTATTCCTCAAGACCCATTACAAAGTCATCAGTCTACTATAAAGATTGGGTACTTTCATGAGAAAGTAGGTAACACCATAGATTTTGTTAAATTATCCTATTCTAATCTACTTGCCTACTGCACCCCAATTGACCTTAGCTCTATGTGAGGCCAAATATCAAGTTTGAGTTTTGATTATAGATAGCAGATGTGATTTTAATCACATTTTTTGTGTGATTTTGACTTTTAAGATTTGTATCTTGCCTTTTTTATATCATTGCCTTTTATTTCAAATGATTTGGCTTTTAAATTTCTTTATGGATTTTTTGATTTCTCCTCCATATGGATTTGGAAAACTAAACATGGGTGCTAAAGATGACTTTCATTTGAATACTTGAGACTTGTTTAATAAGAGATATAACTTCAAATAGCATGGGGTCTAAGAGTCTCATAAATCTAGGTAAAATAAAAGTGTTATATTGACTTTAATCCTATTTTATCCAATGTGGAGTAAAAATAAGGGAAATCAAGAGTGACACATGGAACAATTTGAATTACTTAGAATTAAAAAAAATTGATAAAGGGAAAATAAGGGACACAATGACATTAAAGTGTGATTCCTTATCATATGAATGAGGGAAATGGAGGAAAACATGCTAGCATAGATTATTGTACAATTTCCATCTATCAAAAGAAGAAAAATATAAGTTTGAGAAAAAGGATAAAAAACTTGTAACTATTGCATAACACATTATAGAAAAGGAATGATAGGATGGTAATTTTATGAGGAAGGCCAGGTCTTATCCATGGTCTTACACTGTAACTCATAAAATAAAAATCCAAGGGATGTCAAAAAGCATGTGAAAATATAAATGAGATAAGCAAAAGATGATATTTGTGAGGAAGGCTAAGTCTTATCCATGGTCTTACAATGTAACTCATAAAATAAAAATCCAAGGAATGTAAAAAAAAGTGTGTAAAAAGAGTATGAAAATAAATAAGAGTATGGTACATCATGAGGAATACTAGGTCATATCTACAATTTTACATTGAAACTTATGAGAGAAAGGGGAAACCAAAAGACCAAAAAGGAAGGACTAAAGGTTTGTGAAAGGAGAGAACTAATACAAAGGGAGAGACCCATGTAAATAACCTAAAAAAAGTGTTGGATAGATGTGGATAGAAAGCATGAAAATAAGGGAAGGATCCTACACTGACATCTACATCAAGGATGAACATGTGAGAGATAAGCCTAGGTATCTTGTAAAGTTTCTTAAAGTTGAATTAGTTTGGTAGCATGTAATTAAGAATAAGGGTGGGCATCACAAGATGCCCCAAAAGGGAAGTGGATGTATGGATGGGCATCACAAGATGCCCTAGAGTCTGAAATGATATGTAGGTGGGCATTACAAGATGCCCCAAAGGCTAGAGTAAAATGTGAATGGGCATCACAATATATCCCAATAGTTTAAAAGAGGAAGAAAATATAGGAAAATATAAGAATCAAAGATAACCCTATATAGTATCTAAATGGAATCATGTTGTCTAAGAAGATTATGATAGGAGACTTCATGATGACTTGAGAGAAATGAACAAAATATTAAGAAAGAGAAATAGAGAATTGGATTGGCAGATAGGTAAATAAAAAAAATGTACATAGTCAATTAGATTGACTTGGTATAGAAAATAGGGTCTAAAAATTATACAGTGTCGACATGCTTAACCTAGTATAGAAAATAGGGGATAAAAACTATATAGAGTCAATAGGGTTGACTTAGTATAGTATGTAGGGGAAAAATATATAGTCTATAAGAGACTGTGTCAATAGGAATGACTATGTACTTAACCATGAATTTTTTTTGTAAGTACTTATGAAATCAAGAAATGAAAAGAAACACACAATCATTTGGATCAATGAGATTGATCTAATTGAGGTACATAATACAAAACCTTGCACCAATGTTGGCTAATGCAAGTTTTTTAATACAACATACAATTAACCAAAGAGCAAGCAGTCAACTTGGAAAACAAAATCTAAGTGAATGGTTAACTTGAATGTTGTTAGATTATTAGAGTATAGTTTTAAATGTGATGGGATTTTAGTTGTAAGCAAGGAACTAGAAATAATTATAAAGATGGTGTCAAGATGTTTGGTCTAAAAAGGGATTTGTATTGGCAATGGTAAAGGTTTGGTATTGGGGTCCACCTGCTCACTTCACACACCATAGCGATAAGGGTGTCTGGTTCTTAGCCAAAATATACCATTAACCACATGTTTATACTTGGCCAGAAAACCAAGATGGTTTCCCCCTTGGTGAATAAATATGAGTAGGTAGGTCTTGGGTAGACAATTGTTAAAATGTTTTTTAAGATTTTTTGATTTGGTAGTATGTGCATAAAAGAGGAAATAGGTCAATTGAATTATATACTGAAAACCACATAATTAGACTATGTGATCTATTCTAAATATGAAAGAAAAAAGAAATGAAAGTTTGAGGTAATTAATAACATGTAAGTGTTGATTCTAAATTTGAAGCATACTATAATGTTGATTTAGTCAATAGTGTATATAGAGAATACAAAACAAGGTTGATAGTATCACCCTTGTACTAAACAAAAGGTCTAAAAATAAACTACATCAACATAATCAATCTAGATTTCCAAATAGAACATAGAATATTGAAATATATTGATAGGGTCAACCTAGTTGACTATATAGGTTTAGTTTTAAAGACTGTAAATTATGAAAATAAAACTATAACAAAATGCTAGAAATGAAAAATAAGGATATAAAGGAAACTTAGTGGGTTGGAGGATGTAGAGGAAAATAAGATTATTGTTGAACTACCTTGATTTATACTTGAAAATTATACTAAATTTATCAATTGGATCAACCTATATTTGCAAATCTTATTTGCTAAAAACATGAAAATGTACAGGGTCAACTGGGTTAACCTAGTATACTAGATTAGATGCCTGAAAATGTACAAGGTTGATTGGGTCAACCTATTAGTTTGAAATGGAATTTTTGAAAACTTTTAAGGGTTAGTTTCATGTCAAGTTCACCAAAATGTATGTAATCATAAATTTATCATGTCTATAAATCAATCCTAACTCAGAGAATATAGATCATACCATACACTTCTTATTAGGGATACATTTGTTAAGTGGGAATGTGACCAATATTGGGATATGATAGACCCAATTAGAACATTTATTATTTCACTACACCATTCTATGGAGGTTTCTAAATCATCTAATCTAACACAATCACACAATAACCCTAAGGGGGTCCTAAGTTTTAATATTTCACCTAAACTAATAACAAGTAAAGTAAATCTAGTCTAGTGCTCACCAAAGCTTATGGCACACAATTGGAGGATAGTAGAAAATAAAAACATGTATAGGAGAATCTCAATTAATTTATGTATGAGTAATACCATAATACATGGAATATTAAAAGTAATATTATTCAAATCTAATACTTATCCTACTTATATCTACTAAAGAGAGGAGTAAAGTTAGAGAATACTTACTTGAATGTGAAACCATTGAGACTCAATATCTCCTTTGGTGAAAGGGGATTTTCAAGAGGTTATTATGGTTTTTAATGATCACTAAGAAAGGCCAAAGTATCCAATACTTATCTACAAGACTAAATTCTCCAAGTAGAAACCCTAAGCTAAGACTCCTCAAGTAGAATGGTGGAAGAGCAGATTATAAAGAAGTACGAGTGAATAATAAATTTTGATTCTATATTAAGATAATGAAAACATTATCTTTTATATATAGGCAAATTTGACCCTAAAGCCTTCCAAAAATCTTTATTGATAGGGTTAACCTAGTCAACCTAGCACAATTTTAGATAATTATTCACTAGGTCATGAGCTAGGATGGCCAAAGGCCAAACTAGTTCATAAGTGAAAATCACCCAAAAAAGTATAGGGTAAACCCATTTGAATTAACATAGTTGAATAATAGAAGGGACTTAAGGTGAGGAAAAGAGGGATGTAAAGTGGAAAAGACTAGAGGAGTGTGTAAAGGAGGAGTAATAACTTAGAGAATGGTTTTCAGGAGCTAGTTGGATTGGTAATAATGTGTAAATAAGGGACAATAATCTTGTGAATCACCAATGATATACCCACCCCTTTTCTGGTGCATCCTTTAAAGCATAAAATCAAAGAGATTGAGTCTCTAAAGACTCTTACAAGATGTAAAGCATCAATAATTGATAAAATTTGTAAATATTATGTGTATATAGAAGGTACTCCTCCCACTTGTATTACTAATCTATGCAATACATATGAAGTAAATCTTAAATAACTTGGTTAACTCTCTATATCTATCCATTAGTTTTCAGTGATAAGTAGTGCTAAAATTAAACTATGTACCTAGAGCTAATTTTAGAGTTAACCAAAATGTAAAAGTCATTCTCAGATCTTGATTCAAAATATTTTTTTCTATAAATCCATGCAATCAATATACCTCTTTCATGAATCTCTTCACAAGTATAGGTGCATCATTTGTCAAGTTTCCTAGTATGAAGTGGACAACCTTGGTTAGTTTTTCAACTATAACCAACATCATATCATGTCAAGTCCACGTTAATGACAACCATTGGAAAAATTCCATACTAATCACATGCCACTTCCATTCTAGTCTATCATGTGAATATAACAATCTTGTTAAATGCACATGTTCAGCTTTCACACCGTAAAATTCCAAATAATGAGACACAAAATACATTATATATTTCTTGATCCCTTTAAATAAATAGAGTGGTCTTAGTTTAGCTATGATTTTTCTTACACCTAGATGTATTGAATATGGGGCATTGTGTAGTTCTTTTAGCACCACACTCCTCATATTTTCTCTATTAGGCACATACATCCCACCATTATACCACAAAAGAACATCACTCTCTTGCTTATGTATTTTATACCTATGATTTTGAGCATTCTCTAATAATGCTTTCTTAAACTGATTGTAGAATTCATCTCCTAGAGAGAATTTGATTACCTAATCTCAAAAAGTATTCCTGATAGTAGGCATAACTACTATATACCTTCTATAGCTTTGAACATCATCAACTCTATTATCCTTACCTTTGATATAATTAATAATTAAATTATAATTAGATAGGAACTATAAACATCACCTCTAATGAGAATTAAAGTTCATTTGGGTGAAGATGTAATTGACCCCCAAGTTATTAGTATTGATCTCAAATGGTTTCCCCAATAGATAATAGCTTCAAACATATAAGCCATGCATAATTGTATCAAGTTATAGATGATGAGGGACATAGTTCACCTCATATGGATTCAATTTTATATACTCATATACTATAAATAAACCCTTTTGCATAAGAACTTCTCCAATTCTATCCCTAGATGCATTTGTGATCATTCAAAATTGACCATTAGAATCAAGAACTCTTAGCACTAGTGTTAAAGTAATCCTCCTTTTTAGCTCTTTTAAGCCTTTCTCACACTTGTTTGACTAGATATAACTCTAAAAATTCCATTAAAGAGAGGTAATTAGATCCACTAAAATTCCATCCATGGATATGATATGTCCTAGATATTTCACTTTCATTTGGAAAAATGAACCCTTGGGTAACTTGCCATACAACTTGTGCTTTCACAAGCACTGCAAAAATAGTTCTAGATGTTGAATATGTTCTTCCTCATCCTTGGAATATATGAGGATGCCATATAGAAAGATCAAAACAAAATGGTCTAGATAATTTTTTAACACATTGTTTATGAGATTCATAAATGTTATAAGAGCATTTGTCAACCCAAATGGTATCATTGTGAACTTATATTGCCCATATTGTGTTCTAAATGTTATTTTTGAAATATACTCATCATGTATTCTGAGGTAATGATAATATACTCTAAGATAAATCTTGGAAAATAATTTTGACCCTGACATTTGATTGAAGAGATCATAAATATGAGGTAGAAATTTCTATTCTTGATTGTTACCTTGTTCAACATCCTGTAATCAATACACAAGTGAAGAGTAACATCCTTATTATTGATGAAGATGACTAGTGTACCCCATGGTGACAAACTTGGTTGAATTATTCCTTTCAATAATAACTCCTAAAGTTGATCCATTAACTCAACCAATTCAATGGTTGTCATCCTAAATGGTTCTTTAGACTATGGTTTTGATCCTAGTATGATATCAATCAAGAAATCAAACTCAAGTTTGGGCGACAATCTAGGTAATTCCTGGAAACACATCCTAAAATTTCTTTAGAAAAGGATAATACTCAATAGATGGTTCCTTATATTCTTGCATCTCATTTCTTTTAAAGATAAATGCCTTACATCCCTCCCTCTAAACTTTGTTGAGTTGAATGTTATAAATCTACCTAAGCTTCAACTCTCTTTTCTCACCTTGTAGTTATGTCTAATTTCTAAAATCATCTTGAAACTCAACCTTCTTTAGATAGTGATTAACCTTAGCATTATACTTTAAAATCCAATTGACTCATAGGATCACATCATACAACCCTAATGGTGTAAAATATAGATCCACTATTGTAGTGAATTAATACACCCTAATCTCGACTTATACTAAACACTTATCAACTTTGACCTTTGACTCATTCCCATACTATACTAACCATGCATTTTCCATAACTCTAAATTTTATAGATATTTTACAAAGCATTCTAGGAGCAATGAAACATTTTGTAGATAACATATCATTCAAAATAGAAACTGGTTGATAAAAAAAACTTGATAGTTCTATGGGTGAAGCTTGATACTCAACCTGATGATTATCAACAACTTCATGAGCCCACTGATAAAATTTTCCCTATTGAGAAGTGGAAACCTTATTATTTGACTTATCATGAGTACACTCTATATCATAATGGTCACCTCTAAAAATGAAGAAACCTCTTGGTGGTCCCTTCCTACTAGACTATTGGTTTCCCTTGAAACCTCCCTTGAAACCATTTTTATGGTAGATGGACCATGCACATGTATGTCACAACCAATTTGGGATTTTAATCTTGTAATTAATTTATTGATCTTGAACCTCTCATCCTTCTAATACTGAGGTACATACTTTTGGAGCTTGGTGAATTTCTCCCAATAATCATTCACCTATAGGTTTCCTTACTTCATTTTTTGAAAATATGTAATATTTTGATCAAAATACAACTATTAAATCTATCATGACATAAATAGTGTCACAAACTATTCCTAAGTGGTGGTGGTAGAGTCGAGGTTCATCTCAATCTTCTTTTTACCCACCATGTTGATGCTTCACTAATAAGCTAATATGATCCCCAGACTAATTTCTTAACTTCAGAGTAATTTTAAATCTCAAAATATTTATCCATCTCTATCAACCATGCTTTATCTCCATATCCCAAAACATTTCCATCAAAATTGGGTGGATTCACATTTTTCATGTTATGTGCCAACTCTACAGCTACTCAAGCTCTTTCATCTTATGGAACTTACTCATGCCTCTATTCTTGATGATGTTCTTGCTTAGTAGGATACTCTTTAGATTCATTTTGAACATCTCCTCTTCATGACCATGCACTTCCTACTTTAGGGCCATGATTTGTTCCTTAGTCTCTTACATGGTTTTGATAATTTGATCCTATGATCAAGAAATTTGATAAAAAGAGGAGGATAGATTAAGTGTTAGTCTATAAAACCATGAAATCAACACACTAACACACTAACATCTCTAATCCTAGATCTTAGGGGGAACTTAATGAACAAACGACAATTGAAAACCCAACTAAAATGCCAAGAACAAAAATCTTTACCTTCCTCAAGAGCTGCAATTGATTTTTTCATTTGGCTTGATTAGTTTATGCATAATAAGTCTTCATCAATGACATATGGCTAACATCATCTCCTATATGCACCATTGTTGAATTCTTGACTTGATTGATATGGCTTGGCTCAATTTCAACATTATAACACTAGACTTTTTTCTTCATGAATTTATTCTTGTATTATAACTCTAGTTTGATTGAGCTCCCTAAATGAAGATCTCTAAGGTTGATTTTATAGGCTTTCAAATCCCTTGTAATGGGTTAAATCTGACCATGGTTGAGTTTATTAAGCTTGGTTGAGTTTAGCATATTCCTACAATATTTTCTTTAGATATTTTCCAAAAGTGACAACTCACAACCATGATTCAATTTATTAACTTTGGTTGAGTTTGGCATATTCCTAAGATATCATTTTAGATATTTTCCAAAAGTGACAATTCAAAAAGGTAAGATGCTCTTGAATTTCCTTTTTAGTAATTGATTTAATTGATTTATTAGCTCATGGATGAACTTAATTAGGATTTAAATTTATTTAACTTACAAATTGATTTTGATTAGGGTGTGCAAATTAATTAATTCTTTTTAGACATTTGGTCATTTTTTTTATTTTGATTAATTGAATGTATGTATTTGCCTTATTTAATTTAATTATTAAGCCAAATTGATTTAATACAAGGTTATGAAACCAACTTTGAGACTAATAAAAATTATTGGGCTAGGTAATCAATGATTGGCAATAATTGGTCTAAAGTCAGATATGAAGCCATTGGTGGCCAAATTTAAGTGTCTATAGTTTGCCCATATTTGGGAAGATGTTGCAAGCTATAAGCATAGTAACATATTTTCAAATAGTAAAATGGTTCTTTAAGATTACAACTACAATGTTAATGATTGAAATGTAGCTACCCCCTTGAGGGAATGGTTGGCATGTGGGTCAAGAAAGGGTCCCTCAAAAGAACAAAGTAAAAATGAGGGGACCAAATAAATGAAGATGATGGGGTGAAAACATAATGATTTACCCAAAGTTGGGTAAAATCACTAAGAAATACAAGTGGGACAATGTACAATAGTTTTCCCAAAGGCAGTTATAAGCATTATACTCTGATTATGGCAATGTGGTATGATAACACGATGATTTTCCCTAGAAAGAGATAGAATCATATAGAATATGGAGCTGCCCTAGTTAAGATAGTCAAACAAGAAAGGAAAATTGGTGATAACATAATGATTTACCCCAACATGTGATATAATCATTGAGAGTGCATGTGGGATATTTTATAGTGCTAATGCAATATACCCTGATAATGAAAACATGATTGATAAGTTGATACAAAGGATAAAAATTACTTAGGATAACTTGCTAGTAGGGAGATGCTCATTTGAACTAACAAAGGTTGAAATTCTTTTCTTAATTAGTCTATTTAGGATATGATTGGGTATTGGATTAGGATTGTTTCTAATGTTGGTATCGAAGAGAAGGTGATGATACATTGATGTTATAATCCTATCAAAGCTAATTTTTGTTGTATCATTTGATTGTAGGCCTCATGACAGAACACCATGGGGGCTTGGCCAAAATATGCATAAGGGCTGACTACTGATATTTGATACTCAATAGAAAACAATTGTTAATTAATTCTTTTTAGGCATTTGGTCATTTTTTTGATTTTGATTAATTCAATATGTGTATTTGCCTTACTTAATTGATTTATTAAGCTATATTAATTTAATGTAAGGTTATGAAGCCAAATTTGAGACTAATAGAAATTCTTGGGATAGTTATTCAATGATTAGAAAGAATTGGTCTAAATTTAGATATAAAGTCATTGGTGGCCAAATTTAGGTGTCTACAGATCCAACTTTGTATCTATCTTAGCAGTGAATTGATTTGGATCAACATGGGGATTGGTTTTTGAAGTAGCCTCACCTCTTAATGTAACATGCAACATTCTTATTTATACTTAATAGGAGAATAAGTTTGTGTTAATGGATACATTAAGTCCTAGAGTGTGATCCTCAACTTTAATACCATAATGTAACAAATCTATTGGGTTTTATCAGAATAGAGTATTTTTTAAAAATTAAATCACACATATTTATCTAATAGATTTCACCATGATAAATATAAATAATTGATCTTTAACTAAATGAATTATTTTTAGTTAACCCCACAAGGTCTATAGATAATCCATTTAACTAATGATCATCATGCTAATGATATAAAAAAATATGAACAATATTGAATAAACAATAAAGACAACATTCATTCCATAGAAGTAATATTACAATTTCAACCACAACTGACACAACATTACATCCAATAGTTTAGATGTATAAATGAATAAATATTATAATTTTAGCAATAATAATGTCTCAAAATAATAATTATATAATGATACAAAGATCTATAGAGCATAAGTCTCAACAAACTCAAGTATTGATCAATAATATCAAGTGTAGTCTCTAGTGTAGTACTGTTACAGGGAGGAAAATCATCATTTGACTGATTTTCCACACCAACCATGAACCTTCTATTCCCTGCACTATCTCCCAATAAGGGATTGAACCTCCCCTCACAGATAGGTAGATAATGATGGTGCAAGAATCTATAGTGACAAACTAGAACCTGTGTGCTATAAGATAACTAATACATGATGTATATCATTAATAAATATATTCTAACATGATATCATACAAAAATGTAAACTATATCAAAAGCATGAAATGATAATGTTTAACTATAAACATTACTTTGGTCAAAGCTTTTAAATAGTTAATAATATCTAGGATTAGTCAAATTCATATAGATCACTTGATCAGATTATACCTCATCTTACATTGATGGTGCTAATTAACCCAATGGAATATATCACACTATTTATTTAGTACCATAAATGTCATATTTGGTTAATTATATAGTAATATAAAAACTAATACATTCAACAAAATATTCTCTATTAGTAGATATAGAGTTTTTGTGTATGAAAAAATCAAATACATACATTTAGTCCATCAAATGCATTCTAATGAATATAAATACATATATTTTATTAAAAAAAAATTAAATAGATCCATAAAAAATCCTCAATATAAACATACCATCTAGGTAAAAGTCATATCTAGACTACAAGTTACTAAATATCAATATGTAACTGAAATGGTATTTCCTCCACTTAATAAACACTACTCAAAGTTTATTTATTTGTACATATTTTACAAATTAAAAAAAATATAGTCATTTAACAACTTCAAATGACATGAATTTAACATTTTAAATGACTTATGATTAATGTTCAACTAAACATCAAACACATAACAAAGTATTTATATATCATTGCTATATAAATAACAATCATGGTATTGAACAGGTTATATATAATATAATGGATCTAGATTTACTATATTTCCAATAAATCATATTGTTTATACCATGTATTTATGCATACTTTTATAATACCTAGTTTTATAAACAATATCCCATGCAATCAAAAATTTGAAAATATATATGGTATAATCTAAGTAGAATTTAACCATCCATGATATTAGAGTATCACATATACAAAAAGTATACATTCAAACTATAGCATTTCATCACAAATATTCATAATACCAAATAATTCCCAATTTAGTATTTCAACTGAATATGCACAAAATTGGAAGATTTGTATAAGAAAATATATATGGTCATCAATTCAACTCAGCCAACAATTCTATACCAATTATATTATTTTGAAATATATACATAAATCAATATATAAATCTATTTTATTCCCTTTAACTCACATTCACAAATTAATCTACATTTATTCATGATAAGATAAACAAATCTCATGATATTGACAAAACAAGATTACCCAGTCGTCTATTTAAACCAAAACCTCTATTTTACACACTTCTCTTTGAAATGATTATAGATTTTGTTTCTATATCATTTTATATATATCCATGTATTTTAAGTCTACCATTATAGCCAATAATTATGAGAACTTAATATAAACATATATATTAAATTTGAATACATGACCAAATACAAAAATTTTCCTCTTATATATATATATATCATACTCAACCATATGTTTGACTTAGTCAACTAGATTAATATTTATATATGTAGAGGATATAAACATAAAATCTGTATTCAATAGAATTGTCTTGCAAATAAACTGAAGACATCATAACCAAACACCACAATCATCTTAAATTAATTTCTTATTCAAACATATTATATATATGTATATATACACTAGTATATATATATATATATATATATATATATATATATATATATATATATACCTCAAGTCATTGAAGTCTTGTAGAGTGTATATACGTACCCTTCTATAAGTATATATTTTTATCATTTAGATATAAACATAAATGAAATAAACCCAATTTCATTTTATTTGCCGAATGACTTATACACATTGTCGAATCCTACCTAGACTTATGTAAATATAAATCAACATAAAAATACATTAAATTAATTATATGATAAAAATAAATGCTTCAAACTATTTTACTAATTATGAGTTAAACCAATAATTTTTAATCGTCATACACTATACAAGTTTTAAATCTAAAGATGAGTATTAACATTTATATATCTAGACTAGTTCAACATCTAAATTGAGTCCAAGACCCTACCAAGTCTAAGTAAAAGTAACAATTTAATGAAATATATATACTCTAAATTTGTAGGGCTTACAATTCTAAATAAGTATTATCATAGATATTTCAAGGTATTACTATAAACATGGCAAAAATCATACATTCTTAGCCATTCTACTTAAGGTTATTTTAGGTTGTATGTAGGGTTATTTAGATGGTCGATCCATCCATATGTCCTTACATTCAACACACTTTTTATAATTTAAATATAAATGAAAAATTTAAACCCTTTTTATAATTTCATTACATAGTTCATCCATAAAAATAAATATAACACCAACCTAGTAACAACACTAATTAATCCTAAATATGAACTTGCTTCCTTCTCCTAGCTCCAATTACTCCTTTCTCTTCTCCCTCTATCAAATGATGTTCTCTTTGTCCATCCATACCTCCATTCTTCCCTTCTTATTCTCTTCAATCATCCCAGATATTACCCAAAATTTTGAGCCACAATTATGGCTTACTCTATGCATGTAAGCCAAAAGAGCTACCAAGAATAATAGTTGATAATTTCCCCATTCTTAAATCTACCAACTGATTAATAATTTTTATTAATGCTTGTTAACTCAAGTCAAATACTAGTTATAAAACACAATCATCTCAAACATTATCAATTAACAAATAAAATAAAAATTATGAAATCCCTTCAAAATATGCATGTTCATTGACTTAACTAATTATCCATGCATCAACTTTATTAAAGTCCTTCAACATTATAATTTCCATGCTATGTCAACTAAACAAGTACATAAAACCTTATAGTCATTTATCAAAGATTTTGAATTTCATTTATTAGTAATAAAAACTTTACAAAACATAGTCACTTCACCTAGTCATTTAAAAATATAATCATTGCTTAATATACTATGAATATTAAAACCTTGGTCAACACTAAATTATATATAATGATTTTTCCTTTAATCATTTAACAATGAAATGGCCTATATTGAATTTTCAAATAATCATGTTTATTGACCAAACATAAAGGATTTATAACAATCATTAGTCAATAATAACATTAATATCATAATTATCATGACAACTAATGTCATCCATCATTGTTAGCAAGGAACTAATATTTATTAATGACTTAATATAGGTTATTAAACTATTATAAATGATAATAGTAACCTTATAAGCATCAATAATCACTTAACAACCAAATCAAGAAAAGCATTAGAATCCATCTAATACCTATAACTATGAATCCAAAAAAATCACTATTATAAGTCACTCAACCACATCCAAGACAATAGTAAGTCATACTTGGATAAGTAAAAAATTACTCATTTTTTAAAGCAGTAACATCAACAACTATTAGCCAATGAGATGTAGAAGGATTGGTTATTTCCAACCCCACCCAATTTCAAATATCAAAGGGCATTTATAGGTTAGATGTGGTCATTTGTTTGATGGTTTCAATATGATCCAAGTGTTATCCATTTATAATGGTTCTATAATTCTCTTAGGGACTAAGCCCCTAGTTTGTGCCCAAAAACCAATTATAGCTATGATCAAAGGCTAGCAATAATAAAAAAAAGAAAAAAAGCATCAACAGTCATTAATGCAATAACACATCTAAATCAACAAGATTATCAACTATAAAATAATATCACAACTGACATATATATATATATGAGATCAATGACATATTATAACTATCTAACTCAATCAATTAACATAAAACATGCTAATCTATTATGGTGTGTGCTTGAGATTTTAATTTTTCTCTCTATCATTCCCCAATGCTTCCATCAACATGAACCTATTTGATGATGCTCTCCCTCTATCACAATCTAAGAGATGGATTTGTCTTTCATCCACCTCACAACAATGAAAGTAGTTAGTCTAAAACATATGAAATACATAAAATACTATTATACAAACTAACAAACATGATCATAATATATAGAAGATAAAAGTATAGATAACTCCATAACTAATAAATCATGTAAATTAAGAAACATATAACTATCCCATAATTACCATATGAAATAATTTTTAATCAAATAGTAGTTTCTCAATTAACAACCATGAAAGTTCATAGATCAAAAGGTTATTAAGCTTAGAGAGAAATTAGGTTGTGACACAACCAGATTAGGATTGATCGAGAGCCAAGGATGAAGCATCCTATTATAGAGTATAACACTACCAATAAAGAATTAAGTTATAAGTCTCCTAACCTTAGAATTTATACACTTATTATGAAATGTGAAACATAGGAAGAAGTGCAAGGCCCTTCCCAATTATGGACCCTCCATTTCGATGGAACAAGATCCAAACAAAGATCAATTATGGTATCAAGTTGGTTGAAACATAAGGTAATAAATACCTAACAGCATATAGGCTCTAATTCCCATGCACTAATAACATTGCAATGTATGAGGCCCTAATGCTAGGATTATAGTTTACCTTAAAAATAATGTCAAAGAACTGTTGGTATAAGGAGACTTTGAACTCATGATCAACTAGGTCAAAAATAAATACCAATTCAAATTATCATATTTAAATTAGTATACTCATATAACCTGGGATCTAATTGAATCATTTGATGCTTTTAACATAGTCACCATTCCAAGATAACAAATCCAAGCTATTGATTCACTAACTACTTTAGCAATAAATTTGGCACCCTTATAGGAGTTGAATGTGCATAATTTCTCCATCAAATTAGTAACTTGTCCATTAGTGCCATTAAATGTTGAAAATTTTAGGTGTTTGATAATGATCAATAGATGATATAATTTTTGACAAATTCAAGATAGTTCAAGTCTTAGATAATTAATGATGAGGAAAGGAGCCATAGGTGCCACAAATAATTGAGTTAAGAGGATGTCATCCAACTAAAGGAAAATAGTCTCCTATTGGATATAGTTTCCTTGTAAAGGGCCTTTGATATAGATCCCCAAGTATAGTAACAAAAATATCTGAAGGTTAATGAATACAAGTTTAGATAAAAAATATGGGTGATAAAAAATGCACACCTCATTTATATTTTTTATGCTACACTGTAGATGAAAATTAGGTTAATGAATTGATTATGAAGTATAAATATGCAATTACATAGACCTATGATGCTTAAGGATATTCAATCCTAAAGTCACCACCCATATAATTACACACAAACTAGATCATAAACTATTTAGATAGAGGCAAAGGTCAGTTAATCCTATCCTAGAACTATTGATATAAAAAGAAGTAGAGAAGTTGTTAAGTTCCCAAATAATTTTTCCTATTAGGCATTCAACTTGGGTGGCTAATCTAGTTTTTGTTAGGAAAAAGAGTGGAGAAATAAGATTGTTTGTTGACTTTAAGAACCTATATAAAGCTTCTGAGAAAAAAATTATCCTCTTCCCTCATTAGATGAGGTTATACAAACTATGAGTGGTTCTTTAATGATGCAGTTATTAGAATTTTTTTAAGGATATAATCAAGTACCATAGAACTAGAGGATAGGAAAAAAATTCCATTTATTATAAAATGGGGAACATATACATACAATCAAATGTTATTTAAGATGACACACATTGGAACTAATTTTCAAAGAGTGGTGGATCATGCGTTTCAGGGACTAATAGGCAAATGCATAATTATATATATGGACAATCTCACTATTTTCTCTAAATATAGAGCTAATCATATTGACCATATTTAGTTCTTTTTTTAAAGGTATAGGAAGTTAGGTATCTCACTAGACCTCAATAAGAGTATATTTAACATTACAAAAGGAAAGATTCTAGGCCAAATTATCACTAAAGAAGAGATAACCATTAAACCAAATAGATTTTAATGGATTTAAAAAATATTACTCTTGAATAGAAAAAAGGAGCTCTTGTTCTTCTTTGGAAAGATTAATTTCATTCAAAAATTCATACCAAGATCTGCAAAGATTGTCAAACCCCTGAACATAATGCTTAAACATGATGATAAAGTAGAATAGAAAATTGAATCCAAGAATTCTTTCCAAGACATAAATAAGGCTATTTCATAGGCCCTAATGCTAGTAACCTTAGCTTTGACTAAAGACTTTTTATTTTACTCATTTTCTTAAGAGCATACCAATATTTCCATACTTACATAGAAGAGGGAAGAAAGTGAACACCCTATCACTTTTATGAGCACCAACATGAATGATGTAAGGATCAAATAATATATGATTGATAAGCAACTCTTTGATCATGTAAACTTGTTAAAAAGTCTATGCACTCCATCCTCTAGAACAAGACCATTACCATAGTACTAGATCCTACTATTAAGCTTATGATATAATACAATGAATTGGGAGATCATAGAGGTAAATGGATGGTAAAATTGTAGGATTTTGATATTTAAATTAAACCTACTAAGATCATCATAAGACAAATTAATATTTAGTTCATGACTGAACCAAACTTGCATATCACCATCAAACAGGTCTACCAAACATAGGTTTCCCAAGAGTAGTATTTAAGTATTATTTAATTCTTACTCACTAGAACATGCTCCCCAGAACTCAAGAGAGATCAAAAGAGATCCCTAAGGCTCAAAGATACTCATTATATGATCAGGAAGGGCATCCTCTATTAAAATAACTATGAAGGTATCTATTTAAGATGTGGGTCATGTGATGAAGCCCAAGATATTTTGGAAAATTTGTATCAGAAGATTGAAAGTGACCATCCATTTAGTAAAACCACAACCCATAAAAAACTCAAAATGAGATATTATTGGAAAATAGTCTTCAAGTATGATCACTTTTATGTGAGAACATGCCACAAATGTTAGGACTTGATGAAAAGAGAGGTACTTACATCAATTTCCCTATATCTTATGATTAAAGGTCATCCATTTTCCTAATCGGGCTTCGATTTTATTGGTTCTATAAACCCGAATTCTTCAACTAGGCACGAGTTTGTGCTCATTGCTATAGATTATTGCACTAGATGGATCAAGTTAGCAACCACTAAAAATGCAAGAGTGCAAGATGTGATTATTTTCCTTGAAGATCATATCACAACTAGGTTTAAAAAACTTATTTCTTTGGTTTGTGATAATGGGCCAACATTTCAATCAATGGAGTTTACTGAATAGGCCCATGATAATCAGATCAAAATTAGATCATCATATAATCACTACCTACAAGTGAATAGCTTAGCTGAATAAACTTATAATAAAATCATTAATGCTATTAAGAAGTCTTCTATAGATAATCCTAAAGAGTGGTATCTCTTGCTAAAATATGGACTCTAGGTAAATTGAACTCATATAAGAAAGCCCTTCAAGCCTCACCATATCTAATAGTTTATAAGAAATAGTTAGTGTTATCAGTCATGTTAAAGCTTCCAACATATCAATTTATGTAGGTATACATGGAGACAAATAAGAAGATAGATTCCAAATTATTAGACATCATTGAAATGGAATAATCTTGGAATGAGGAACTACAAAACTTTAGTAACATCAAGATGTAGTCAAAACATGGTTCAATAAGAGAGAAAAATCTAAATCATTCAAGATTTCTGACCTAGTGTTTATGTGGGACAAATCCCATGAAAATAAAGGAATGCATAATAATTTCATGTTGTTATGGATAGGACCTTATCAAATCTTTGAGATCTTGGGTAATAATGCTTTCCACTTAAAGGACCTCCAAGGTAAAAAACTAGTATATCTAGTCAATGGATAGTTTTTGAAGCATTACTTCATGACTACTCCATTTAGAGAGGCCTCTAAGTAAAAATGAATGTTCTGGTAGAAGTAGGAGTAGGATATATTTTATTTATTGGTTAGCTTCCTGATTTCAATCATTTACTTCCATTAGATTAGTTCTTTCTTTTTAGATTGGTTGTTTCTACGTTTAATTATTTGCTTTGCTTAATTTAGTGGTTTTATTTTAGGTATTTTCCCAATTTCTAAAATAGTTTTTTTTTCATGGAAATATGATTGATCACTCTTATTATAATTAAATAATATCCTATGCATTTTGAATCCAACTCAAATAAATGGGTGTTGCATGTTGTAGTTTATAATTCTTAATCCAAGCAAGAAATTAGAGAGTTATCTATAACTATGTTATAAAGGTAATGATTATGTCAGGTATTTAAAAATTTAATCCATGGTTCTATGAATTTTTTTAAATCTCTCCTTATCCCCTTGTGTTTAATTCATATTAAATTCTTATACTTGTTTGAGGTAACAACCATGACATGTGTAAAGTTGGAAGGAACATTTTGATTAGCCAAATTTTACCAAGACCAATTCATGGTGGTCACCTTATTACCTCTTTCACCCAAAAATAAAAAATAGAAAAGATAAAAGAAAAATAAAAGTCATAATCTAAAAGTCCAAAATAAAATCAAAGAGGATTAAAAGCTTACATGTTGAAATAAGATCAATGTATCATACATCATGGAAAATATGGAGGAAGAAAGAAAAGGTGATCAAATGTATCTCTATTGGGGTTATAGATGTTTATCTTCCAGTAAAATAATGCTTGAGCTACCCAAACTTCTATGCATTTAATGCCCAATTAGAATGAAACCTATAGATCAATCCATATCTTTGAATAAATCCCTTTGACAAAGAATAAATAATATCCCTTTCCCACACATAGGTCCAAGGTATGAGTGAAGTTAGTATGTTGCATGGAATTATTAAGAGTTTTTTTTTATGTTTATAATTTAATCATTTATTTTAGTATGGTTCATAGTTTATATTAGGATTGCAAAACCAAAGATGTTGGGTTCTTAAAAACTCTGGAGTATTCACCCTTGTGAGTCATCATTTGTTGTATTCAACACACCCCATCTTAGATTTTCTTTGAAAAGTGGGGAACCCCTTTATTTTTTTATTAAACTTATTTATTATTTGGCTGTGTGTGTGTTTGGGATGGTTTTTATTATCTGTATAAACTTGATGTTTTGGACATTGAATGATGTTTGGTGCACTATTTTCCATTTGAAAGGAATTATTAAAACTAATCTATTAATGGAAATTTTGGAAGAATTGCTATGTATGATAGGTATTTAGGTTCACTTATTCATGTTATTTTATTCATATTTACTTATTTGGATTCTTTTATTGTGGTATTTAAGATAATTCCAATCTTTAACATTTTGTCTTTGAAAACTTTTCAATAGGGAACTTTTTATATATTATCATTTAAGTCAGTAAATTTTCTTCAGATCATTTTTTTGGCACTTCTTATGAAACAAATGTACTTTGAAAACTTAATTTTTTGAAAGGTTTTGGTCTTCACAAACTTTCTCTTCATCAAATTTCATTTGAAAGGATTTTATTAGATAAATTTATCTACAAAAACTTATTCCTGAATGACAATATCCTCTGAGAACACTTGGGTTTTGAGAACTATTCCTTTGATGAATTTCATTTGGAGCCTTTCATTTAGGGAATTTACCTTTGGTGAATTTTGGACAAATCTTCTTGAATGAAACTCTCTGAATATAATTTTTATCTTTGGTGTATTTCACTTAGAATACTAGGTTCATTGTATCATATCATTAGGCCCAAAGGCAAAGGTCAACCCCCTAACAAAGCCATAAAGTGATAAGTTTCAAAATAAAAATTAACATTGTGGCACACTAAATGAGGAAGCATCCTATGTGGCATGCCCATTAGGATTAGGTGGTCAATTTTTAATTGAATGAAGGTGATGAGATAATATATGTTGGATATTAATGGCACACAAAATTGAATTAATTAATAAAGTTATAACATCAATCCCATAACTAAATTCACCTCATTTTATTTTGAAGAGCTTGAGTGCACATACCTTTCTATGATTTCAAAATCCCTAGATACATCTAAAACAATTTTTAATTTTTATAACAAAGTTTTAGATGTCCATTTTCAAGAGCTTAAATTACAGAAACATTGACCAACAATAATGGAGTCATCATCCAAGGAATATAAGTGAGGTCCACCACCATCTATGTTTTTTATTAAGGACTCCACAAAATACATAGAAAATTTTATTGATGCAAAAATGTTTGATGGTCTCCATGCCAATTACTCATCTCTATGGGAGGTCATAGATAATGTTAATTCATTTACATGTGAGGAGGATGTAATAGTAGAAGAGATAAGTTATAGATAACTTACTACCATTCAAATGCTAGACACTCCATTATGTAGCTTGCAAGCCAAATGTCATGTTATGCATTGACTTAATGTGAGATTTATTATTTGAAGGTATAATTATAGACAATGGATATATACACTTTGTCTAGGTGATGATTTTATGAGGTATTTATTTTTTCCCATTCCATACGCTACATTTGAATTGCACATTGTGGTTACTTAGAAGGAAACAATAGTATGGAACAAGTAGTAAGGAAATTTATTCTCCTAGGTGAGACTTTCATTCTCAAGAAAACTACTAATAACCTCATTCACATCACCCAATTATAGATGGGAATTTATATTGGCATGGAATTGTTAAATAAATTGTTTGGACACTCAAGCATTTATATTTTGCTTTTAAAATGGGTAACCCTACTTGACCTACTCATTACTTTAGAGTGCACCTATACATTTGGGGAGGATATTAGTGTTTGACTACATGAACACATATTCTACAAGGGCAAGAGTCCCTGAGTGGAAATTTCTACATGATGCCATATCTTCTGGATGTAGTCATGAGGACTATTTACATACATAATGGGGTTTTATGGAATCCCAACCCTGACTATATCATGAATATAACTTATGACTTATATTTTTTTATTCACATCTATGCATATGTGAGAAACCTTGATATAATTATAGAAGACATGTATCCTCAATTTTGGATGGAAATTCATGGCAAACCTCTATCTAGAGTTTCAAATAGCTTCACTAATACACTTGTAACTTTAGGTAATTATTGGATATACCTAGATTATAAAATTGTCATGGTTATTAGATATAGGATAGGCCCTCTTTGACTCCCCAAATTTGTCCTAGAAGATTTGTTAAGAAAGAGATTGCTTTCCAAATATGGAATGTTATAGATAAGGACTTGACAAAGAGTAAGAAAAGCACTTTCCATGACTTCCATCTCACTATTGGGATAATGAAGTATACATATAAGAAACATTTTAGAGAGGCTAGGAATGTAAGGAAGGATTGTGAATTGACTACTCTACCCCACAAGGATTGGGACCCCCATGGGAGAGTACAACAAAATATTCATAATATCAGCATCCTATACAAGAATGAGCCTTTAAACCCTGACTTCTTGTTCCCTAATTAAAAATATGATGAATAAGTAAAGGAAAGGGTAGATTCTACTAGCCTAAGTGAAGATCTACTAATGGAATACAAGTATATCCCTCCCTTACACTTAGTTAAGAAAAATTTAGGATCCTACCTATTGATGTTAACATACCCCCATTAATGAAAATGGGGACCCTTGTTTCAAAATTTTACAAATTTGTGTTTTGAATTAAAAATTTCATTTCATCAAAATTATTTATTTGAAGATCATCCAAAATTTGATCTCATTTAGCCTAACTGACATGTCTCCATGTGATCCTTGTCTTATTTTACCTAATGTTCTATTTAAGGTAAAAATGAGTTTTGAAAGGGACTCAATCTATTACATAAAATCACCTAAGTGATAAATACCAACCACTAAACTATATAAAAAGTAACAAAAATTGAGAACAAAGACCAAAATGAAAAGATAAACAACACATACACAACTTCTTCATAACACAATATTAGAATCAATGATTATTTATCCACTCATCATATGTATTTGTCCATTTATTAATCATACTTTGGAAATTGATTTCTAGTACACTAACAAGTCCATCTTCAATAGAAGTAGAAGCTTCACCCTTAATATTTTTCTTGGGGATACTATCATTTCCTTGAGCACTTGTATTATTGAACAATCTTGCCAAACCTGCATAATTTGCATATCATTATGTACAGTCACTTTGCTAAACTTTACCAAAATATTCAAATTTTGCTTGAGTTCTTTTTTCTCATTTTCCAACCTAAGCATTATTTACTTAAAAGTTTCAATATGTGAAGAAATCTCAATCTCTCTTTCTTGTGTAAAATATAAACCATCTTGCTTTTTGAGATTAGTCACTTCCTTTTTAAGTCTAGAAAGATATTTCATAAACCATCTTAAGAATGCCTTATGTAGGTTAACCTCATCCTCTAAACTTTCAAATTTATCTTTTTGAGTTTCAATGTCCTTAAATAAATCAAAATCCATCCTTACTTGATCTTTATGTAACATGGCTTTAGTAGTCTCCTAACTATGATTTTTCTTCTCAGCAAACCTATCAAGCCTATTTATACCAATATTTTTATTTTGCCTAATGTTACTAATGCTTTCTTTTTGTGTTTCTAGGTTGTAGGTTTAATGGAGTCTTAATATTAAGAAAAAGGTTCAAGGTTTTGGGCTTTAATGATAAATTAATGCTTTGATTAATCATTGGTATTTAATTCTTCAATTGAATTCATGTTTGAGCATCTAAGAAACCTTTAGTCTAATTCTTTTATCCTAAGATTTTTGAATTAAATTTAAATTTATGCAGGTTCTCTTTATTTAAATTTATGTGGAAACACTTTATATTTGTTTAAAATTTAGCTTATATTTTATCCTAAGGTCTCAATCATGTTTATTAACATGAATAAAACCTTAGTTTAAAACTTCATGCTAAGTTATTTATATCCTAAAACCCCTTAGTTCTTTATATTATTCGCATGGACTAATTAAATGAAAGAACATTTTATTATCTTACCCTAAGGTTCTCAATCACATTTATTATTTGACCAAAACTCTAGGTTAATGACTTTATCCTAAGTTCCATATGTTTCACAAGTTTTAAGTTAATCATTTTCATTATCTATAGGAACCAATCACATTTGATTACATAGATCAAAATACAATAGGGTACGTTAAAGCAGGCATATAATATCTTATGGTTTGAGATGGAATTTCAAAAGCCAAAAGTCTTGAGATCAAGCATAAATATGAATAGTGTCACACCCATGGCTCACGGATTAAATATCAAGTACTATCCCAAAGATCTGTGGTACATGATTGAGTGTACACATTATGATAAATGGTGAATATTATATTAAAAATTCAAAGAATCCCTAGGAAGAGTGAGAAGGAAATAAGTATCATCATCATGGAAAGTGAGTTAGGAATCAATGGTGCATGCAACAAAGGATAAAAACTAGAGGATCAAGATCAAACGCATGCATTGATACATACAACCACGATCCAATGGTGTGAAATGGAAGTTGACTTGTCAAAGAAACTAGGATAAATGCAGAGAAGCCATGTGGTGTGAAGACATTATATTGGGAAGAAAATGATAGTTTGGGGCATAGAGAAGGCCCATAGAAGAGACAAATGGAAAAATATCAAATGCCAAGGATAAAGATCAAGTAATAATGTTTGACCTCTTGGATCTAAATCAATGGTACGAGACAAGGGAGAATTTTGAATGGGCCCAGACCTAATGAGGTGTTGACACATGTCTTAAAGGACAAATGATCACTTTTTAAATATTAATGAGTTATGTGACACGGTGGAGCCACACAAGCACTAAGTCATATCAAGAGATCTTGTGGACCCCTGAAAAGGCAAAGGTATAAATATGAGATCTAAATATAATCTAAGTCATAAGGCTCACATAGTTTGAATAGATTGCTACTATTAAATCTCTATGAAAACCTCTAAAAATCCCTAACACATATGAAAACCCTAATTTGACCCTATTTTCATTGTAATCAATTTAAGGAAAATTGAATTGTCATCTATACAAGGATAATTAAATCCAAGATTGAATCATAATCCACTAGTGATCAATGCAATCAAAATTATAATAATGGAAGCTCAAAAGGGTGTCTCAAAAGAAGACATGGAGCTATATTTGTCCATAGATGTAGATAGAAGGGTTTTTAGAGACAAAAAATTTGTTGCCAATGATTTAAACACTAAATACAACAATTGGTCAAATTTTGTTTTGGACCATTGAGAACCATCAAGCTATCACCAGAGAGGAGAAAAACATGTCTGCCAAGAGGTTGTACTATGATATAGTTTCAATTCAAATGACTAGTATTTATTATGTGGCAACAAAACCTGAGGTACTCTATTATATCAATATTCTTGATCCTATTTTAAAAGAAACTAATATAGATAAAATATGGATAATTAAGGAACACACTCATAGAAATGTGGCATATATCTATTTGTATCTTTTAAAAACTATTATAAACTACCCAAACCATAAATTGACCTACCTTACATCAATTCCTAGGCCAAAAATAATTATTTAAAGGACATCTTTGCCATGTGGCTATATTGTAGGAACCAAGTCTTTTTAGACATTAGTAAGAACATCCCAATTATCCAATTTAGTTTAGGAATAAGGATGATTATGATAATGTTGAAAAAACTATTAGGAAACACCACCATTTCCTAGGTTGATCTTGTCTTGGTGCCAATTGTCTATTTCATGGTCAAAAAGTAGATGACCCCTTCTATAGGTGAAATAATTAGCATTTATTTGAGTAGGCAAGTCTATGTCATCAAGTAGAGGAATAAAACCCATTTTTACATGATGTCATACCCCTTGGATGCTTTTTGTGCTACTACCAAGATCCCAAATCAAAAGGAATGGTCCCCTAGTGGAACATAAACTATTTCATAATATTATTCCAAGCTTCACAAATTTAAGTATAGGGATCACATTCAATTCATCTATGAATATGCATATCTAGCCCTTAGTGAAGCCATAAATAATCATCCCATGGAGAAAGTCAACCCATTAATCATGAAGTATGTTTAAATTATGGGAGATATATAGGTATACCTAGATTTTAGATTAATTAAGATTGAGGGAATCTAGTGAACTCCTCTTAGGCTACCCATCCATGTCCCTAACAAGCTAGTAGTGAAAGAGGTGGTATATCAACCATTTTATGGTATAGATAGTCTTTGTAAGACTAAGATAAAATACCTCTTCCACAACTTCCCCATCAAAATTAGGAAGACCATTTTCAAATAATGGGACAACATTGAGGCAAAATCCAAATGTAAGAATTCTTTCACTCTACAAATAGATGAGCTAAAATAGTGGAACCCTTATGGGAGGGTCAAGGAGAATTTAAGGATCAATAATATTATATGTGTGCCATATGATCATCAAATTAGTGATTATGATCCTATTTATACTAAGGCAATAATTAATTTAAGGTCATAAGAATGTTAAATGAACATAACCCTAGAACTGAGCCCACATTGGAGAGGAACTAGAAATGGGGTGATAGATGATAACTAGGGCCTAGGTAGTATCATTTGTTAAGTAGTCCACCCACTATACCTCTATCAGCTCAACCACAAGTAGAAAACAAACCTAAGGCACAAATTGAGAAAAGACTAAAGGAAAGAAGAATTGATAAGATAACTTCTTATTCATCAATCCCTGAACCATTAAAGGTAGAAGAGCAAGAATTAGCTCAGGAGGAGGTACATATGACAACATTGGACCCTAATGAGACTATGAAAGATATAATCAAAATGTTATCAATGGATTATTAGTTTAGATGATGAATAAACAAAGGCTAAAGATACCAAGGAAGAAAAGGGGAAGGTAGTATTGGAACTAGTTCTTGTTGACACCCCTAAAAGGAAAGCTGAGTTGGCCATTGTTCTAAGAACCAAGAAACCTAAAGTGAATTTTAATCTTCCTTTGAGTGAAGTCAATCTATTTAGTGAGGAAAACTTGATATATGGTCTAACTATTCTAGAGTGGTTCATTTATGGACCTAGATTATCGAAAGTCCCTAATAGACATCACCCTTGGGCTATGATGCAAACCATAAACATCCCTATGCACGAAGAGCTCAAGACATGGATTATAGATATAAAAAATGAATATGAAAGAAGATTGGTTGCCCAAAATTAATCAAGTGGAGCATAAGTAGAGATCCTAACTCCCCAAGTAACTCAATCCAAAGTTGGAGTCACGTTTGACTTGAAGACTACTGGCTTGATGAGGGTGAATGAGAAAAAGATCATCCATGGTGGTGAATAAATGACCTATCAAAAGGTGGAACCTTTGGCTAGTTTGACCCAAGTAAGAACACCAAAGCCTAAAAAAAATCCTATATTTGAAGAGGATCCATTAGAATTATCCCAAGCTCAAACTAAACAGTTGTAAGAAATCATCAAAAGGTATGAAGCAAAATTAATAAAACTTAGAAGAACAAGATATCTTATTGATCTAGACGCAATGATAAAAATGTTTGAAGATAATTTATTTGACATGTATAATTACTTGAAGTTGATAAAGTCTAGATAGATTGTATTGAGCCAACAAGATACTATAACCATGAACCTAATTCATCAATGACATAATTCAAGAGGTAAAGTAAAGGATTTGATCAACATCCTAATAGAGGATCAAATTTCTAATTTCCAAAAAATCATCTTGGCTCACATAAACATTTCCATGGGGTTACTAATAGATAAAATCAAAAGTCTAAATAAATCATCAAAGGAAATAGAAAATCTTTATGAAGATGACAAGCAATTGCAAAATAGGATGGAACATATATTGGGAAGTATAATTAAGGATCCCACTATACTCAACTCAATTGGTCTAATTATTGATGACTAATTCAAGCATAGAGCCACCCAATTCGTGTATGAAGTGAAAAATTAGAGCTAAAGGAAGACATGAGTTGATAACACAAAGATCATTGACATGATCTTTATTATAGAGGAGAATATTGTAGAGGCTAGGATCATAAAAGAATCATTATAAAATATTGATAAATATCTCAAGAACATGGTAGATCAAAAGGATGAACTCTTCATGGATCCCATTATCAACTTAAAGTTCATTTGTGATCACCATGGCAAAGCAATGAAGATCCTATAGTAAAACCAAGGGAATGCAGTAGTAGTAGGGCCTCAAAGTTAAGTTTGTTGATTGAAGCATATTATTTTTATAACTAAACATGTATGTATTTTGAAAAGGAATATTATTTTTAAAAGCATGTGAAAATTTTAAAGAACATTGCTTATAGGTTAGTACATTTAGGAAAGGTCATAGTTATAGAATATTATAGAAGGGACAACTACCCATGACACTCATACATTTGTAATTTGACATGAATGACCAATATACCTCCTTAGCATTCTATAAAAGGGGTATTGTCAATTGTAAAATAAGAGGGAGTTTTGAGCAAGAATACGTTGTACTATTTTTGGAAAAAATAATACAAGTAGAGAATTCTAAAAGATTGTCTCATTTGTTTGTCTAATTGTTATAATGGATTCTCTCTCATTTATCTGGTCTAAATTTTAGATTTAAATAGTTCTCATGATTTTTTCATGTGCAATTTTTAAATGCAAATTTGTTAATTTGTGTTAATCCTAGATTGACTAAAATTTTTAAAGTTCATTTTGTTTTTTTTTCTCTTCTTGTATATGTGCTTATGCTATTTGCTTATAGGGGTGAATCTTTAGAGTGGATTTGGTTCTTATTTGTATTCTTTCACTTTCCTTAAATGCATTCTTGATGTGTGATGTGAGTTGAGCTTAAGTTGTTTCATATTATACATTGGTTTCTAGTGCATGTTTGGATGATATTTGAACTTTACCATTATGTCTATAATGAAGATCAACAACATCAATATATTCCTTTTCTACCCTACCCTTTTTTTTCTCTTTTTTGATAAGTTTACTTTAAATTAATTTCCATTGTAAAGATTCACTTTAGCTTAGACTTTAGATTTATTTATTTGAGCATAATTAATTTCACTTAGTCAAGATTACTTCATTTCGACAGATTATCTATTAGTCCACCATTGCTCCCAACAACCAAACATTATAAATATTGTGAAATAGTTCACTTGTTCTACCATTATTCTATCAAAGATAACAAGTTTATCCCAACTTGAAACTCACACATTAGATTCTATGAATTAATAAATAATTAGTGTTTCTTAATAACTCATAGCCATCTATGATACACTTACATCAATAAGGAATGTGTTTCGCTATCTCTAGGAGGGGTTTTAGTAAATATTTGTAAATTTGTAGCATCTTTGCTAATTTTTGTGAATTATGTTAAAAGATTAGTGAGTTATTTGCATATTTGCATTATTCTTGGCACAAATTTTGTAAAGATCATTGATATTCATGGTTTGACATCAATATTTAGGCTCATCTAGATAAATATTATCATTCTTTGAAGATTCATGGTAAATATTTTTAAAGATAGCTCAAGTTTGGTGAATCTTCCTTGTTTGAAATTTGTGACAAAAAATTTACTCAAAGATTGATTGATTCTTTACAAATTTAGGTTTATTTGAACTTATATGTGTAAATATCATAGATATATATTTGAGCTTATTCAGTCAAAGATGGTTGTCCTTTGAAGAGATTTATATAATTTGTGTAAATATTTCCTAACTTAGGCATCTTAAATGTGTAAATCTACTCATAGGTAAGAATTGCATTGTTATTTTCAAGAATTGAGCTAAAGATCATTTATATTTACAAATATAAGGTTTCTAAGTCATGTTTTGGATATGAATCAAGGTTTACAAGCTAAAACTACCAAGATCCAGGACTAGGTCAAGGTCTAAATCAAGATTACCTCTCCTTTCATTAGAATTTCATAGAAAAGTGAGATCAAACAAAGGTAAGTGAAGGGTATCTAAATCTCAACCTACTTCACCTATTCAAAGTGCTCCTATGTTCAATACTTATAAAGGTATGGCTTGGTTAGGTGGACCTTCCATTAATGTGTCTGGTCAGGAACAAAATCTACCTCAAAATCCTAAGAAATATTTACCATCTTTTAGTCCTAATGGTGTTGTCATAGATAAAGAACATTTTAAATATTTCAAAGTTGTTTTAAGGTTGTTAAATGTAGTTCATGAAGATATAACATGTAGATTGTTTCCATTTACTTCAAAGATGTTGCATATGAGTGGTTTCTCAACTTTCTAGAGAATTATATTACTAGTTGGAATGATTTTAATAAGATTTTCATTGACCAATTTGGTAAAATCATTAGTCCTTACATTATTTATCAACAATCCACCACAGTTAAAAGTGATTTTAGTGAGACCATTAGATCCTTTAATGTTAGATTCAAGAAAATGTTCAGTAGAACCATAACTCCTTATAGACCTAATGAATCATTAGCTTTAGAAATATAAAAAGATGCTTAGCCATGAATTATATGTTTCTTAAAACATTTGTTAGAGTCATAAACACACTGGCCTTAGCCTATGCTAAAGTTTTACCAATCAATGATCAAATGTAGCCTCAAGCTTAACTTGCATATGTCATTCCTAATGTTAATCACAATTTCTCTATATTGAATGTCACTCTTATTGCTAATAATAATGTGCCTACCTTAAATTAGAAACCAATCTTGAACTAATTACTCTTAAGCCATGCTCATGTTGGTCAAAATCTATGATTCTTGAATAATGCTACAAATGGATTTAATCGATAGGAACAAAGATCTCTGATGCCACTAACTAGTAATAGCAATCAAGTTCATAATTCAAAGGTACCAAAGAATGAGTGGTTCAATGAATTTAAGCTTATATTTAAAAAAAGGAAGAAGAAGAAAAACATATATAGGTATGGTTGAAAAACTTGTTTGGTTGTGTACACATGAATCATATTATTGTATAGGGTTCCTCTTTGTCTTGGGAGGATGACCTAAAAATAAGATAACACTAAAGCAAATGGTTGGTTAGATAGATAGTTGGGTGGATTACCTAGCACTAGCTATATCCTAGAAACATGAGCTTCCTCAGGGGCTGTCAATCAACACATTTTAAATAATTAAGTTTAGAAAAAAGAAGATAAAGTACTTGCATAAATAATTAAAATCTATTGAAATTAAATACAAATAATGCTTGATAAAGAAATAGACTAAAAAGAAAAATATAGAAATAAACAAGTCAATGTTAATGCTAAATACATTAGGTGTGATTCAAAAAATCGGTTTAGAGTTTATGAGCAAGTAAACAAAAATAATACTATATCTGGTTGAGGGTAGGTGGATGAAAATATCTTGCTATTATTTTCTACCATAGTTATTATTAGTGGCTAGTATGACCATCAATGGTTGAGGTGGCCATTGGCTATTAGATAGACTATCAGTGGTCAAAGTGACCATTAGTGGTTATTGTGTATTAGATTTGGATGTTAAAAAGCTAAATTGATGGGATCATAGAAGGTAATTATAGGAGATTGGTTTATGCTCAGTTGGCTATGAAATACAAACAAAATAATTGATATATTGAAAACAAATACTTAGCTTGATGGAGGTTGATCAAATGAATGGTTAAAGTGGTTGGCTCATGGAGCAATTCCAACAAAGTAATGGTACTTGACTATTGGTTGAGGGGTGGTTGCACTTTGGCTCTCTATCATGATGGCTAGATTGCTTGATTATTGTAAGAACACCTACAAAAGAAGCTCTAAATGCAAAATCTCTTGATAGTTATGGATGGAAATTTTTTTCACTTCTTTCTCCTCTCTTCTTATAGGCAAGGAATGGAGGTGTAACAAGACATTAACAAGGGGTCTAACTTGTTGTCTAATTTTAACTTTGACATACATGGGTTTGCACATGAGTTACACAGTCTAATTTTAGAAAAGCAAGTCAGAATTAAAGGTCAATTAAGTTGGTGTAAATAGTGGAAATTGACTGTCAGTAGTGAGGGTGAGTGTCAGTTGTTGAGGGTCAATGTAAAATTGGGTTTAAAAGGTGGGTTTGGTAAATAGGTCAAGATGACCAAATTTAGGCATGGTTATTGATTAAAAGGCCAATGGTTAGGCACAAGGGGGCCCTCAGGTGGTCTAGGGGAATTATGACATTCAGAATCATCATGTGTGGATTTATGGTGTCTACATTTTCCCCCTTTTTATTATTCACTTTGTATCAACAAGTTTTAAATAAAAAATCAAATGTTAGTCGAAGGTTTGATTGCCCTGAGCATGGGAAGAGGTGTTCTCTCTCAAGCTAAGAGTTAGTGAGGTAAAATAGAATTGGGTGTGGGTTTAATGAGTGGGTAGGTGTTGATAAAAATAAGTGAATGATAGGTTGGGCACTTGAATTAAAAACAAATACATGAATTCCAATAAAAGATCTGATATCCAAGATCACACATAGACTAGGTTAGCATAATTAGTAAAAATAAAGGTATGTTCTAGAAGGATAAGTGATAAGTAGATCACATGATTACATTTAGGTGTGGTATCTAGGAAAACTCATAAATGAAATTTTCTTAGGTAAGGTATGTGTTTTTATGGCTATTAGAGGTAGGAAGTGCTCCTAGGAAAAACATAAATTTGTCAACGGAAGTCATAAGTATCTGAGGTAGGAAGTGCTCCTAAGAAGAAACTAATTGGTCAGGTGTGCACAAGGAAGTGCATGTTCAAAAATTGGTTAACATGTTAATTATTGTCATTGTGGTAAAAATGACTAGGAAAAAGTCATCACAAAACATGAAATAGGTTGGGCTAAAATGGACCAATGGTGAGGTGATGAGGTTGTTGTCAAAGAGACTAGAGAAGGTAGTCTCCATGGGTGGGTGCATGATTTGGTCTTATTTGTAAACCATTTTGGAAATAAAAATGTAAAGTGTTAAGAACTTGACCATTAATGGCCAAGGGTCAAAGGGGAGACCATTTTTGGTCACCTTGACCATCGATAGTCAAGGGGTAAACCCTAAAAGTCTCACAATCAAAAGAAAAAAATTGAGTCATTTAGACTCATTTGAATATTTAACTACTAATAGTGAGAGTTTGGGATTATTTGGCACTTTATGATTTCTTAGTGGGATGTGTGAATCAAGTGGACTAGTGAATATGTAGGGTGGGCATGGATGTAGATGAGGATGGGAATCAAGTCCCTAGATTCTTCCTCGATGATGATCAAGGAATGAGGTAGGTAGATTTTTAAATTGGTAGAGTAGTTTGAATTTGAAATTGGGATTATTATCATTGTATTTCATTAAAATTAGGTATTTGGTTGGGTTAATTATTACTTGGGTAGGGTAAGTTAAGTTTATTTTGGTAAGCCCTAGGGTTTAGGATTTTTTTTAGTTTTGGTAAAAAATTGGTTATTAGATTCCCAAATTGGGAGGGGGTAGGTTAGCTAAGGTAGGTTAGGGTTGGGTAGAGGTATAAAATTGCAAAGATTTGGGTAAAAAAAGGTTTGTTTGGGTGGAATAGGTTTAGGAGTTTTCTACTAGTGATCACACATAGTGACCATCGATGATCACCTTGATCATTGATGGTCGATGACTGTAGGCAAAATGGTCACCTGATCGTCAGTGGTCAAGCCAAATGGTAAAAAGGTTAAGTGTAAGTTTATTCATTTTGATATGTTTAAATGGTGAGATAGCTTTCTAAGTAATGTTTTGATGGGTGATATTATCATTTTTAGGTTTGATATATGTTTATAGGATAAATATGAGGTAGTGCTTTGTAATTGTCAGATGGGTAAGGTAGGGTAGGATTAAAATAAGGTGATAAGATGGTGGGAAATCATAGTATAGATAACTAAGTGTGTTTGTTAATGAAATTTGTAGGGATAGAAGTAGATTAAAAAGCATGATCAAGACCCTCGTATCTTTGTATAGATCCATTAGGGCATGACTATTGTAGACTATGTGCACTTGGAGGAGGTAGGCCTTAGAGTGATAAGGAATTAATATCATGTGGCATGTGATGTAGTGATGATTATGGCCCTCATCAAGAGATGGGAGCCAACCATAAACACCTTCCTACTAACCACTAGTGAGATGATGATCTTACGATAGGATGTTCACATTATCACTTAGTTACCCATATAGGGTGACTTAGTTTACCACATAGAGTGGGAGGACAAAGATGAGATCTTGGAGCTGCCATATGGAGATGACCATGATTGAATGAGTTGACATGCTATAGGTTTTAGCTACACTACATTGTATCAGATGGTGAGAGATGATATGGGATTGACGACCATGATGATGATGCTGGTCTCATGTTTTGTTGTTCTTGACTAGAGTAGTGGGAGGTTCTTGTACTTGATGTTGGGGGTATTAGTCAAGATGATAATAGGTCACACAATGTTTGGTTAGGTGTATGTGATACTTGTATAGATATACAAGGAGATTTGGGTCTTCAAAGCTCACAAGAAGTATTACATTAGCATGGGGTTTGTTCTACACTATTGGGCCTATGGGCACATCTAAATGTTTAGGCTGATGGGGCTACTATGGGTGGGGTATGATCAAATATATTTATAGGTCAATTTTATGAAGTAGAGAGGTGAATTTTTCATCACAGGTTTAGGAGGAGGGGCTCATGATAATAATTTATTTAGAGGGGATATAGAGGCCTTGGTTTTAGGTGATGTTATTTGAAGGCCCTATGTAATATTCCCAAAGTGGTTTGGATATAGCAGACACACCTCATCCTTTTAGATTTAAAAGTAGATCTTTGATTGTAGGTATGGGGAGGTAGAGCTCATCCCATTTGATAGGGGTGCCAAGATAGTTTATCTTGGTACAGGGTATCCTAGGCCCATTTCCCAAATATAGGTAGGAAGATGTAGAGATCCTACTACCTTAGCCACATCAAGTATAGACCTAGATAGATCATGAGGAGTTACCAACATGTCTAGTGATAGATGATGCATATTTTTTAGATGGTCACCCTACATGGTACTAGCTCTTTAGTGGTGGTAGACTTTGGTGGGGATGATGGTGGTAGGTAAGTGATGGATGTAAATCTAGTTGGCAGATGTTAGTGGGAATGGGTTCAAGTGGTTTCCATAGATACACATGTAGGAGTAGTGCTAGCCACTACATAAGCATATGCTGCAACATTATAGGGTTAACTTGTAGCTTTATAGGGTCAGGTGGCTACTCTTATAGGTAAGGGAGACCAGGATAGAACTTCACTAGCCTTGGTTACCTGAGAGAGAGAGAGAGAGAGAGAGAGAGAGAGAGAGAGAGAGAGAGAGAGAGAGAGAGAGAGAGAGAGAGAGAGAGAGAGAGAGAGAGAGAGAGAGAGAGAGAGAGAGAGAGAGAGAGAGAGAGAGAGAGGAGTAACAACACTTTTAAGACCATCAAGCACTATCCCCATGGCATGATATCTAGCTATAATGGAGGACCTACATTATTATGAGGCCATAATCTTAAGGCATTGTCTTGATGAGCCTTGATGGGGCAAGTATAAAGCTAGTTTGGTAGGTGGTGCTAACATGGTGACACTAGGTCAGTAAGTTTCTTCTATAGGTGGACAAGTAGATACTTCATGGGGATAGACACTAGGAGGTAGTAGTGCTTTAGAATATAGTGGTACCCTAAGGGCATAGTTATGATTAGTTAGATATATTAAATACTATTGTATATAATTTTGATATCGACCTACAAGTCAATGCAGTGAGATATATGTTTTGAGAGAGAGACATGTATATGGTTGTATACATTATGATGTTATTGACTCATGATTTATAGATATGTTCTTTGTTTATTTCTCAGTGTGATTTGATGTTTATGATGTGATGTTTATATTGATCATTGATGATGTTATATGTATTATGGTTGTGATGTGGATATGGGTGTTGATGTAAACTCACTTAGCTAAACATGTGATGAGATGTATGTTATTTTATGCATGGTTAAGATTTATGACACATTAAATTTTAATGAGTATATACTTTATTATTTTAGATTTAAACATGTGGTAGAAATGGTTTATCGCTTTATTGGTCATGGATGGTTGATTTTGACATGATGATGGATATGCTAATGATATATGTTTTTGTTCATGATACATGTTGATATGTTATGATATGGTTATGGATATGGTCATTTTTCTTAAGGTAAAACACATAAAGTAAGTTTGAATAACAACTTTAGATGTTTGAAATATAAAATACTCTAGTGAAAAATGTTTACCTGGATATACCAACTAGTTACAAGAGGATAAGAAGAGGGCATGATGCTTCTTCTTTGACAAGGAATAAAACAAAACCAAAGTTAGATTGGCTTAAGGAACATAAGCCCTTTTAATGCTTCACATTAACATTCATTAGTTGGTTAAAAAGTTGTCCTGATCACATAATGTCAAGCGAGTTCAAAATCCCATGCTTATAATGTATAAAAGGGAGATGGATGAAAACGGAACATTCTTTTGAGACTATCATGCCTCTTTTGGAGGTTATCAAAGAGTCAATATAAACAAGTCTATGTTATGAAAAGTATAGACTGATCTATGTAGGAAGTCTACTCATGAGAGCTGATTATAGATTTCAAAACTATCACTTATGAGATCCAACTATGGCTTTCAAAATTCCTTTGTTTTTGATTTTATATGATAATGGGTCTTTTGATTATTTGTTATTGTTTGGGAGGGTTGGGGAAGTTGATCAATGTGGGAAGCTTCTATCGATGTGGGTTTAATGTACACCACATTCATAATGAGGTAGCCTTTAATACTTTAAGATCTCAATGGGGTTGGTAAACTCCACTCTAGGGCATGAGTTATAGGTATGTGGTCTTTAAAAATCTATTGATAGAATAGAAGGTAGGGTATGTAGGTTGTTAACAAGGTTTTTAGATGAAGTTGTGGATTTATAACAGAGTGAGTTCCTATGTGAGTTGGATGGGTGGATGGTTTATAATCTAGAGTGGGTATATCTCAATAATAAAATAAAAAAGGGAAGGTAAGGTAGGGTATAAAAGGAGTCTCCATTGTCCTTGGGAATTACTCCCCTAGATGGCTCCTGAATAGACCTATGTTTTCTCAAACCAATGTATATTACCAACAACAAAAGCACAAAAGTAGTCAAACATGTTTAAAAAGTCTAAGGGAATAAAGATTTAAGAAGTTCATATCCCTCAAACAAAGGTTTCTCCTTTTAGGGTATCTATTGCACACCCTTGATGAGGTATTATTGCTCAAGCAAGTGAATTATTTGAGGTAGTTGTTGCATGCACATAGAAAACTTCACTAGAGAAAGCATAATATCACATTCAAAAATATGATTCAAATAGCTTGATTTATATTATTGATATATTTACTTATCTTTTAATATATATTTCACATCTTAAGATCAACATATCAATTAAGATATCAAGAATTTACTCACAACTATTAAACACTCAATATTTATTGAACCAAACAACCATAAAAATAATCAATCAATTACATGAAATGGGAAATAAAATACTTAGGACACTTTGTTGATGATCAAAATTGCTTGCTACTCTATATTCTAAAATTTTATGAAAAAAAAAATCTTGGGGGGTACAATTATATATATAGATATTATGGAAGGGGTTTCTTGATCCTCCAAGTCTATGCATGATTGTTACATGCGGCGGTTAGAATATGTAGTTATAAATGTGGTCTAAAACTGTCTAAGAAAAGCAAAAAAAATGCTATAAATAGACAAACTGAATTTAAAGAAGTATGTAATGTGTTCATGTAAAATAAAATACAAAGTCAATTTTATAATGATTTTCCTAATTATAAGGAGAATCTTAATATACATACTGCTACAAGATTTGTACATGCATAAGGCTAAGGTTGTGTTATCTAAAGAGCTACATGAGATTTAATAGGAGTAGAAGTTGAAGTAGAAGATGAAGATATAGCAACACTACCATAAGTCTATTTATTTTTCACCTCATTATCTTCATATACTTTGTGTGCTACCTCATGTTATTGTCAAATAATGTGTAAGTTAAGCAATCATGATTGGTGGAGTCTCTTGGTTTGCTCAAGGAGTCTTACATGTTAATATTTAGTTAGATAGAACTTACTAATAAAAATTTCAACTTCAATCACCTTCTTTCTAAATTTTTTTAACTCTAATTCTATTCTTTCTATTGCCAAGACTTGTATGGTACGTTTGAAGTTCTCAGTGGCCACCTAGACAATTTTATCAAAATTGATTCTACTAATCAATTTGCCCATATAATCTCTTGACTTTGATAATTTTGGCTCATTAAAAATTTGGAGGAGTTGAGACTCATATGCATGATACTATATAATTAAATCTATATTTTCCATCAACCACTATTTTACCTCTCTCTTTCTATAAATAAAGGGTGTGTGCTTAGTGTTAGGCATAAAAAATCAGCAAAAGTCCTAGTAAGTCTATTGAGTCTTGTAAGGTGTATGATCTTCAATTAAATAATCAAGATCCTATGAATCAAAAGAATTAAAAATAAATATATTAATATCTATTGTAAATCTTGAAGTTTGAAGTAATATTGAATCCTTAGCCATTCGGTCCTTGCCTACTATCGTGAGTTTTCTATAAGAAGTTGCCATCTACTAACAAGATAAAAAGATTGGTATCAAAGCCACCAACCATCTATTTTGATATACTGTAAGTCTGATTTCATTTTCTAAGTAATCTTTAAGATTATTTCTTGCTCTATGATCTATCTTTGGGAATTTATTACATTGATTCTTTGCTCGTTTATATCATTTGAGTCTAATGCCTTTATCTCTACAAACTTTACCCTTTTATGACAGTCCTCACTTTCAAAAATTTATTAAGCCAAAAATGGAATTTTAAAAGGCTTAGTATGTTGCTTATAGTTATGAAATATTTAATGAATCCACCTTGGAAATATCTTATTAAATTCCACCTATTGTTCCTGATCGGATCCCTGAAAATCTTGAGATTGAAGTCACTAAAAATCAATTAGAAGGATATTTTCAATTATATAAACCTCCAATAGTAAAGGCTCATAATGTATACAAAAAATCTAAGTTAATTAAGTCTAAGGTTGTTTAAAAATATATTTTTATGTATTTTGTTCATCCTCATATTAAGCCTGTAGAGTTTTTTTTAACATACAAACTAGGAAAATCTTTTTAGACAAGTCTTCTCACATTACTACCTCATGAAGAAATAGAGTATATAAGATCTCATAAATATGTAAAATTTGTTCATTTTGTTCTAATCCATGTGTTTCTATGCTATATTCACTTTTCACATTCAAGAAAGAGAAATGAGAAACTAAGAAGAAAATGGATGAGGGTTTGTACGTACCTGAATTGTAGACATGTGCACCAGAATTTAGACATTGTGAGAACTCCTCTTTGGTTGTGGAGGATGACACCTGAAAGAGAAAACACTAAGACACAAAAAATGTTAGATGACAAAAGGGTGGACTGCCAAGCAAAAGCTTGGTCCTAGAAGCGCAAAGGCTTCTTGGAGGATGACAGTCCACTATTAGAAATAGAATGCTAATCAGAAATAGAAAGTGATAAATGATAAAAGACAAAAAGAAAGAACTAAAAGTAAAAGCATACGTATTTAGTAGCAACCTACTTTACACAGTCATCGATGTCGGTGGTATTGCCAGCATCAGTCAGGTAAGGTCATCGACGTCGGTTAGTTGCCAATGTCGATAGGGGAAGTGGATGAGGTCAGCCGGGGTAGTAGTCAGGGATGAGTTAAAGGTCTAGTCTCGATCTGGAGAATGGACTAAGGCTTTGTCTGAGGGTCTGAGTGTCTGTGTGGGATTCAGAGGGATTGTTTGGGGTCTGAGGAGTAGTCTGAGGGTTTGTGTAGAACTGGTTGGGTAGAGGGGACTGCCAAAAAAGTGACTGGCTAGAACCAAAATCACAAAGGGAGATGAATGAGAGGCAGGGGTCTGAGAAGGCTTTTTAGCCTCTCAGGGATAGATAAGGAAGGTCTAAGCAGTAGTTAGCTAAATAGATAAATGTAGATAAGAAATGAAATGGAAAAAACACTATGCTTACCTCTTACTTATTGGTTGGAGAATGGAGAAACCTGTTGTTGGAGCTGTTGAAGAACCTACAAATGGAGCTATTGCTTGGAGATACTTTGTAAGGTACCTCTAGCTACTGGGGTTGCTATGTGAGAGGGAGGAGAAGAGAATATGAATGCAAAAGCATCAAGAGAGTTCTATTCGTGAGGGCAGAGAATGGTTGTAAAAAATGGTTTTGAAGGCTGCCGACGGTGGCAGAACTGCTGATGTCGGCTGCATAATGATCGACGTCAGTGGCCAAAGAATGGGAACAGAGGCTAAAATTAGCCTCTATCCATTCTTGCACGCTACCAGGTCAAGGGGCCATGGGAAAATGGTCGAGGAATGCATAAATGGATGTGGGAGGAAAGATAAAGGGGATATTTTGGCAATAAAGGCTAGGAGAGAGGTGGGGGCATCCAAGGAAGGGATCCAAGGTGGCATGGGTGAGGTGGAAGAGGGGGAATAAATTAAAATGTTTATTTATTTTAATTTAAAAATGGAGGGGACTAAGACAAGGACTAGGACATGGGCCAAGGGGGTTAAGGGGGGGACGATGACCTAGGGGGTAGACACAATTTTAGTGTCTACATTTGCCCCTTTTTGTCTTGTTGGTTGTTCTTTATGAACTGCAAGACAAAAATAGGAGTTGGTTGCCCCAGGTATGGGATGAGGTGTTCCCCCCTCAAAGTGGGAGTCGAGGGAAGGGAACCTGAGATCGAGTGTCAATTTGATAGAGAGATGGATAGAGAGAGGGCACATATCGAGTGTGAATGTTGCACAGGGTAGGATTGCATGTATACCACACCACGGGATGGTCGGGCCATATTGTCGCAGGTCGAGGGTCGAGGAGTGCCAAAATTGAAATAACTAGGCCCCAGCATTTGGTTGTAGCTGATCAGGTTATTTAATCTAAGCTGAAGCTCTAATGGTCATCGTGTTTCAGGTATCCCGGGCTTAAGAAGTGCTCCTAGAAACACGAAAATGTCACAAGTAGTGGGGATCAACCAGCTTGCGATCCTATACTTGTGAGGGTTAAAAATATGGGCTATGCACAATTTTGCTAAACATTCACGAGGTAGCATACATGTAAAAACAACCAAGGCAACGTGGTCTTAGAAGTGGTCAGAGTCTGAGGAGATAGGCATGATCTCCAATGGTCATTGGTCAAAGTGGATGGACGTAAGAAAGGATGTGGCTGAGCTAACCTCAGAAGACTAAGTGCTGCCTACATAGCCCTTGTGTAAAGGGCCTCAAGCCAATGTAGTTCTCCCTAAAAGGGAGGAAGAGTCGAGGAGATTGATTGGTCTTGGTCGAGGTCAAGGTCATGGTCAAAGAAAAGAAGGTTTGTCCATCAGAGAGATGAACAAACAGAGGTGGTCGAGCTAACCCCAGAAGACATCGTGTCATCTGAGTGCTACCTACATAGCCCTAGTCATAGGTCCTCAGACCAATGTAGTTCAAACAAAGAGACAAAATGGTCGATGATGGGTGTGGTCATGTGTCGAAATGATGAGGAGAAAAAGATGTTACAGCCTTTTCTAAATGGTGTATTCTGTAACATTGGTCGAGGGGTCTTTCATCCCTAGCAATTGTCCATAGTCATGATGGATGTATGCTAAAAATGAATTGAGGTCTATTTATGCTTTAACAAGTATTGGTTTATGCTTAACATAAATTGTGTTAGGTCGATAGTTTTCATGTGTATTGGTGTCCATAGAAACTATGTGAAATGGACTAGGACAATGTCTGATGTCATGATGTCGTGTTGTTGGTCTAAAAATCTTGGGTTGGCTTGGTTGGGTAGAAAAAAGGTTTGGCTGGATGTGACCAAAGTGAAAAAGAAGTGAAAGGCATAATGCTCTTTCATTGACAAGGACCAAAATGATGGCATGGATAGGGGTTATTAGAACAAAAGCCCCGTTTATGCATCACGTCGTTGACCAGGGTTGTGCTAGAGAAGTAATCGAATCACTTGATGTTAAGTGAGCTCAAAGTCCCTTGAATATGTTGGGGTGATAAGTAGGATTATGTGATATGAGAGGAAGGGGTAACCCTTTTGTGGCAGGAAGAACCTTGCCCCTTTTATAGGTGACCCAAGAATGACTATAGGCATATCCATGACTTTAATAGAATGTCAGTCATTTTTTTTTGGTGCAGACTGATCGATGCATAAAGTTTGCATTAGGATGTTGCTTTACTTTATGGTCATTTGTGAAGCTGATCGATGTGGGAAGCTTCAGAAAGAGAGCTATCTGCAGCAATATTTAGTCATAGCCATCCTTTGAGGGAGTGGTCTATATTTTTGCTTTAAATGCTTTTGATATGACTTGGTCTATCTATCCTTCAAGAGAGCAGTCTAGTAGTATAGCAATTATGTAGCTGTCCTTCGAGGGAGCAGTCTACATTTAGAGTTTATGACCTTTAATATGATAGGTATCCCATTTTGATATATTCTGTTGACTGAAGTTTTTAGCCATGGATGAGCCTCTAGAGGTTTAAGGGTTCCCTTTTATTAGGACAAAGCATTATTGCTTGACAAAAAGGGTTGATGAATGTTGGGAAATAGGGTTGAAAGGAATAAGAATGACAATGACAGGGGGTTGCTCAAGGGACAAGCTCAAGTAAAACATCAAGTGATCGAGTACTCGACTAATAGTAGAATGGTCGCAGATACAAGGCATAAAAGGGCTCAAGTTTTGATAAGTCCCTGGGCCATGCTTGTGTGTTATGATAAGGTTCGCATCAATTAGGGGCAAACTTGCGTCATTTACTTCACTCCATATTGGTCACATGCTAATTGATGCTAAACATGAAGTTGGTTGATACATTGGTCATTGGTCTGGTTGATGTCTGGTCAAGGTTAGATGATATTTGGTTTGGTCAATTGTTGGTCGAGGCTTGGTTGATATTTGGTCAATGTCTGGATGATATTTGGTCAAGGTTTGGTCGAGGTCATGATAGTTGGTATAAAGTCGAACTCCCCCCAGTCATTTTGTGGTAGGAAGAATGTCTAACCCCTAGTGCAAATGATTAATGGGTTAGATAAATGAGATGGAGAGAAGATGAGAAAGAGAGACCTGGGTACCTTCCCTAGTTGATAGGTCAGGGATTCCAAGCAAATGGTGTTTAGGTAGTGAAAAAGCTAAGAGGGATGGAAACCACCGACTCTGTAGGTGAAGAGGGAGGAATGGGTGAGCTTGGAGGAGATTTGTCAATGGTTGGCTCGGGGCAAAGGTTTGAAGGGGCCTGAGTAGTTTCTTGGAAACCCAGGCCATACCATTTCTTGGCATTGTCATTGTTGAGAGGCTCAATAGGCTGATGGGAACCTTACTCATATCATCTGAAACCAAAACCCTTCCATGTACACCTGTAAAGGTAAGTGTGTGCAAAGGTAGGGTTGCCGAGAAATGAGAAGTCTGATGTGAATGGTTGGGGTGAAGAGAGAGGGTTGCCATCAGTAGGAGCTTGATTGAGCCCCCCATAGACAAGATTGGTTCAGAGGTGAGGAGGACCATAAGGCATGACCATCTTGATCTAATGGTCGTAATTGGGGCTATGGTGAAGGCATCCATACTCTTGCAGAGTTTGGAACATGTCTAAGGTCAGCAAGTGATATTCCCCAAGTGAAAGTCATTATAAGATGTCTTTCATGGGGTCTTTGGTCATCACTTAAAGAGGAGGGGTGAGGGTGACCGTCAGTTGCAAATTGGTCAAAGCTTCTACAGATGGAGGTAGTGTCAAGGTTGATGGCTTGATAGGAATAAGAATGTCATTTGGATGGTAGGTTGTGTTACAAGTTTTGAAGGGTGAAGGATCAATGAGAATGGTGTGGACTTGCCTGTCATGCTCAAATTTCACACAACGATGCAGGGTGGAGGGGACACAGGCCATGGCACAGATCCAAGGTCAGCCCAACAATATGTTGTATTGAAACTCTCATTCGATGATATAGAAGAGCTCCAGGACTGTGTGTGGACCAATGCAAATGTGAAGGATGATTGTGCTAATGGTCATGGTAGTGGTGTCATTAAAGGAGTGCAAGATTTTGTCAGTTTTAGATATGCAATTCTTGGGAAGAGCCAATTGATCAAAGGCATGGGTGGAGATAATGTTGATGCTAGCACCTCCATTGATCATAACACATTTAATGCATGTCTGATCAACATAGGTAGTGATGAAGAGGGTGGTGTCTTGATCTTCCATGTTGGATGTGGGAATCTCAGAATCATTGAATGTGATGGAGGCAATAGGAGATAAAGAGTGGACGAGGGCAGCGAGTGGTTGGGGGTCTTCGGGTTGGACCTCTGCTATTTGCAAGGCTCGGATGAGGGCTTGATGATGCTGAGGTGAGGTTTGGATGAGGTCATAAAGGGACATCTTCACAGGCATCTAGTGAAGCTATTTTAACATGGAGTCATGAATCACCCCTAAAGAGGAAGATGAAGAAGGTTGAGATGTGCCAAGTATAGAAATTTTCGGCTTGGGTGGTAAAGGTGGCTTGATGAAAGGGTAGGTCCAAGGAATGGTAGCTTTTTCTTTTGCCTTGTGCTTTTGTGACCTATTGGTTATATGGATGGCATTGATTTCAAAGATAGGAGGTGAAGGGGTCATGGCCTGCTAGTGAGATGTTGATGTGTTTGAAGAGGTTAGATGGGAAGGTGTCAAGGGTTGGTCAAGAGTGTCCTCAAGGAGAAGAGTGTCCTTCTCCATATAGCAGTGAATGATGGCCTTGAGGGCACAACAAGTCTCAGTATCGTGTCTTGGCATATGATGGTATAAGCAAATCTTCATGTCGTCGAACCAAGAGGGCTTGGACCTGAGAGGTTAGAAAGGCCTGATGGGTGGAAGGGTTATGCTAGAAGTCTATAAAAGGCGGTGTAATATCAATGAGTATGAGCCCACTAAAGGGTCCATGCTAGTTGATGTGTGCGATGCTGGTGACTTTTACTTAGGCAAAGTTGGAGGAGGTTTTCATACCACCTTTTGGGTTGATGGTGCGGTGACAGGTGGAGACAACACTTTCTTCATGAGAGGTACTACCTTTTTAGGAGAGGGTAGGCTGGAGGTAGGCAAAGGAAGCAAAGGAGGCAACTAGTTTTGATTAGAGGTTAGAGTGGGAAGGACTCTGGTCAGGGTCGAAGGATGGGGGCCCAAAATGGAAGGTAATGGTGATGGGGGATGAGGCGTTCGCTTCTATAGTTTGGCATTCTTCTTTGACTTAGTTGGAAGACTACTATTGGTCGAGGTCTGGTCTAAGTCCACCTTCTCTTACGGGTGAGTGAGGGTAGAGACAGGGTGAACGCCAAGTGACTTGATAGGTTTAGATGGGGTAGATGTGGGTTTAAAAGTGAGAGTCTGGTCTTTGTTGAGAGTCTTGGGAGATTCTACCTTGGGAGGATTGGTAGCATGAGATGAGAGGGCACAGGCATGTTGAAGAGCTTTAAGATGCTCCCACAATCCCTGATGCTCCACTTTCCTTGAAGGGAGACGTTTGATTTTCTCCACTAGTCAGGAAAATGGTTGAGAAGATGTTGGATGAGGTTTGGGTCCTTGAGAAGATGTTGATGGTTGTGGGGCCAAAGATGAGATGGGTATAGCAGTCTCAGAACCATGGCATGATGAAGTCGTGACAGATTCATCCTTGGTTGGAGATGAAGGAGAGGCAGGTTCTTCCCTAGGTGGAGAAGAAACCAGAGAATGAGGCTCCTCAAGTGGGTAAAGGGCAGGGATGATGGTGCCCTCCACTTGCGGTCGAGGAGTAGGAAGGGTTGGGTCCTCCATAGGCAATAGGAAGGAGGATGGTGAGACTGGTGGTGCTGGTAAGGTTGATGCATCCTCCAAGATGAGAGAGGTTGATGGAGAACTAACCGAGGAAAGAGGTTCATCCACACATGATAGATTGATAGATGGACTAACCTCTTGAGGTTGGTCGGGGATGAAGGGTGAGACCATTTTGACTGTTCGGATGTTGTGTTCATGAGTGTCGTCAATCAAGGTCTGGACATTGTTTTGGGTCAGTGGATGATTGGGGAATGGTTGCTTGAAGATGCTGATGCCCCGATTAGGGGGTGCATTGGGATTGTCTAAGATGAGGTCACCCTTTTCAAGCATGTCTTGGATTATGTTTTTAAAGGTTTTGTAGTTTCTTGTGTCATGTCCTTTAACATGGTGGTAGTTTCAAAATTCATTTTCCCTATACCATGAAGGGATGGTGCATGAGGGATCAAATTTTGGAGGTGGTCAGAGCTGGGGGAGATTGAGAACCCCCTGTTTAACAAGTTTTTCCAGCATAGATGCATATGATTCTTCGAGAGGAGTATACTGTCATTGTACGTATCTCTACTAGAATTGGCAGGTGGTGCTCTGAGATGTGGATGGCTCAAGCTGATTGGTTGAAGGCAAAGAGGATGAAGGTCTAACGACCATAGTGTTTGCTAATGCCTTAGACTTAGGATTGGATGATGAAGGTTTAGAAGAAGAGGAGTCATTGGTCTTAGAGTTGGGATTCTTGCTCTGTAACTTGACTTTATTCTCCTTGATGGCATGTAATTCAAGTTTTTGGGCCATCGTGAAGGCTTCGTCGAAGGTACAGAAGGTCTGAACCCGTAAGGTGGAAGAAATATGTTTGGCACAAGCTTGGGAGAAAAGTTCAATAAGTTTAGGTTAGGGTAAGGAAAAGGAGAGTTGATTGATGAGGCCTCTCCAACAAGCAACAAAGTCAGCTATGGATTCATCCTTGAATTGGTGGATAGAATAGAGGTCTGTGATCGAGACCTTTTTGGTGATGTTGATGGAGAAGTGATCAAGAAAGAGCTGGGCTAGCTATGTGAATGTGAAGAGGGAATGGCTGGCAAGAGAGCTATACCAGTCAAGCGCAACACCAGAGAGAGACATAGGAAATGTGCGTAAAAGCAATGCATCATCATGGGCAATAAGGTAACAAGCATGTCTGAATGTTCGTAAGTGCTGTTGTGGGTCTTCCTTGCTTTGAAAATGAGAAAATTTAGGAAGTTCCCATTGGCTGGGATATGGCCTGACCAGGACAAAAGGATGAATGGGCTCATTGCAAATTTGCTCATATGAGAGAGCATTGCGTGAGCCAAAAATGGAGGTCTCTAGACTAGACATCTTGTCCATCAACATTTTGATGATGTCTGCTAACGGATTGGTTTGTGGAGAACCCCTTAGGTTGTAGGGCACTTGGAAGAGGCTAGAGGAGGCATACAACGTAGTTGGTTATGCCTGTAAGGGTACAATGTAGGGATAACTAGTCGTAAGGATAGAAGGGGAGACTAAGGGTGGTTGGGTAGAAGGCATGGCTAGGCTCGATGTTGCCATGGGAGGTTAGATTGTGGTAACAGGGGCCAATGGATAGGTAGCCACACTAGTGTTAATAGGGACTAGGGTAGGCAGAATAGATACAACCAGATTTTGGAAAGGAGTGGAGAGCGGTTGAGTGGGTTGAGGTTGATAGGGGGCTGAAACCCTAGTGGAAGTGCGCCCAAAGATGGAGGGAGAGGCCACACTTGGAAGGTTGGTCAAGGTCTAGTCATTGGTCAAGGTGATAGCTTGGGTGTCTAAAGGTTAAACTACGGATGCTGTCGATACGGCCGCAGTCTCAACAAGAGAGGTCAGCATTCCATAAATTAGATTGCCCAAGGAGTCTCGCATTCAGCTATGCACGAGATAGTGCTACAAGGCTTTGACGTTGAGGTCCAAGAATCATGCAAAATCTTAGTCCCCTTTTGGGACAATAGGAGTATAGGGCGGGGTGGGGCGAGTAGGAGTTCTTTCAGTCTTCGAGTGGAACTCCATTATAGGACCGGTTATGGATGGGGTAGACGGAAGTGGTTGATGCCTCACGTGGTTGAATAGAGCCTTGGCTTGACTACGAGTCAGAACCATTCAAGGCAAGAAAGGTCAGGTTTCAAAAACTATGTTTTTCCAATTTTAGAAACTCAAAATGTGGTTTTGGCAGAAAAAGGGGCGGGTTTTAAGGCTACTATTTTTGGAAAAAAAGGACAGTGACAGTGACTGACGTTGGTTAAAAAATTGATGTCAGTGATAAAAGATGGCCGACGTCGGTCAGATAGCCAATGCCGACAAGAAAAGTTACTGACGTCAGTGGTAAAATTGATACCAGTGATTGTGGTTTCTAGAAACCCAAAAAAATTGAGAGTTTTTGGAAAAAAGGAAGAAGAACGTCCTCACTAGCTCAAAAAAATTAGATAGGAATAGAAAAATAGAGATGGAGACAGGAAGACCCTAAGCGTTAAATCCTAAGAATCAACTTTTAGAATCCTGTGGCTTATGCCTTAAAGTGATGTTTGGGGAGGTTGGCTATTAGAGGGGTCCTAAAAGAGGTAGTCTATGGATGGTTTCAGGTTTGTTTAGGCACTCAAGATTCTGGGTTAGGTTCCATACATGGCCTGGTGCTAAGGAGTAAGCTCCCCTCACTTCACGAGTCCAACGATAAGCTGGCCTCTCTTAGCCAAAATATACTTTCCCTAGAGATTAGACTCTGCTAGAGAACAGAGTGGGCTTTCCCTTTGGTGATGAAATCCAAGTAGGATTGCCGGGACGGGTAAGGTATCTGCTGGGTGATGAAATCCCAGTCGGGCCTTGCCTCAGGTGAGTTTGATGTTTCATTTGGTGCAAGTGGTTTGGTTGTGTAACATAAAGTGATCTACGATTAATTCATGATGCGGTTTATTAATTATTAGGTGTGGACTAAGAAATGCAAGCAAGCAGAAATGGAATACAATGTATTTTAAGCCCCAAGTCAAAATGTTAAGTTCGGATGAAAACAAGTTGAGAAAGGGTTGAGGAATATGACTTTTGACTAGTTTGAAATGCAAGAAAAGAAAGAAAAGTTATTTTTATTCTTGCTTATGATTGCGTTTAGAAGAGAAGAAAGAGGTGAAAAGGGAGAAACCTAATGCACCTATATGAACAAAAAGAAAAGGAACCTAAGGAAGACCCTAAAGTCCCACTAGGCATGCCAGAATGTTTCTATGCTATATTCGCTTTTCACATTCAAGAAAGAGAAATGAGAAACTAAGAAGGAAATAGATGAGGGTTTATACGTACCCAGATTGTAGACATGCGCACCAGAATTCAGACATTGTGAGAACTCCTCTTTAATTATGGAGGATGACACCTGAAAGAGAAAACACTAAGACACGAAAAATGTTAGATGACAAAAGGGTGGACTACCAAGCAAGAGCTTGGTCTTAGAAGCGGAAAGGCTTCTTTGAGGATGACAGTCCACTATTAGAAACAAAATGCTAATCAGAAATAGAAAGTGATAAATGATAAAAGATAGAAAGAAAGAATTGAAAGTAAAAGCGTACCTATTTAGTAGCAATCTGCTTTGCACAGTCACCGATGTTAGTGGTATTATCAGTGTCAGTCAGGTAAGGTCATCGACGTTAGTTAGGCTATCGACGTTAGTAGGGGAAGTGGACGAGGTTGGCCGAGGCAATAGTCAGGGATGAGTTATAGGTCTGGTCTTGGTCTGGAGAATAGACTGAGGCTTCATCTGAGGGTCTGAGGGTCTGTGTGGGATTCAGAGGGAATATTTGGGGTCTGAGGAGTAGTCTGAGGGTTTGTGTAGAACTGGTTGGGTAGAGGGGATTGTTGAGAAAGTGACTGGCTGGAACCAAAAGCACAAAGGGGGATGAATGAGAGGCAGGGGTCTGAGAAGGCTTTTCAGCCTCTCAGGGACAGACAGGGAAGGTCTAGGTAGTAGTTAGCTAAATAGATAAATGCAGATAAGAAATGAAATGGAAAATAACACTGTGCTTACCTCTTGCTTGCTAGTTGGAGAATGGAGAACCCTGTTGTTGGAGTTTTTGAAGAACCTGCAAATGGAGCTGTTGCTTGGAGCTGCTCTACAAGGTACCTGTAGCTGCTGGGGTTGTTGTGTGAGAGGGAGGAGAAGAGAATACGAATGCAAAAGCGTCAAGAGAGTTCTGTTCATGGGGGTAGAGAATGGTTGTAGAAAATGGTTTTGAAGGCTGCCGACGGCGGCAGAACCACCGACGTTGGCCGCATAATGACCGACATCGGGGGTTGATGAGTGGGAACAGAGGCTAAAATTAGCCTCTGTCTATTCTTGCATGCTGCCGGGTCAAGGGGCTATGGGAAAACGGTTGAGGAAGGCATAAATGGATGCGAGAGGAAGGATAAAGGGGAGATTTGGGCAATAAAGGCTAGGAGAGAGGTGGGGGCATCCAAGGAGGAGATCCAAGGTGGCATGGGTGAGGTGGAAGAGGGGGAATAAATTAAAATGTTTATTTATTTTAATTTAAAAATGGAGGGTACTAGGACAAGGACTAGGACATGGGCCAAGGGGGTTAAGGGGGGAGGAAGACCTAGGGGGTAGACACAATTTCAGTGTCTACACCATGCATATATTAATCCTCTTTTACCTAATAATATAACACCAATTATGTACCTGTCTCTATGTGATCATTGTCAAACTAGTTTTGTACATGCCTGCTAGTTGTCTAGTATTTCTAAACTAAATGATGGTTTTGTATATTATGAACATATCCCAAATTGGTTAGTTTTTGTCCATGATAAAGGTTGTCAAGAAGTAAAAAATGGTTCTTTAGATTGTTGGGGAATATTTTCTTCTATCTATGGTCTAGATATGTTTGGAGAATTTAAATATGCCTTTGTAAATATTACATTCTTGTATAGTATGACAAATACCAACCATTCAAATTTTTTATAAAATATGCCATATGCTAGAAGGCTTAGTGGCACTTTAAAAATCCAAAAAGGTCATATAGCATCCATAGACATACCTCCATCCTAGAAATTGGATTGGTTAAAATCTTTAGACCCTAAAATTAAAGGAAAATCAAAGATTCATGATATAGATGGTTGATCTATAAATATCCTCCCAATATCACATTCATTTAATTCCTTTAAATCCAGATCATCCTCTCCTAGTAAGAGTTAAGCATCTACATCTTGTCTAAGAACTATTTGTAAAGGAAAAATCTTATTTGAAGATGAACCTGTAAATCAAGGTCTAGATCCCAATGATCTACCCCATACTTTTATGAGTCATCTTAGAGAAAAAAATCTTGAATTTTACATAGAGATTAAACTCACTCTATATAAGGGGGGAAGATCACCTCCTCGTCAAGGAGCATACAAGTAGATATAAGGAACTTTTATTTATTTTTTAGTTACTTTCCAACCCATAAGAACTGATCCAAAACCATCAAATGAATTCAAGCATAGAAATTATGTTTCTAGGTTTAATTCCCATCTTTGAATTTTTTTTAAAGATTTATGTAAAGATGTTATGTATATAAGAAATTATTTAGATATAATCCCTATTATAGGCAAAATTATAATGAAATTTAGAGATATATAGATGAGACCTTGAATTATGTATGTCCTATTTCATACAAGGTCAATACAATCCATCAATCTCTTACTGTCTTCAATAATCAGTTGCATGATATTGAATCTAAATTTTCTTCTCTATAATCCAACCTAGATTGACTTATTGTAGAAGAAAAGAAAGACAAAGTCAAAATTAAGGAAGTACCAGATGTAGAGATACCTTCTATACCATCTTATGGAACTACCTCTATTAATTTTGGTTGTAGTTTTCATCCATCTAAAATGCCAAAATCTCTAGCTACTAGTATGATGCAAAGGAGCCAAATCCTATTACAACCACGGTATCTCAATATAGATGATATCTTAAATATTTTGAATTAAATAAATACCTAGTGTAATTCAATGAGAGTCATTTATGTCATCACAAATTTCAATCCTCTTACGACTGTTATATTTACATCTAAATATATATGGGGAATTACTCAAAAATGATAGAATTCCATGACTAAACAAAAACATACACTCCATGTACATAGACAACCTGATTCTCTTGCTACTTTGCATCACAATATAATTAATGAGTTTGCTCCACTAAAAGGAAATAAAGAAATTGAAAGCTGCAAATGGATTATGAAGATGTAGTTGTGTGATTTAAAATAGTTTGAGAAATTCGCTAAGAAATTTAGATCTTTGGCCTATGAAATGATTTTTTTTAATGATAATTCTATTAAAATCAAATTTATTTTGTCCTTACCCTATCATCTAATTGATAAATTCATCCAAAATATTGATATCAAATGTCTCACTATATCTACCATGTCCTTATCTGATGTCATTGATTTCACATGCCAACAAGCTATGCAACTTATTTCTAACACTAGAACTATCCATAAGTTTAGAAAGCATCATGCATCTTGTATTTCTCTATTTTTTCTTGAAACTGCACCATTTGGATGTCAATAGTTTGTCATTCCCAAAAAATATCAAAAGTAGTGCTCATCTTCAAACATTATTCTTTTCCTCAACATCAAATTATGCTCCAACACATTATTTCCTTTATAAAACCTACACTCTATGCCCTTCTTCCAATAAAGTCATCTATTATATCTATAAAAATCCTTTCCTTATTACTCCTCATTGATCTTATAAAAATACCATTGTTAAAGCTATTTATTCCTTGAATGCAACAACGTGGTGGGATCTTATTGATGAACAAGAAGATTTGTATAATAAAGATGATATTTTTGAACCCATTTTTGAAGAAGTCTCTAAATAAGATAATGATGATCTCCAAGATGAACTAGACTAGGAATCATTAGTAGATAACTAGAAAACCCTCTTATAAATATGCAGAGACCTTGGAACTAATCTAATAGATCTCAACTTCTAAGAGAAGATATAAAATATGAAGCATGGGGATAAATGTCTCATGGCCATCATGAAAATGAATAATAACCTCAAAGGGATAGGAGAAGAAATAATCGAGATAGATAGCCCAATATACCTCATATGCCACCATCTATAAATAGACTTGTAAATATTCCTATGCGTTTTCCTAGTTCTTTCTGACCAAGTGAATATTGGATAAGGAACAAGTTTACTTCTAAATAACAACCTCTAGAAATCCAATCTCCAAGGTTTAATGAATCATTTTATATATATTTCAATAATTTTGATCTATTCTTAGATTTTGATCAACAACATGAAGTAGAAGAATAAATCCTTGAAGAATATTATACTTGTCCAAATGAAGGAGAATGTAGCAAGACATTTGTTCAAGAAGAACCAAATGAAGAAGAAGAACATGAAGAAGAATCTAATCTTATTCAAATCCTAGATCCCTCTAAACATAAACTAGTATGTACTATTATACCCACATTAGAAGATTCATAACCAATTTATTTGACTTAATTACTCAATGGAAGATTTACTCAGTTCATCACCATAGAACTTAATGGAAGATTAGTTTATGCCCAAGTTGATACTAGTACATCTCTTTATTTTTCTAAGCCTCCTCTGATAAAATATTGGTAGAGATTAAAAGAGTCATAGTCCTATAAAAGTCTAGATGTCCAAGGTAATAGTTTTACCTGTAACCTATATAAACATCAACAACCATTTAGAATCCAAGACAAATTTTTTAATTGTGATTTCTTTTCCCATGAAAAAATGCTTGTCGATATCCTATTAGGAGGTGATTGTTTTGATAGATATTCAACCTATAGATATACTCCCAAAAGTGTTTTCTTTACTATAAACAATGAAAGAATAAGAATTCAAAGATTGGTTTATGCTATAAAATAGTTTCTAAGCTCAATGAGCCAAACTCCTAATACTAAAGTTATTTACAACATAGAAACCATAGGATCAAAAATAAGAGAAAACATCTACTCTAATAATCCCTAAATTTTTTGGGAAAAATCTATGCCAATTATGGAAATCAAGATCTAGGAAGGGAAGAAAATGAAAATAGGGAAGATCTCTATTCCAGCTCATGACTACTAGGGTATGGAAAAAAGATAAAAGAACATCAATAAATGGGTTTATTATAAAATCCACCTCTCCATACTATTGCTATGTTTTTATGGCAAACAAACATTTTGAGTAGAAAAGGGGAAAGAAAAGAATGGTCATAAATTATAGACCATTAAATGCCATAACAAAACCATATCCATATCCAATACTAGACAAATCCTATTTACTTGAGAAAGTTTCAAAGTGTAAACATTTATCTAAATTTGACTACAAATTTAGATTTTATCTAATGAGAATCAAAGAATATGATTGTGATAAAACTAATTTTAGTTGTCCTTTTGGCCACTTCCAATGGACAGTCATGCCCTTTGGATTAATGAATGTTCCTACATATTACCAAGCATACATGGATGACATATTTAAAGGAACATCAAATTTACTTTGTGTGTACATATATGATATTCTTATCTTTAGTATGACTCTTGAAGATCATTTGTAGCATCTTCAAACATTTTATGATATAGCCTGTAAAGTTGGTATTGTTCTTTTAGAAACAAAAATCCAAATCTACAAAATAGAATGTAAATTTTTGGGAATTATAGTTCAAAATTCAAAATTACAAATTCAACCACATATAAAATGAAAGATTGTTGATTTCCCTAATATCATGGACAAACCCAAGCTTCAGGCATTTATAGGAATGTTTAATTATCTTAACAATTTTATCAAGATGCAGGGGAAGATAGATTCATTCTATAAGAATTATTGAATAAAAATAATATTTTTAGATGGAATTTTTAACAGTCTTAGGCTATTCATAAAATCAAGACCAAGGTACACAATCTACCTAATTTATATATTCTAATAAATTCATTGTATATACTGATGCTTTTGATCATGCTTGGGGTGGTATATTAGTTTGTATAGATAAATACCAAGAGTATGTTTGTGAGTTTTCTAGTGGTGTTTTTAGTAAATATGTATTAAAATGGATTTATTAAAATAAATAAATCTATGTTGTTAAAAAATGTCTTGAGAAGTTTGGTTTGAAAACTATGCATCTACCCCACTTTATCATCAGAACAGATTGCACAAGGTTTTAGCTTTTAAGTAAAAGGATCATAGTAGAAAAGATGGTAGAGGTAAATACATCAAATGCAAAGATTCTTTTAATCTATTTAAATATACTGTAAAACATATCTAGGGTAAATTGAATGTGGTTTCTGATTATTTAAGCTGACAACATCCTATTTCTATGATGCATCAACATGACTGAGGATCTAATCTTACAAGAATAATCAATAAAAGATTTTCTAAAGTTAATTTGGTTCTACAGGGAGAAATAATACAACATGGTTTGAATGAGGCCTATCTCAAAATGTTTAGAGAAGCATCTATGATACTCTAAAGTATAGGAGTTGCAGACATTTCTATAGACAAAGATCATGGACAAATTTTTATTTATTGATTAAACAATAATCTTTAATTAATCCATTTGTGTGATCTAGTCTAAAGACCTAATCATAACTAGGATATCAAGATGGGTCATCAAATATCCAAAGATAATAATTGAGCATATGATTTTATTTGAGACATAGGACCCACTATGATAAATCCAAAAGATGATTTGGATGAAGAAATGATTGTTCATACAATCATTAGAAGACACCTAGCATGGGAATCTAAATTTTATATACAGGATATCCATTTAGTACTAGGTAATGGCCCCTAATGGACCATCCATCAAAATTTCTAGTACAGATGCTATTTTTTTCCAATCTCTGTTGATGACTTAGTGACTAAAGTGGAAACAACATTGGACCCACAACCATCTATAGAAGAATATTTTATCAAATCAAATGCATCTTTTAGCCTTTGATGATAAGGAAGAATCTATTTTTGTAAGGATAAAGTAATGATGAGATAGCCTTGAGTGTGGTCATTAAGTCAAGATGGCTATATAATGAGTTGTCTATGTAGATAACTAGCATTTCAAGCTTGGCACTATCTTGAACCAAAGAGCTATAGAGTTTATTTTCTTGGTTTGAATGAGGCACCATATCAACCTTCATAAATTACATGGCCTCTAAGGAATTGTAATATTTAGATGTGGCCTCCTGAACCTCCACTTTGATACCTATAGGAATATATACTATGCTATATTATTCTCTGAGTTACTCAATCTATGCTTGCAATTCTTGTACCTCCTCTTCTAGATCCTTTAGAGATAATTCCATGTCTTCATGAGTGGCCACCACAACATCCTTGTGTTATTATTTTAGGTATAAAAGATTTTATTTTTATACAAACTACCCTAGCTACATGTTCTACCTCTTAGTGAGGGAGAACACTGGTTGTCATTCTTCAAGGATGATACATGTAACTTGTCATCTTTAGGTGTTATCTTCTTTACTCTTTGTATTATACTAGTTGGGGGGTAAAAAAAAGTGGACATAAAGGCAAAATTTATGACCTTATAAATCAAAATTTTTGAAGATTTACTCCTCAAATCCATGGCCCAAGGTAGAATGTTAAGGGGTGTATCAGTGGTTGTAATAAAAATTTCATTTTTAGCCTCCTCTTATATTTTATTATACTTATTACTCACCTTTTTCAAGACATCACGTAATGAAGGCCATATTATTTTTGACCAATCCACTCTTCCAACCTGAGGGAGTGGGTGGACTACAACTATTTGAGGCTTGGCCTTCTGTCCCCTGCTTGTATTAGTTACTATGTTTTCTTATGTAGAAGTGGAAGTGAGGAGTGGAAGGGATATCCATGTAGACTAAACATGAAGTTGGGGGATGGCTAGAGTAGTGCACTTTCCTTATTACCTTCTTATTTTTGAGAATTCTCATACTAAAAGGTATAGTAGGTACATAAGGAATAGCCATGGGAAATGGTGTGGTAGTGATAATGGAGGGATCAATGGTGGTTTTGGAAATGGAAAGATTGGATGTAGAGATGGAAGGAAAAAAGGGGGTGAATTTAGTAGAGGGAATGGGAAATTATATAAAAATGATGGGTATCTGATCAATAATATAAATTGAAATCAAAAGAAAACTAGAAAAGGTTTGAGTAACTTAGAGATGAAGCTCAATGAGGTCAACTTGAAGACTCATAGCCTTGATTGTTTCCAAATGAACCTCTTCATCTGAATTTTTAGCTATGTCCTTGATGAAAACTTCATCTTCTCTTGATGGCTATGAACTTGAAGGTGGAGTATGCAAGCCTTGAGATGTATGCATTGTAAATATGCCTATGGGATTATTGGGATTCTTGGTATACACCAAAGGGGTATTTAATTGAATGGGAAATCCATATGAGGTGGATGTTAATACTTATGAAGTAGCTACCCCAATAGATGAAACAATAGATACATGGGGGTATCCATAGGAACTTGATCAGTGCTAGAAATAGGGATTTCGTACATCTAATTTTCTTCCTCATTAGAGTCCAAGATGATAAGATGTCCTTTTTCTCTTTCTCTCTATTCAATGTGCTCAAAGAGCCTAGATTCTCTCTTCATTTATTTTAATTTTAATTTTAGTGGAAGTCCTTTAGATGAGGAAGCTTCCTATTCTTTAGATTATCCACTCCAAAAATTCAAATTCTACCATCCTTACAGAGATCTCTTCGGCTATCCATCTCCCTGGTGGAAATAGAAGGCTGACTTTGGATCATCCTTTAATCTAGCAAGTTGTGCTCATTATAATACCTCTTCATCTGATTTAACATTCATAAAAATAAAATCATAACAATAAGGAATATTAAACCCATGAATATGTTTCTAACTGCACCCATGCGGGTCCCAATCTCTACATACCAGTATGGGGAAGCCATAATTATTTTATTTTCCTCCCATATCTCCAATATGTTTCCTTATTTGATATACCATTCTACCAATTTAAATTAAGTTTCCAAAGTACAAGATATTTTTTTGCCTGGCCAAATCCTCCTTAATGTTATTCTTTAACTCAAAATAAATCTATTATTTAGCCAACTTATTCAGTATATACTTTGGGAGATATAGGGGCTCAATAATATTTCCATAGACCATGATGATAGTAAAGTCTTGGTAAAGGAAATAGTCTCCTTTTCTACTCAAATTACTTATAATGTTTTTTCCAAGTCAAGGCATATGTGAGCCTTGAATGGTTTGCCATACCTATGGGTAAACATCCTCACATATCCTGACCATATGCTTCTAATAAGCATATATATACATGAATTGGTAGTGGTCACATATTCTATTTTTTATGCATTCTAAGACTAGAGCCCATAGAATGCCTAAGTATTTATAGCACATTCCAATGACAACATCCACTAAATATGACATCATATAGAAATATCTTATGGGGGTGGGAGATTTATCCTTATGCACAATTCACTCTCTCAATCTCAAACTGATTATTTCCCCTAAGGCATAAGTGGTATCATGTGACAACATCATATATAGCAATGCTACCCAATCTAAATTTACAAAATGGATGTTGGGTATACCATATAACCTATTAAGCAAATCCATACCTATCTATATTCCCATACTAAATTTTTCAATTGGAATCACTACCTTAGGCTTCATCCCTTACCATGTGAAAGACTGGTCTAGGAGTAGCCATGAGGAGAGCACCTTTGAGATTGATGTTTCTACGTTCAATTGTACCCAAGTGTGTTTATCATAGTAGACATTTGGTATGATATGAGATATATACCTTTGAAAATCATTTTCATATATGCATGTGACCACTGTATCACCATGGGAATGCAATAAGTAAATGTCCTATGATATTTTGTTAAAAAAGAAAAAATACCTAAGAAGGTCTATATAAGGCATAATTTCTAGTTTGGCATAAGTTCTAGTGAAATGCAATCTTTAGCATTTTTGGGATAAAATTTACTAAACAAATGACCTTTATACTAGTATCATTTTATCATCTAATGAAAACATGTCCACTAATCAATAGCATCCTAGAGTTATGAATAATTATGATACTTATCTTTAAATTTCCCCACATCAAAGAAAGTTTCCTTGAACTTTGTATAATCCTTAATTAAGAATGTAGATGGGGGATTTGTTTCTTGAAATGTCTTAGATGTGGAAGCCATATTTTTGTGTTTTGGATTGCTACAATTTCCTTTGACATATTATGTATTGTGTAATCACTTCAAATCTTAACTTAATTACTATCATACTCATAGAATTATCAAGATATGAACTAGGGCTCTTAGTCACTATTATAAATGAAGATGCTTTGATTTCAAGTTAACTTGGATGCAAATTATGGTTTTAATGGTTTGCAATAATTTATATGGGATCATGCATTGAATACCATTTCATATGATATCAATATGTAATGTTCACTTTGCTTTTATTTCAATTTTAATAGCTTGGGTTGGTGGAGGACCCTTAGTATTTATCAAATATGAATTACGTTATGTTTTTTTGGCTAAGTATGGAACAATTTTAATAGTGTTCTTTGTAATAAATCACTTAGGAGTATAATGTCAAAAAATTACTTTCGTGTCAATGTCTATGGATAATTCCCTTGAGGGAATTATTTTTGATAAAGTGTCCATATCAATTGTTTTTTAGGAGTATTTAATTAGGAAAAAGTCTCAAAAGCATTATTTTGAAGGTCTAATTCATGGTTAAAGGGTACTTTCAAACTCCCTAAAAGGTACTTTAGATTTTTTTGAAGGGTACTTCAGTATGTCTATGGGTCACTTCAAAGGTCTCAAAGGGTAGTTTTTGAGGACTAAAGGAGACCTTTGATCATTGAAGGGAACTTTTATATGGATAAGGGTCATTTCACAGGTCTCAAAGGGTAAGTTTGACAAAAATCAAAGGGTATGTGCCTTTGACTCAAAGGGTTAGATTCTCTCAAACATAATGTCTGAAGGAATTCAGATACATGATAAAAGCCCTAAGATAGAAGTTTTGAAGGATCTATAAAAAAATAAAAATGGAATTTAGATATTCCATAAAGGTTGAAAGTTCCTTTTCAAAATATTCAAAGGGTATGTGACCAATTGAAAAATGGCACACAACTTAGGATAAATATATGATAGGGTAAGTTTAACCAAACCCAAAGGATAGGTTCATAGCAATTGGACCAAAACATAAAGGCTTAAGGGAATTTTGGTTCATGACACAAGGGGTAGGGAAAACCCCTGAAGGGTATATCCTAAAGGGTAAAGGGGATGAAACAATAGTTTCAAAAGTTAGGTTGCACAAACCCAAAGGGTATGTACCCTAAAAAGAAGTGGTCAAAAAGGGTTTAAATGGTCAATTTGGGGAAGGCTAAAGGGATATTTTGAAGGTTCCAAAGGGTAGGTGGAAAGAATTTTAAAGGTCTACTTTAGGTCAAAAGTTTGCCTAGATGATCTACTTTGTTAAGGTTGAAGTGTAGATTCAAAAAGGAAAAAAGGAAATTTCAAAATCTCTGAAGGGCAATTCTAAAATGCCAAAGGGTACTTTGGCAATAGTTTGAAGGGTCTACTTCATAGGGCACTTGTCCATGACAAAATTCCCAAAGGATCCACTTCCTAAAGGATGAAGGGTACTTTCAAAATTCCTAAAGGGTACTCTCATATGGCTAAGGGTCATTTTAAAATTTCTAAAGGATAATTTGGATAGGTTCAAATGGATAGTCCATTAGGGAATTTATTTCAAGAAAATTTTATGTGTTCCAAAATTCCTTAAGGCAAAGATTCTATAGGTCAAATTATTTTGAAGAAAAAAAACCTCAATAATTTATCTGATAAAAATAAGGCTTCTTGAACAATAATCCCAAAATAAAATAGGACCAAAAATTCCCAAAACATAACATCCAAAAAGAAAATTTTACATTAATGTCAAAAGAATTAATCCAATGACTATGAACCTGAAGAATTCATCTACAATACATTAATTATTCTCATAAACAGAATGTCAATATCATCTTGCCAAAAAAGTGAAATGTCCTAGATTTTCAAAATGTTGTATAAACATATGAAAATGATTCCCTATTAAGATCATATTTTGAAAAAATGTGGGTCACAATTTATTTATGGAAAAAGGGGATGTGTTGGGTAAAAAAAATGGTGACTTATAGGGGGAATACTCTTGAGTATTCAGAAATGCAAAAATCTGGTTTACAATCCTAAATCAATCATGAAGTGTACCATAGATGAATACTTAAAAACATGAAAGAGACTCCTAATTAGATTCACACAATATACTTTCCTTCTAATTTAATTGGATTTGTGTGTGTCAAATGTGTAGTTTATCTAACCCCTATTGTGGTGAGTTTTTTAAAGGTTTTGATGGGGCTATAGGTTTTATTATAGTATCTATTAAATCTTAAAAAAAGGGAAGATCACACATTACTCTGCTACCAGGCAGGCATCCATAGCCTTGATAGAGATACCTTGGGCTCCATCTATTCTCATTTTATTATTTTATTTTGATCATGAAGCATGGTAGATTGACCTCATTTCATCATGTGAGCCTTTTGATTTTCTTTTTCTCTTTTCAACTCAATGGTTCTTTCGTCTTCTTCTTTTATTTTGTTCTTCTTTTGAAAGAGAAGAATTGGAACCCTGGTGAGCTATTATAATTATATAGCAAATAATTACTAGAATGTCCCTACCAGTTACATACATACCTAGAATTATCAACTCCAAAAGGTATTTAATGTCATAAGTGTATTTTATCTAATAAAAAAAGAAAACTTTTTAAATTTTTATGAAGTACTATGGGGGTAAATTCCACATGCTTGGTAAAATTATTCAATTTTGACATGATTTAGAATAATCCTTGATTACCTTCCTTCATCCTAAAGACTCAAAAACGAAAAAATGCACCTCATTTGTAAACTACTCCTAAAGTGTAAAGATTTTAATGCTACCCTTTTTCACAAGTCTCACACTCAGTTGTTTTGGATTTTAGTTTTAGCAATAACAAGAGCAAATGCAACATTAAATGCCAAAGAAGAAAACAAAGTTGACTAATCTAGAAAGCACCAAAATATAATCTAAGAAAGCCAAAGTAATAAAATTCAAGACAACTAAACAAAAAATAATTGAAAATATATTCTAGAAAGCATGGAAATATAATCTAGTCATATGTCTAAACTTATCAAAATCTTCTCAATTAGTAATATCTAAAGATGGAATAGCTCTGAAGTAATGCTTCAAGAACTATTCATTAACTAGATATGTGAGCTCATTGCCTTGGAGGTCTTTCAAATGAAACACATTATTACCCATGATCTCTAAAATATGATATGGTTTGATCCATAATGGAGAAACTTATCATGTTATCCTTTCTTTTCATGGGCTTTATCCCATAGTAATACCAGATCTAAAATTTTGAATGATTTGACTTTTGCTCTTTTATCAAACCCCCTTTTAACTACATCTTGGTGTTTTTTAAATGTCTACAAAGCTTCAGTCCTTGAATCCTCCATTTCTATTATATCTAGCAATTTTTTTTCACTTTGTCATATGGTTCCATGTAATATTGTATGAATTGATAAGTAGACAACTTCAATGTGATGGGAATTTTTTTTATTTGTCCATACAACATTTGGTAAGGTAAATCCTTTAGGGTTTTTTTGTATCTCACTTGGTCTACCCAAAGAGCATACTTTAGTAGATTGTTCTAGTCTCTAGACTTGTCCCTTATTGACTTATTAATTACCTTAATCATATTTTTATTCATCGACTTAGCTAATCCATTCCCATGAGGGTAGTGGTTAGAAGCTAATTTGATTATAATATGATTTTCATGTGCCCACTTAATGAACTCTACTAATATAAATGTTGGTACATTGTCACATACCAAAGAGATGAGCATGCCAATTCTAGTCATAATGTGCTCATCTAAAAAGTGAATAACATAGTGTGCTCTACTATTATTTATGGCAATGGCTTCTATCCATATATTAAAATAATCTATATTTGTAAGTACAAATTTATGGTTGGATGAAGAATTTGGGTTGATTATACCAATGAAGTCCAATCCCCACTATGCAAATAACCTTCCTTCAACATTTAGCTATAGAGTCATAGTTGTGTGAACCTCCTTTTTAGCTAATGCTTGACATTCATGGAAAGTTCTAACATTCATGTAAGCATTTTTGAAGATGGTTGGATAATAGTATCCCAACCTTAAGGTTTTATGGGTTGTGGTGTTACCAGCTACGTGACCATTGCCTATCTTTTGATGTAAATTTTTTAGGATTTCCTTAGACTCTTTTGTAGATACACATCAAAGACATATACCTTCATAGTTCATTCTATAGAGGAATCCTTTCTTGATCATGAAATGAACATCTTTGAGCTTTATGGCTATCCTTCTTTCTCTATTATATTTAGGTGGACAAGATTATATCAGTTTACCATTCCCCTTTAGAAACTTGTGTTGTATATACCTCTTCAATGGTGATTCATGGGTCAAGCTCAATCATGAGTTCAATAATGTCCTAAGCTCTAACAATATTTGTAGGCTTTATCTCTATATTGATTTCTTGGAGCTTATCCATCTATTTACCCTGACATTTTCCTAGCTCATTCAATGATAGGGTGAGCTTGACAATAGGATTAGGTACAATGGTGATGGTTTTGTTCCTCATGATATAATGTCAAAATTTATTCATTTCTTTGACCAAAATAAACATATAATTATCAATCATTGAATACTTGAGCTCTGTATCCTTTAGATTTGTACTCATGAAAGTAATTAGATTCTTAGTTTCATCTTTCTTTTATGTGATAATAGTAGCAATGGTGTGTTATAAGGTGAACAAGTATAGATAATTTTTTTTTTTTGAATTTTAGACTAATAAATACTAGATCCTTATAAATTTCATCTTTTATATCTTGGAAGGAATTTTTAGTTTCAACTATCTATTCTATTTTAGCATCCTACTTGAGCATAACATTTAGAGGTTTGCCAATTTCTATGAACCCCAAGATAAACTTTCTAATGAAGTTAAATTTCACAAAAAATGACTTAAGTTCCTTCTTTCTATTTGGTTGTACAATGTTTAAGATTAATTTTATTCTTTTTGGATTGATGGTGATCCCATCATTTGTGATAGCATGTCCTAAGAGTTTCCTGTCAGTTACTTTGAATATGTTCTTCTTTAAATTTAAAATAAATCTAGAACTTCTTACACCTTTCAAATATGGACTCTAGGTTAGTTATGTGATCCTTTATATTCTTTGAGAACATCATGAGATCATCTATATAAATAATTATGCATTTCCTAGTCAATCCCTTGAAGGTGTGATCCATAATGCATTAAAAGGTAGTTCTTGTTTTGATTAGGCTATATAACATCCTTTTGTATGCATAAGTTCCCCATTTTTTGGTAAACACAGTTTTTATCTTATCCTCAAATTATACTAATACTTGATCATAGCTTGAAAATCCATCTAAAAATGACATCATTTAAGAACCACTCATAATTTGTATTACCTCATCCAATGATGATAAAGGGTAATTGCATTTTTAAAAATCTTCATTCATTTTTTTGAAGACCATGCATAGTCTAATTTTGCCATTCTTCTTCCTTATCAGGACCAAATTGGCCACCCAAGTATAGTGTCTTACGTGGAAAACAATTTTTGCATTTAATAACTTCTCCACTTCTCTCTAAATAAGAGGCTCCAAGATAGGATTCATGAGCATTTGCCTTTGTCTAAAGGTTATATGATCTTGCTTAAGGGGAATGGTGTGAGTGATGACCTAGGGTTCATACACTTTTAGGTCTTCATATGTCTAGGTGATAGCATACATGTACTAAGAGATTAAATCCCTCATTCATTACCTTTCCTCAAGAGTACAACTAAGATCAATATTGACATAATGTGGATTATGTTCATTTCCTAGATTTTCTTTCTTAAAGTTTGATTTGTTGACCTTGGGTTGTCAAAGTTATTGTGCTTAAATATCTAAGTTGAAAGACCTTTTTAATGAGACTAAGCTGACTAGTAATCGATTCTTCTTAAACTAGAGAAAGCCTTATTTATTTACTTCTTCTTAAAAAAAGTGATTGATATCCTTGTCATCAATGATTTGGGACTTAAAATCCCTTGAATTAGTTAATAACTTGATGATCTACTGGTCATCATCAAAAACTTGGAAGTTTTCTACATTATCTAGAATAGAGGGCAAAGAACCAATTCAATAGAAAATCTATTTACCTTGGATTCTTATAGTGGTTCTAGATTGGTAGTAGTAACAACTAGTGAATCAATGGCTTGATTTTGATCTATAGGGAGGGCTACTATTTTGAAAGCTTCAAATCTTTCAATTAGGTCCTAGCCCCTATACTTGCATATTCTTAAATAGGAAAACTTAAACCAATATTTGTTCTTTACTTTGTTAATTACCAGTTCTGAATTACCAAATACTTTTATTTGTCTTACATTATTCCTTAGTACAAACTATAATCCCAAGATTAGAGACTAATAAGTAGCCCTATTATTCATACAGGTAAATAAAAATCTATAGGTGGCCAAGAACTTCTTACCTTGAGGATAAATTAGCTTAATTCACACACCTAATCTTTTCTTGGACTTGGATCCATCAAAATGCATTGTCCATAGCTGATCTAAACCTTCTAGTTCTAAGTTTTGTACTAAATTATGAGTGGTAAAAGTATAAATGCCCAATGAGGGAGAATCATACTTTACCTCTTCATTTTTTACATTGTATTCCATGATGTGATATTTCATTCTAGGCTCTTTATCAATTCTAATCTAATTTTCAAATCCTATCCATTACAACTAGATGTGTGAGAAGTCTATGGAAAGATAACCATTAAGCATTTTGGACTAGTCTCTACTCATCAATAATCCATAGACTTTTAGTATGTCTACTACCAAGATATTGATAGTCATCTAGACTCTCAATTTTGATGCTACTTAAATGTGTACATTATTCAATTCTCCCACCACTAGTAATATCATTTTATATAGCTAGGAGATTGATCTCTTTGAAGGGATGGGAGTAGGAACAAGCTTTTTATATATAGAAGTAGGCATAACAGCTGTAGATGATGCATAATCAACCAAACAATTATGTATATTCTTACCGAATACTCTAATGGTCAGTAGGAATAGTGGTAATTTGGGTTTACTCATGTAAATGATGTTGGCATCATCCACCTTTGCTTTTTTTGTTGCCACTTTAGTTTTCTTGATAGGGGCCTTTTCGATAATGTATTTCCATAATAGTTTCATTTTCTTGATGACCTAGGATAATTCATGGAGCTATATTTTCATTGATCTTTTTCATGTCTTCTGTGATATTATATCCTCTTGTATTTAGTTCTTCTTTATTTGGCAATTGGTCATTCCCTTTTGGAGGGGGTGGATTGTTGTCTACTTTAGGATTTGGAGGAATCATTATGGTATTTATAATATTTGAGGTGGTAAGCAGTTGCTTATTCCTTAAGCTATATGCATTTCTCTAAAATTATTGAAAGGCATGAAATTTGTCTTTATTATCCTTTGGTTCATTGTCATCTTCTCTTGGGAACGGAAATTCATGAGTCTCAAAGAACATGGCTATTCTAGCAGAAATAGGGACTTGATGAGATTCTAGTTGATTATTCATCTGATCCTACCTAGTTACTTCCCTTTTAAAGATCTCGAATGCTATGCGTAACTCAACACAATCAAACTCACCATATTAGGGTGTATTATTTATCTTACACCAATTGGGGAAATATATTTTAGAGATGTTGATTTTTAGGAGTCTACTAGATTGATCCATATTATTTGTAGACCTATTATATCTTTGCAACTTGGTTTTAAGGTTGCCAATTAGAGTATTGGTATTACCCATCTTTCATTGCATATTTAAAAAATAATTAATCAATTTTTGAGCCATCTTCTAATTAGAGTCTAATTTAGATTTTATGGAATCTGTACCTTATATAACATCTATATGAAGTGCACCTACATGCTAGTTTTATTGATAATTTTTCCTTGTCATATGCTTATTCAAATAGATAAAATTTGGATATGTCATTTGTGTTAATTGAGGTAGATTATATAATAGATTCTAATTATATGATATAACATTATTCTTCACATGCAGTATTAGATTGAGTATTGGGAATCCATTACTGATAATAGGTACCCCAAGTGTTTTTAAGTTGAGATATCTATCAATGCTAATGGATTCTTCGAATGCTAACACCAAAGTATTGGCATTAGGTGATCTTCTTAGGAACACAATGGTAATGGGATTTAAGGCATTTTTTTACATCTCTAGTGCTAATGTTAGGTGTGGTTTGTACACTAAATTCAACTAGTTGTACATATTCTACCATCTTGTGTTGAAAGCATGGATGGGATCATTAGTTTCCATCTTCATGCTAGTGAAGTGTCGATATACTAATCTGAGATTGGTGACCTGTCCAAATTGCATAAGAAAAATTATTTGATAATCCTCCCAACTGGTGATGGAGTTTTCCATTAGATTCAAATACCAATCATAAGAAACATCCATTAAATTAAAAGGGAATAACCAATATGCAACATCCTCATCAACTATATTCATTAACCTTAAAGTTTCTTTAACATATTTAATATGCTCTTTTGCAGTCCTTGGCCCTAAAGGAGGAAAGGATGGTAGATATTTTTTGAGGTTCTAGGGTAAATCATGCACATCCCCTAGGATGACAATGACATATCTAACTAACCAGGGTCATTGATGAGCCATTGGTTGATTAATGGGAAAAGGGTTCCTTATAGGTAAAAGGTACCCTAGTGGAGTTGGATTATTCTAAACTAAATCTATTGGCACAAATATAGGTCTTTTATGGCTTTCCAAAGGTGATACTAATAAACCATTTTAGGAATTAGATGTAGTCACTCTCCTAGGTGACTCTAATATAACTCTATGTAAGGACTAACCTCTATTACTAGGAGGAAATTCAACCCATCCTTCTAGTGCAAGTGAAACTATTGATATGGGTTTTATGCACACCACAATCATAATGAGGTAGCGTATAGTATTTTAGGATCTCAATGGAGGTAAAATCCATTCCAAGGCATGAGTTGTAGGTATGCAGTCTTTGACAACTTATTAATGGAATAGCAGGTAGGGTATGTAGGTTGTTAATAAGGTTTTTGGATAGAGTTGTGGCTTTCTAACAGAGTGAGTTCCTACATGAGTTGGATGGGTGGTTGAGTTATAATATAGAGTGTGTAGATTGCAATAACAAACACAAAAATGGAAATTAAGGTAGGGAAAAAAGGAGACTCTGTGATCCTTAGGAATTACTCCCTTGGTTGGCTTCTGAATAGACCTATGCTTTCTCAAACCAATGTCTATTACCAGTAGCAAAAACACACAAGTAGTCAAACATGGCTAGGAAGTCTAAAGGAATAGAGATGCAATAAGTTAACATACCTCAGATAAAGGTTGATCCTTTTATGGAAGCTACAACACACCATTGATCAGGAGATTATGGCTTGAGTAAGTGAATTATTTGAGGTAGTTATTGCATGCACACAAAAAACTACACCAAAGAAAGCACGATTACAGATTCAAAAATATGAATCAAATAAATTGATTCACATTATTGATATATTTACTTGTGTTTTAATAGCTATTACACATCTAAAGATTAGCATATCAATCAAGAAATCAAGAATCTACTTGTAGTTATAACACACTAGAGATTTATTAAACCATATAACCATAGAAATAATCAATCAATTACATGAAATGGGAAAGAAAATACTTAGGACACTTTGATGACAATCAAAATTTCTCACTGTTCTATATTCTAGAAGTTTTTGACAAAAAATAGAGTTGGGGGTACAATTGTATTTATATATCTTGGGAAAGGGGTCGCCTCTTCCTCCAAGTCTATGCATGATTGTTACATGTGGTGGTTAGAATGTGTAGTTATAACTATGGTCTAAAACCATCTAAGAAAAGATAAAAATATCTATAAATAGAGAAATTGACTTTACAAAAGTATGCAACATGTACATGTACAAGAAAATAAAAAGTCAATATAATATAATGATTTATCTATTTATAAGGAGAATCTAAATATATATATGTTGCTATAGGAGTTATACATACATAAGGCTAAGGTTGTGTTGTTTGAAGTGCTATGTGGGATTTAGTAGGAGTGGAAGTTGAATTAGAATTTGAAGATATAGCAACACTACCAAAAGTCTACTTCTTTTTTTCCTTGTTATCTTCATTGACTTTAGACGCTACCTTATACTATTAGTGAATGATGTCTAAGTTAAGAAAAGATTGTCGATGGAGTCTATTGGTTTTCTTGAGGAGTCTTGCATATTAATATTTAGTTAGCTAGAACTTAATCCTAAAAATATCAACTTTAGTCACCTTCCTCCTAACTTTGCTTAACTCTAATTCTATTCTTTCTATTTCCAAGCCTTGTATGATTTGTTTGAAGTTCTTGGTGGCCTCCTAGATAATTCTATCAAAATTTATTCTAATAGTCAATTTTATCATATAATATCTTGCCTTATACAATTTTAGCTCATTCAAAAATTGGAGGAGCTAAGCCTCATGTGCCTGATACTCTAGAATTAAACCCACAATTACCTTCAACCACTCTTTTACTTCTTCATGCCTGATAAAAACCAAATTTAGGGCATTAGATGCCTCAAGTGTGGTCATTAAGTCAAGATGGATATATAATGAGTTAATTGTATAGATAACTAGAATTTATTAACCTTCATAAATTCCATGGCCTCTAATGAATTTTTCACATTTAGACGCAACCTCTCAAACCTCAACTTTGATACCTATAGGAATATGTACTATGCTAGATTATTCTTTGAGCTGCTCAATTTGTGTTTATAATTCCTATACCTCCTCTTCTAGCTCCTTTTGAGCTAAATTCATACCTTCATGAATGGCCACCATATTATCCTTGTTTGCTTGAGCTAGGTGTGAAATATTCTATTCATATATAGACTACCTTGGCTACATATTCTACCTATTAGTGAGGGAGAACACTAGTGATAAGGGTGAATTTATCATATAGGAAGTATTTTAATGAGGAGGATTTGGAAAAATAATAAGGGCCCTCTACTAAATTAAAATATTTTGTATATGATAAATACTAAGGGCCTTGTCCAAATTCTCCTCAATGTTAATGAATTATTTTAATTGTGATAAGGCTGAAGGGGTTGGTGGAGGGCCCTTAGTATGTATCAAATAGGAAGTATTTTATATTTATTTGGATAAGTATGGAATTATTTTAATATTGTTATTTGTAATAAATCACTTAGGAGTATAATGTCAAAAAAGTGATTTCAAGTCAATGTCCATAGATAATTCCTTTAAGGAATTATTTTGAATAAAGTATCTATAATAATTGTTCCAAAGGAGTCTATTTTTTGGGAAGAAGTCCTGAAAGCATTATTATGAAGGGTTAATTCATGGATAAATGGTATTTTCAAACTCCTTGAAGGGTACTTTCATACATCTATGGGTCACTTCAAAGGTCCTAAAGGGTAGTTTTAGAGGGTTGAAGGGCATCTTTGATCTGTAAAGGGAAATTTCATGTAGTCAAGGGTCATTTAGAAGGTCCCAAAAGGAAATTTTGAAGAAAGCTAAAGGTTATGTTCATTTAAATTGAAGGGTCAGATTATCTTAAACACAATTATTGAAGGAATTTGGCTACATGATAAAAGCCCCGAGACATAAGTCCTAAAGGGTATGTCCAAAAATAAAAAGGGAATTTGGATATTCCATAAAGGCTAAAAAGTTTTTTTCAAAAGATTTGAAGGGTATGTGGCCACTTGTAAAATGGCACACAACTTATGATAAAGATCCATTAGGGTAGGTTTAACCAAACCCAAAGGATAGGTTCATGGCAATTGTCCCAAAACACAAAGGCCAAAGGGCACTTTGGTTCATGACACAAGGGGTAGGGAAAAACACCTGAAGGGTATCTACCAAAGGATAAAGGGGTTGAAATAATATTTTTTAAAGGTAAGTTGCATCAAACTTGAAGGTTATGTGCGATAAAAATAAGTGGTAAAAAGTTATTTAAATGGTCAATTTAGGGAAGGCCAAAGGGCTAGTTTGATGGTTTCAAACAGTAGGTGGAAAGAATTTCAAGGGTCTACTTCACAAAGGATAAAGGGTAGGTTTAAAAAGGAAAAAAGGAAATTTCAAAAGCTCTAAATGGAAATTCCAATCTTTTTAAGGGTAGTTTGGAAATATTTTGAAGGGTCTACTTCATAGGGCATTTGTCCATGACAAAACTTTTGAAGGATCTATTTCATAAAGGCTGAAGGGCACTTCCAAAATTTTGGAAGGGTAATATCCTATAGATAAGGGTCATTCATAAAGTTTTAAAGGATAATTTTGATAAGGTTAAAGGGTTAATCCTTTAGGGAATTTGTTTTGAGGAAAGTGTATATGGTCTAAAATTCCTTAAGGCAAAGATTTCAGAGGCCAAATTCTTTTAGGAGAATTATTTCTCAAAAAAAAATACACAAAAATTTGTCTAACAAAAGTAAGGCTTCCTGAAAAAGAAGCTCAAAAGGAAATAGGAAGATGGGTGAGGGAAGCTAAGTGAATCTTGTCAAGTAGCTCATGTTGGGATAAACAGTGTTGATGATAATGATCTTTAGAAATGATCTTGATGCACTCTTGATAAACATGAAGATGGGTGAGGGAAGCTAAGTGAAGCTTGTCAAGTAGCTCATGTTGGGATAAACAGTGTTGATGATAATGATCTTTAGAAATGAGATCCTAAAAAGATATGTGAAGAGATGGGATTTATACATCTAGAGGTAAGATAACCTCTACTCCAAATGCAAGAGATAATGGGGTAGCACCCATAGGGGTTCAAATGCTAGTACAATATGCCAATAAGGTGAAAGGGATGTGTAAATGCCAATCCTAACTAAATGTATTGACCATTTTAATGAGAATTTTGTTAAGAGTTTTGTTAAAGGCCTCCACCTATCCATTTTCTTAAGGGTGATAGGATGAGGAGAAACTTAACTTATTCCAAAATTCATCACAAAGACCCTAAACTTGTTTATTTTAAAAATATTTACCATTGTTGGTGATAATTTTATGAGGAACATCGAAATGATAGATGATGTGATGGTTGATAAAGTAGATAATATTTTCAACTTTGGTTGAGACTAGAGGAATAGGCTCTACCCATTTGGTAAAATAATTAGTATTGGTGATGATAAAATAGTTCCACTATGGATAAGGGCAGAAAATTAGTGGATACATGAAGACTATGTCTAGGTGTGTGATATAAATTGTCTTGTTTTTGACATTTAACAAAATTTTTCACATAATCACAATAGTCTTGGTTAAGTGTAGGCTATTAATAGCCAAGGAAAAAGATGTGCTTGGCTACATCAAGTCCACTAATGTGTTCCCATATATCTTATCATGCATTTCCTTGATAGCATGAAAGGCTTCATGACTATGTAGGCAATGTAAGAGGAGATCGTCAAAGATGTGTTTATAAATAATTCCCCCCATAATGGTATAATGTGAGGTACTCTAGATAAATTCTCTTTGATAATTTTTAGAAAGACTAGAAGGAATGATGGCAAGGTTAAGATAGTTAAAGGTCTATTGATACCAAAGTTTAGGCTGGGTCTCTTCACATTGAAGATGATTGGAGAATATAGGTTTATATGGGAAGGCTAGGTAAGTCTATGGATAACAATAGATAGCTTAGATTCAGAGGGTATAGATAGGATCTAAGAGGTGAGGGAAGTAATGGTGTTGGCAATCTTATTAGTAGACTGTAAGGTGGATTGGATATGGTAATGTTTAAATGATGTTAAAATTTCATCAAATAGGATGTTTTTATTGTTGCAAAACATCATTGTTACACTAGTAAGAGCTATTGATTTGATTGACCAAAAGTTGGGAGTTACCAAAAATATTGACTATTTTGACTCCTAAGGATAATGTAGTTTGAAGGCCTATGACTAGGGCTTCTTACTCATCCATATTGTTGGTACATTCAAAATATAGATTTAAGGATAAAGGGAGGGACTCTCTATGAAGGGGGATAAGGATGATGTCCACTCCCCCACCCTATTGACACTTTGATATGTCAAAGAATATGGTCACGCGATAGGTAAAGTATGCTTTAGAGAGGGTCACAATAGACTAATCAGGAAACTCAAGAAGAAGAGGTTGGTTATTTAGTAATTTTGGTTCAGCTAATTATTCGATAATGACTTTCCCTTTAATTACTTTTGATGAAGAAAGTCAAGGTCAATATCAGCTAGAAGTATGAGCCACTTGGCTATAAGTTAGTTTTGGTATGGCTTGGAGTGAATACACTTAAGTGGGTTGATATTGGTTATGATATAGGTCTTGTGGTTAAGAAGGCATTGACAAAATTTGGTGGCCATGAAGACCAAAGATAAGCAAAGAGTCTAGGTATGGGTGTACTGAGTTTCATATTCTAAAAACATGTAGCTAATGTAGTAGATGGATTATTGTTTGTGTTGTTCATCCCGATGAGCAAGAATTTCCCCTAGGGAGTGGTATGTGGCTAAGATGTAAAGGTAAAAAGGTTGGTCATCCTTATAAGGGATAAGGATAGGTGGAGATAGGAGGTACTCTTTAAGTGAATCAAAGGCCTTTTAAAAATAATTACTCCACTTAAAAGATACATCCTTCTTCATAAGGTGGTGGAAGCATTGACATCAATCTAAGAGCTAAGATATAAAGCGATAGATGGATTGGAGCTTCCCCTGTAGGCTATAGAGTTATTTAAGGTGGGTGGGAGGAGGCATGCCAAGGATCACTTTGATTTTTTCTAGATCAACTTTGATTCCCCATAGGGAAATGATAAAGCCAAGGAGCTTTCCTGACAAGACCCCAAAAATGCACTTCTTAGGGTTGACCTGGACATGGTAATGGATGAGGCAATCAAATATAATATTGAGAATAGACAAATAATCCTTATGATATTTGGATTTCCCAAGAAGGTCATCCACATAGTCATATACTATCTTGTGGATAAGGTCATGGAAGATGTAAGTCATAACATGTTATTAGGTTATACCAATGTTCTTCATTCCAAAAGGTATGACCCTATAGAAAAAGGTTACCCATGGTGTGATAAAGGTAGTTTTGTGTTGATCTTCAAGGAAAATTAGGATCTGATTGTAGCTCAAAAATCCATTCATAAGACATAACATTTCATGGCTAGCTGTAAGATCCACTAGCTCATCGATGCTTGATAGAGCAAGGTCATCTTTGGGGCAAGTGAGGTTGAGGTCATGAAAGTCCACACAAATGTGTAGTCCTCCTATGGCTTTGGTGATATACATGACATTCGAGACCCATTGGGGATAGTTAATGATTTGAATGAAATTGGCATGTAGGAGATGTTAAATCTCTTCTTTATGAGAAGGGCTATGTGAGGATCAATTTATCTAATTTTATACCTAATGGGTTTGGAATTATGGTGGGTGAATATGTTGTGGGTAGTGATGGAGGGGTTGATACCAAGAAGTCACTATAAGACCAAGTGAATGCTATGTTGTGGTCCTAACGAAAGGAGGGGAATTCTTGAAGCTCTTAAAAATTTAGCAATTGGTTGATTTTGACAATACACAAGTCATTTAGGTAACCAATTAGATATCCATGGTGGATTCATTCATAATGGTTGAAGTCTCTAGAGGAAGAGATTTATGGATGGATGAATCCATGACATTAAGATAAGTGATTATGGAATCATCATCATGGCACTAAATGATGTTAATAGTAGGAGAGTCATCTCCTATCATCTTAGGATGGGTCAAAGGTATTGTTATAGTTTCCCTTTCCTTTTGATAAGTTAGGGGTCTAAGGCTAATCATGTTGATGAAAAAAAAGTTAGGTGGGATGATGTCATCATCTACACACTTAGGAGGAGAAAGAGTTGGTGAGGAAGGGATGTCTTCCTCAACAATGATGGTGGTATATGGTTTGGTGTGATTTTGGTTCAGAATAATGAAATCAAGGCTATGTTTCTCATGAGGATTTTTGGTCTCAATTGAAATCAACTTGTGTAGGCCATGCTCATATCATCCAAAGACCAAATCATTTCTAAGCACACTTGTGCAGGTATGTCTTGGCAAAATCTAGGTTATCTAGATAAAAGAAGCTATAGGTGAATGTGTGAGGTGAACGAGATGTGGTAGAAGCATTAAGTGGTTTGTCAAGTCCTCCATAGATGAAATGGGTTTGATAGTTTAAATGTCCAAAGGGAATAATGGCTTTGATATTGGCATCATACCTAGGTTGGTGGTCAAGTTTCCCATACTCTTAGGGAGTAAGGAAAGAATCAAGGGTGAGGAGGCAACATTCCCCTAGTGAAAGATGTTGAAATTTGTATTCCATGTGGTCTATGGTGAGGATTTGTTTTAAAGGAATAGATGAGTTAGTAAATGCCACATTGGTAGAAGAATATATGGGTTCATCCTTCATGGTTGATGTCTTGTTGTTGGTCGATGAGGGTGTGTTAGAGGGAGGTGGGAGGATGTGGCTGGGTTGATATGTCATGTTGCATGATGAAAAGGGGTTTGGGTCAACTTAAATAGTGAAAAATTGAATTTTGTACTTAAATTTGATGTAATGATGAAGGTTAGATGGGACACAACCTATGAAGTAGATCCAAGGTTATCCAAATAAAACATAATACTAGAATTCACCTTCAACTAAATAGAAGAGATCTAAGAGTAGGTAAGGTCCTAAAAAAAATGAAGGACAATAGTTCTTAAAGTAGTGGCCATGGTGTCATTTAAGGATCAAAGGATGGTCAAGGTTTTAGACATGACATTATTTGGTAGTTTGAGTTGATCATAGGCATGAGAGGAGATGATATTAATATTGGATCCCCCATTGATCATAACCCATTTTATGTGGGTTTTGTTGATTTAGGTAGTAATGAAAAGAGGGGGATTTGGGTCATTAAGATGGATAAATGGTATTTATAAATCCTTAAAGGTGATAAGGTTGGAAATTTGGAGAGTGCCAACAAAGGTCATAGAGGTTGAGGGTCTTCAAGTTGGACCTCTATTGACTGAAATTCCACTATCATAGCTTGGTTATGATGAGATGAGGTAGAGATACATTTGTATAATCTCATCATTGTTAGGTTTGGTGAAGTTATTTGAGAACCACTATTCTAATTAATTTAGAGGGGTTAGATCAGGAGGCACCCAAGATAGATGCCTTAGGTTTGGATGAAGGTGAAAGTGTTTGATTTTGACATGGTTGGGAGGTAGAAGAGGGGTATATCCATGGGATGGACACTTTATCCTTCCCTTTATATTTTTGATGAGCATGTGATGACATAGATAGTATGGATAGAGGGAAGGGTTAGGGTAGGAGATTGGTTTGGTACCTCATCACTCTAAGGTGAGAGTGGGGGAGTAGGTAGGTGTTAGTTAGTGGATGTTAGTTTTTGGATTAATAGTTGGCTCATGGGAGGTTCATATTTTAATAGATCATCCTCATCATAGAGATGATGGATTATGATTTTGAGAGCTTTGCAATTTTTTGGTCCCATAGTAGGAACATATTTGGTAGTCATTATACCAGATGGGTTTTTGGTCTAGAGGGTCAAATGGTATTATAGGAGGTAAGGTAAAATAATAAACTCATAATAACCTTTAGAAAATAGTTTAGTATGTTGGGTGAATATTTTGTCACTCAACTAATTGATAGGCAAAATAGTTCTATTCACCACAACATAGGGATATTGGTCAGCCAGATGTGCAGGTTTACCACATCAAAAGGAGACTAATCTCTCCTCTCATCAAGGGGAGGTTCCCTATTAAATATGAGGAGCTATATACTATACATTTATTCTAAAAATAACACTTGGGGTAGGACAACACCATTCATCTCTCTTTTTTTAGAGATGATGTTCAAGGATCAAGAGAGAAATCTTAGGAGAAATGATAGAAAGCACTCCTCTTCTTTTAGAAGTATTATTCAGCAAACAACAACAATCTTCCTAGTAGTAATTGCAACGGTTAACCAAAGGCATAGTAACATAATAAGATGAAATGTAACACAAGGTCTTCACCTCAACTACCAAAAAGTGAAATACGAAGGAAAATGAGGGCACAAAGTCATCCCAAGGTCCTTTACACAGAAATAGAATATGAAGGATAATGAGGGCACAAAGTCATCCTAGGATCCTTTACACATGAAAAGAAAAGACAAACACACTAAAGGCAATTGTGTGGGAACAAAGTCTCTCTACAATTGACTTCAAGACATCTTCCTAACTACTTTCACTAATTTTTTTTATTTAATTAAAGGGACAAAAATCATATTAAGGAAATAAACATAAGAACAATTTCCCCAACAACCAAGTTATTACAGCACAATGTTTGAAAAGTCTCTTGCTTTCTTATTCCAATAACAAAATATGATCAACAATCTGAGATCAAAGCCTCAGTAATGCCTTTAAATTTGGGCAAAAATTAGTTTTTGATAACAAAAAGATCTTCCTAAAACAATAAGAGAGAGTCCAATATATAGCTCTCCAAGAAAGACTTAGGAGCAGTAATACATCATGTTGCATTCAATACATTTTAAATTCTATCAATACGATATGTTGGAATCAGGGGTAGTTGCCCATTTGCTTTTCTCAATGAAGAGAAACAGGTCACACCATTGAATGTTCATGTTCTCCAATGTCTAGCTGGTGGACTGCTTCACCTTTTAGAAACATATCCCATGCATGGATATTTCTGGTCCTTCTTCATCATTCCTCCTTTTCTAGCTGTGTTTATCCCTTTTTTGAGATCTCAGGTTATCTCTTTGGCCAGTCACTAAACTTACAATTGACATGTGGTATATTCCACTATGAAACATACTAGGATACTCAACAATATCTACTAGACTCTGAGAGAGGCTTAGCATAATCTTAAAAATTGGTAAGAAACTTGAAACACAGATGCAAACACTTGTGGAAATCTACTGAGTCATAATGGGACATGTGGCAGCTTCCACTTTGAAATAGGTAGAGACATGTGGTAGCTTCCATTTGTCTATAAAATCTTTAGAAATACTTTTGAAAGTTTTGCAGAAGAGGACACGTGGTAATCTCTACTGAGATTTGGATATACTATAGAAACATTTAGGACTCATTTTAGATTCACTCAGATGCTGAAACTTGTCAGATTCTACCATGCTTTAGCTACCTTTAAAAAGTCCTTGGGACTCATATTAGTTTTCTACAGAAGATGACACGTGACAGTCTCTATTGCACTCTAGCTACTTTAGAAAGTCCTATGGAAGATGACACATGGTAGCTTCCACTACTTTTTAGAGAAACATATTGAAACCTTCTACCATATCCACTTAGCACCTTCTATATGCACTAAGAGATGCTTAGGAGAAAATATGGATGTAGATACATGTCGCATTTTACTTACTTTAGCAACTTACTTAGGGCCCACCACAGCTCTTAATTAATATCAAAACAAAAAGGAGAGACTATGGAGGTTGACACTTGGTGGATTCCATCAAGTTTTACAAGAGACACATGGCATGTTCGACTAATTTTTAGAGATGAATTATAATGTGTCTAGTAGGTGACACCTGGTAGCTACCACTGTCAAGCTTTTACCTTTCCTTAGCCATTTGAACTGACCAATTGAACCAAATTTGGTTCAATGGTTTAATCTTTTGTTCCACTCATTTAATTGACTGCTTGAACCAACTGCGTTGAACCAAACGATGTTGAACCAAACCACGTCGAACCTTTGTACCTTTGCAGAAGATACTAAACCTTGAACCCATTGAACCTTTGAACCCATTAAACCTTTGAACCAAAGTGGTTCAATGGTTCAAGCCTTCTTCTCTTTGATAAGTGTTTTGAAGCCATTAAACCTTGAAGCAATTAAACTTTGAACCTTGACAAATGCACTTAACTCTTGTTGATGACATTGAAACTTTGAACCCATTAAACCACTTTGGTTTAAAGGTTCAATGGTTTAAACACTACATAAAAGTTTGCTGATGAACTCTTTTGGTTGAACCAAGGCATTGAACCAATACTAAAAATGACTAAGTGTTGGAAACTTGTTCTTTTGATTGAAATTGCCTATATAAACCTTTGAACTTGCTGAACCTACTAATTTCAAGCATGTTGAGTTCATAGAAACATATCTACAGAGATCATAGATTTAAACCTACAGAGTCCATAGATTCAAGCCTGTAGAGTCTGTAGATTCAAGCCTAAAAAACTTGAACAATGGAGAATTTGAATGCACAAAACAATTTTTGGGAAGGGAAGAGATAATTTTGGCCTATGGGGCCAAAATAGTTTAAAATAGTTCAAATGTTGTCCAAAAAATGACTGATATTTTTAGGGGACAACAACTAGCTCTAGTTGGGGAACTTCCTTCAGTTGAAAACTTGGAATAGTTGAGGGGAGTAGAAACTAGAATCTCTAGTGCCTTGAAGTGTGCCATTAGGCTATGGAGTCATGCTATCCAATAAGAAAGGTGAAAAAAACAAAAATGAAAGCACAAAAATAAGACTAAAGACTATACAAATATACATATTATACAAGTTGATCTTACTTGATACTTCACAGATTGAAGTGTTTCAGATGTTGCCCATTGTCAGGCAATGAAAAGGGCATACCATCTTGATATTTTAGTAAGAAACTATTTTCACAATTGAGTTGATGAATAGTAAATGGGCCCCTCCAAAGGGAGTCAAACTTCCCATGCATCCCTTTTGGTTCTCTTCTCTTGTCCCATAGTAGGACTTGATCTCCAACCTAGAAATCATGGTTTTTAGCTTTCTGGTCAAAGAGTTTCTTCACTAGACTTTGATGGCTAGTAATTCAGTCCACCAACATAGTTCTCTATTCATCCAACTCAGTCAAGCACATGATCCTCTTATCAAGGGGGCTTTCATATGTCTGATCTTCAATTGCCTTAGCCAATTTTAATGCTAGCAATTTTAAGGTGATTGGTATCTTAGCATTGATACCGTAAAGAAGTTGGAAAGGAGACATACCAATTGCCTTCTTTGGTGTAATTCTATCTACCTAGAGAGAATCAACTAATGCTTTATGCCATGTCCTTTGGTTGTCATCCACTAGCTTCTTGATGATAGTTACCAGGTTCTTATTGCTTGATTCAACTTATCCATTCTCTTGTGGAAAGTAATCAAACGAGTGGGAGAGAGTAATCTCACAGTAGAAACAAATGTGTGTAATCTCATGGGAAGTGAAACAAGCTACATTGTCTGTGACAATCTTGGTTGGGACCACAAAATCTAGAAATGATATTCTCTTTGAGGAAATTGCACACTACTTCTAAAGTAGCATGCTTAGTTGGGATAGCTTCCACCCAGTTAGTGAAGTAGTCAGTTGCTATAAGGACATAATCATGTCCAACACTTAAAGATGGATTTATAGCTCTAATAAAATCAATTCCCCATTGCTGGAATGGTTTCTCTATGATCACTAGTTTGAGAGGTAGGGTAGCTAACTTGGGTCTCCCAATAAACCGTTGACATGGTTCACATTTTCTTACCCACTTGTATGCATCTTGAAAAAGAGTAGGACAATAATACCTAGCTCACAAAATCTTGTGAGTAGTTATAGGAGCAAAAAAATGTCCTCCATAGGCTAGATTGTGGAAATATTTCAAAGGTTGGCTTTGCTGCTTCTTGTCCACACAGTGAAGGAACACTCCATCAAGAGTCCTCTTGTACATGCCATTATCCCAAAGGACAAAATTGGTAGCTTTCAACTTGATAGTTCTCCTTTCTTTGTAAGATAGGTGAGCAGTAAACTCATTATAAGCAAGGAAATGAGCAATATCTGAATACCACTCATTCATGGTGGAGACAAAGAGGATTGTTAGTGTGTCTTCCACCTCTGCTTCTTCATGATCTATTTTTTCTAGTTTATTATCAGTAATTAATTAGCATAGGCCTTTTCCCTGTATCATCTTTATCAGCTTGATGACTATATCAAACTCTTGGATCTTTACAATCCAATTGCCTCTTTTCTTTTCAAACTCCTGTTGACTTAGTATGGATTTGACTGTGGTATAACCAAGGTATTAGTATGAGAATTCAAGATGTAGAAGTGGAAATGTTTGACTACCTTCACCACTGCATAAGCATGCTTTTCCATGTTTAAGTACTTTAGCTCATGAGCTTTGAGAGGACAACTCATGAAAGAAATGGGAGATTCCATACCTTATTTATTCTATTGAACCAAAATTACTAAATGCATGTGTTTAAAAGCCTAACTGTATATAATGAACTCTTTATTGTAGTTTGGACAAACCAAAATTGGGGCATGGGAAATGGAAGTCTTGATATCTTCAAATGTTGACTTGCCTTTTTCAGTTTAATTAAAGGTGGATTTTCCCTTCATCATGTTCACAATATGATGAGTCTTCTCAGCAAACTCAAGAATGAATCTTCATAAGAAATTCACCTTCTTGAAGAAAGAGTGAACATCAGTCTTACTTGAAGGCAAGGTAAGCTCTTGGATAGACTTGACTCTATTTGAGTCAATCTTTATTTCTTCTTTGGACATAATGTGTCTGAGAAGTTTCCCTTTTGTTAGTCCAAAAATTGACTTCTTGGGGTTTAAGGAAATACCATTCTGATGACATCTCTCCAACACTTATTATAAGTGGCATATATGATCAGAGCAATGCTTGGAAAAGATAGTCAAGTCATCAAGATAAACTACAATGAACTTACTCATCTCATCCTTGAAAGCAAGGTCCATTGCTCTTTGAATGGTGGTGCCAACATTTATCAAGCCAAAAGGCATCCTTCTATATGCAAATGTGCCCCAAGGTGTGGTGAAGGTAGCCTTGTGCTGGTTTGCTTCACTAACTTTAACTTGATTATATCTTGAGAAGCCGTCTAGAATTGATAATATCTTTGAGCTAGTCACTATCTGTAGCACTTGATCCATGATGGGCAAAGGATAGTTATCCTTTAAAGATGACTAATTTAGATTCCTAAAATCTACACATGTGAATCTCACCATTCTTCTTTCTCACAGGGACTATGTTTGCAATCCATGTGGAATGATGGCTTGGGAAAATGATTCTAGCATTTAACATTTTTTGTATTTCAGATAGAATAGTACCTGATATCTTTAGATTGTACTATCTATATTTTTGCTTGTAAGGCATTGAGTTAGCCTTGAGAGGAATGCCATGGTGGATTTCATCAGGCCTGAGTGACTTCAGGTCATCATAGGAATATGCTAGAACAACCATGTATTGGTGGAGTAGAGTGATTATCTTGAGCTTCTCTTCTTGAGTACAACACTTCCCAATATTCACCATCTTGGGATTTTCTTTGGTACTCAGATTTATTTGATCAAACCCCTGGGAGGAACTTGAATTTGTTTGCTACTATTTGATGAACCTATTATTCTTGTCAAACAATTTCTCAAGGGAAACCAAGCATTTTAGAATTTTATTCCCTTTAAGTTGTAGGAACTCTTCACCTACATTTGAACTTGATTCAAGGGCTAGTTCAGGCTTGTGAGTTCACTATCTTCAATGTTCAATCGTTCAAAGTTGTCTGTTTATTCTAGGAAGGCCATGATTTGGTGATCACTATTGAATACTTTCCAATGATTAGATTATCAAGCACAATTGGTCAAAAAACTATTTCAATGGTGTACTTATCTTCTTTGAAGTCTGAGTGAGGAACTAAAAGAGTTTCTAAAATAGTGAGTGCATCAACTCAGTCATTGACTTCTCTAGATATGGTAGAGATGTTGAAAGCATCAAAGCATTCAATTTGATCTTAGATTAGATTGTGGTAATGGAGTAATCTCTTGTTTTTGGTTTGATATAGGTTCTTTACCTAATAAACCACTAGTTTAGCATCTCTGTTGGCATGAAGGAGTTTGATGCCTTTATCTCTAATAGCCTTCAATCCAAGCAATATATATACATACTCAGTTGTGTTGTTGGTATTACTAAACTGTAACTTATATGAGTAAGGAAAAATATCTCCTTGAGGAGATATCAACACAATCCTAGCTCCTAAACTAGTAGAGGAGCAACTACCATTGAATTTCAGAATACATACCTCATCAGATACTAATTTTTATTTAGATTTTTATTTATTAGAGAGGGAAGATCCTTCTCCATCTATATTACAACCTACCAATTTTTTTAATGTATGGTCTGAGTCAAACCTTGGATCACATTTAGGGACTTCATCAAGCACCTCATGAAATTCTTCTATGGATAAAAAGTAATTACCTATGCCTGAAGACTCAAACATAATTTGAGCTTCAGGTGCTAATGTTTGAGTGACCACATATTTTACTTCCTTTCTAGGGAGCAGCCTCTACATAATGCCTTTAATAGGGATCTTTTCTTCAAATAGGTCCATGCTCAATTCTCCACCAACATCCTTGCAAAAATTTCATTCCAAAAGAATGCCATATGAGGCTAGAACATCAGCCACTAGGACTGTCATCTTGATTCTTTTATTTGGGAATGCTACAAATTAAAATTGGGCATCCTTGATTTTTCCTAGTAGAGGTACTTGTTTGTTCTCTATGGAGAAACATCTTCCAAAGGTTTTGGTCAATGTGAGTCCAAGAGATTCTACCACTTTGGCAGGAATGACATTGTCTAAAGCTCCAAAATCAATGATGCACTTACTTAGCTTGTGACCATTTATTAATAGGGAAACATAAAAATGCTCTATTTTCCTAGGGAAAACTGGAGTAGTGACAAGATTTTTTTTGATGGACATGTTCTTTTGGGAATCATGAGTTACCTTCTTAGCATCTTGTCCTACAGGAACAACTTTATTCTTTACACACTCCAACAACCTGTCCAACTGCTCAAGATTGGATTGTAAGAATTTAAATTTAGACATTTGAATTTTGGTCTTCTTGACATGATTGATTATGTCAAATCATTGAAATGGACTAGGAAGAGGGGAAGGTAGTTCATAATTCTAGTTTTTAGGAGGGGGAGGAGTGGTTTGTGGAATCGAAGTTGAAGATGGAGGAATGCTTCATGTACTTACCTTTTTATTACTCACCGGGTCCTTTAGTTGGAAAGGTAGAGAAGTTCCTCATTTGGAAATTGACATTGCAGGTTGAGAACTTTCCCCTATTTTTTCTTTATCAGCTTGTTGGGTTGACTGGTTTTGGGACTGGGTGAATACATCATATGATCCCTCATCTGCTTTACCTTCACTTTTGGGTTCATCTTGATAACTCAAGAAACCAATGTTAGAGTCACCAGCTGACTCTTCTTGATCTTCTACAAGGAGATCAACATCATTTTCTTGGTTCAATATAGGCTAGAAAGATAAATTTGATTCTGTTTCAAGATATCCAACTGTTGAATTGGTTGGGGTGCTTTAATGGCTAGTTTCTCCTATGGGGGAGGAAGATGATTTGGCTATCCTTGATTTTTGGTAGCATTTCCTTGGTATGACTAATTGGGGAATGTCCTTCTTGGAATATCTATGTACAAATGAGTTGAAGATATCCCTTGTGCCATTTGTTTCCTGAGAGCTAGCAACTCATTTGCCAACTTTTGTACCATTGGAACAGTGATACCTATAGATGGATAGTTATAAGATGAAGAAGATTTATCGCTATTAGGATCTCTCCATATCTTTCCTGCCAAGATAAGATAATCTTCCACTTCAATGTCCAAATCTTGAGCTGTAACAAGGTCTATTTGGCCAGCACGTCTTAGTAGAAAACTCACTTCAGGCAGCTAAGAGTTGATGAAGAAACATTTGAGATTTTTAGGTGTAGGCTGAGTAATTGAAGGAATCCTATTCCTTAGCTTGTCCAAGTTGGATATGAAATCTCTCATTGGTTCATGAAGCTCCTTCTTCATTTGTGTGAGTTGAGCTAGCAGGGAATGTGCATCTTCTACATGTTTGAATCTAGCTTCAAACTTGGCTTTGAGGGTATTCTAGTTAGTCACAGTTTGGGTCTATAGATGATAAAACTAGTCTATAGTAGCACCTTGTAAAGTTTCCATGAATAACTTGACTGTTACATCCTCAAATTCCACACCTATTATGCCACATGCTATGCTAAAGGTTGTAATATGTTCATTAGGATGAACCTTCCCATCACCATAGAATTTGGGGTAATTTTTCCTTGAACTACATGGTAGCTCATGTAGAGGTGGAGTTAAATTGAGTGGGCCAAAAGAGTTACCCCAAGGACCTCAAACTGCCATTATATGACTATGAAAAGGTGGGATAACAAATCTTAGAGGGGTATGTATTGAAAAAGCTTTATTAATAGTATAAATGGAGGCTTTGCTTGGTAATGGAGACTTGACTTTAGTAGGAGGAAAGCTCTTGGTTCATTGGAGACGAGATGCTAAATAAAATGGATCAAAATTAATTTGTTGTACCAACTCAAATACAGGGTCAACAATACCTTTAGCCCTTTGGCTTCATGTATACCATGGATCTACCAGATTGTAAAATAAAAATGGGAAAGAACTGGCCCTGATTTAGCTTGAAGCTTGAGGCTTCAAACTGTGCATTTTATCCCAATTGACATGGAGGTGGAGGGCAATGGTAAGGCTACAATGATAATGGGTAAGCCATAGAATGGAGTCACTAGAGTCTATAATGGATAAGGGTAGGGACTACTTCAATCTGAAACTTGAGGCTTTAGATTGTGCGTAATTTTGCAGCAGTCACCAAAAACTATTGGGTGAATATTTTTTCATTCAGCTAACTAAGAGGCAAAATAGTTCTATTCAAAACAACATAGGGAGATTGGTCATCCAGATGTGCAGGTTTACCACATCAAAAGGATATTAATCTCTCCTCTCATGAAGGGGAGGTTCCCTATTAAATATGAAGAGCTATATATTATACATTTATGCTAAAAATAACACTTGGGGTAGGACAACACCATTTATCTCTCTTTTTTTAGAGATGATGTTTAAGGATCAAGAGAGAAATCTTAGGAGAAATGATAGAAAGCACTCCTCTTCTTTCATAAGTACTATTCAACAAATAACAAGAATCTTCCTGGTAGTAATTGCAATGGATAACCAAAGGCATAGTAATACAACAAGATGAAGTGTAGCACAAAGTCTTCACCTAAACTACCAAAGAGTGAAATATGAAGGACAATGAGGGTAGAAAGTCATCCTAAGGTCCTTTACACAAATATAATATGAAGGATAATGAGGGCACAAAGTCATCCCAAGATCCTTTACATCAGAATAGAAAAGACAAACACACTAAAGGCAATTGTGTGGGCACAAAGTCTCTCTACAATTGACTTCAGGGCATCTTCTTGACTACTTTCACTAATTTTGCTTATTTATTTAAAGGGATAGAAATCGTATTAAGGAAACAAACATAAGAATAATTTCCCCAACAACATAGTTATTATAGCAAAAAGTTTGAAAAGTCACTTGCTTTCTTATTCTAATAACAAAATATGATCAACAATTTGAGCTCAAAGTCTTAGTAATGCCTTTCAATTTGGGCAAAAACTAGTTTCTGATAACAAAAAGATCTCCCCAAAACAATAAGAGAGAGTCTAATATATAGCTCTCCAAGAAATACTTGGGAGTAGTAACACATCATGTTGCATTCAATACATTTTAAATTTAGTCAAGAAGATATGCTAGAATTGGGTGTAGTTGCCCATTTGCTTTTCTCAATGCAGAGAAATAGGTCACGCCATTGAATGTTCATGTTCTCCAATGTCCAGCTGGTGGACTGCTTCACCTTCTAGAAACATATCCCATGCATGGATATTTTTGGTCTTTATTCATTGTTCCTCCTTTTCTAGCTATGTTTTGTCCCTTTTTTGAGATCTCAGGCTATCTCTTTGGCTAGTTGCTAAACTTGTCATTGACACATGGCACATTCCACTATGAAATAGACTAGGATACTCAATAGTATCCACTAGACTCTGAGAGAGGCTTAGGAGAAGTTTAGAAATTGGTAAGAAACTTGAAACATAAATGCAAACACTTGTCGTGATTTACTGAGTCATAATGGGACACATGGCATCTTCTACTTTGAAATAGGTTGAGACACGTGGCATATTCCATTATTCTATAGAAGCTTTAGAAATACTTTTGAAAGTTCTACAGAATAGGACATGTGGCAGTCTCTACTGAGCTTTGGCTATACTATAGAAACATTTAGGACTCATTTTAGATTCACTTGGATGCTGACACTTGTTAGCTTTTGCCACACTTTAGCTACCTTCAAAAAGTCCTTGGGACTCATATTAGTTTTTGGTGGAAGATGACACATGGTAGTCTTTATTGTGCTTTATCTACTTTCGAAAGTCCTACGAAAGATGACACATGGTGGCTTCCACTACTTTTTAGAGAAACATATTGAAACCTTCCACCATTGTTGCTTGGTTCCTTCCACATGCACTGAGAGATTCTTAGGAGAAATTATGGATGTAGATATGTGTCACATTCTACTTACTTTAGCAACTTACCCAGGGCCCACCACAATTCTTACTTAATATCGAAACAAAATGAAGAGACTGTGGACGTTGAAACTTGGCAGCTTCCATCAAGTTTTACAAGGGACACATGTAATGTTCCACTACTTTTTAGAGATGAATTATAATGTGTCTGGTAGGCAACACCTGGTAGCTTTTGTTATCAAGATTTTTCCTTTCCTTAGTCATTTAAACTGACTGATTGAACCAACTTTGGTTTAATGGATCAATGGTTAAATATTTTGTTCCACTCGTTCAATTGACTAGTTGAACCAACTACGTTGAACCAACTACGTTGAACCAACTACGTTGAACCAAACTGCATTAAAGCAAACCTTGTTGAACCTTTGAACCTTCGCTTAAGATACTGAACCTTGAACCCGTTGAACCTTTGAACGCATTGAACCTTTGAACCAAAGTGGTTCAATTGTTCAAGCCTTCTTCTCTTTGATAAGTGTTTTGAAGCTGTTGAACCTTGAAGCGGGTGAACTTTGAACCTTGACAAATGCACTTAACTCTTGTTGATGATGTTGAACCTTTGAACCCATTGAACCACTTTGGTTTAAAGGTTCAATGGTTCAATGGTTCAAACACTACATAGAACTTTGTCAATGAACTCTTTTGGTTGAACCAAGGCATTGGACCAATCCTAAAAATGACTAAGTGTTAGAAACTTGTTCTTTTGATTGAAATCACCTGTAAAAGCCTTTGAACCTATTAAACCTATTGACTTCAAGAATTTTGAGTTCGTAGAAACATAACTATAGAGTTCATAGATTTAAACCTATAGAGTTTGTAGATTCAAGCTTGTAGAGTCCATAGATTCAAGCCTAAAAAACTTGAAAAATGGAACATTTGAATGCATGAAACAATTTTTGGGAAGGGAAGAGATAATTTTGGCCTGTGGGGCCAAAATAGTTCAAAATAGTTTAAATGTTGTCCAAAAAATGATTGATATTTTTGGGGGACAACAGAGTAAGACTCAACAAAAGGTGGTGAGGGTTTAGAGGTTCTACCTTTGGTTGGTGAGATGGAAGTCCTTTTGGAAATGGGCTTGGTGGTATTAGGTTTGGGCAAGGTGGTGTTCTTAGTTGAAAACTATAAAGTGGAAGTGAATAAACTGGAGCTATGAGGTCTCAGGGTAGGTAATTTGATTATTTATGGTTTGATGAAGATGGGTGTGTCAGAAAGTAAGTTTGCCAATGTAACCAATAGAGGTGGTTGGGTTTTAGTTGAGATAGTTAGCCTCTTAATAAAAGTGGAGGGATGAGGCCTCAAGATAAAGGGCAAGGTTAAGGGAGGTAAAGGTTTGACCCTCTATCCTTATACTAGATTTACTTCTTTGGTTGATTTGGTTTGGTGTTTGGTTGGTGGGTTTGGTGAGGTTATCTCTAGTTTGAAGGATGGGTGGTTAAGATTCAATGTAGGGAAGACACCAAGGGTTTTGGTTATTTTGGTTGGTTTGGTTAGAGAGGATGATTTAGTTATTTGGGATTTGTCTTCATGTTATGGTTGACAAATGGTTGGGTTGGTAGAGGTTTTTATTGGTTTAGTTGATAAGATAAGAGGTTGGATAATAGAAGTGGTGGGTTGGTCTATCAATGAGGTAGTTGAAGGTTCTTGTTAGATAATGTAAGGGAGCTCCAATTTCTTCTAAAAGGTATCCTAATCCACATCAGGGTTAGAGACAAATTATGATCTCTAAATTTATCTAGAGCATGGATTGTAGACCAATATTGATCCTTGGATAGTGGACTCAAAAGATAAACCCATAGGTTAATAAAGGGGAATGGTAACCTCATAATTTTCCTCAATCAAAAGATACAAGGTTTGGATGGGTGACTCTTTTGTGGGAGGTGCAGTTGTGGTGATTTATTCCTTGGGAATGATATCCAAAGCAGAAGTAAATTTCTTAGTAGATGAGTGAGAAGCTAGAGTGGTGATGGTTGCTTGCTTTGGTATGTTAGCTGAAGGAGGGGGTGATGACTCCACTACCTCAATAAGTGGAGAAAATGAGAAGTTTACTTCCTTGGCTTGGGTCTCAAAAAGAGGAGAAGGTAACTCAACTACCTAAATAAGTGGAGGAGAGGAAAAGGTTGCTTCTTCAGCTTGGGTCTCTAAAAGAGGAGAAGGTAACTCCACTACCTCAATAAGTCAAGAGGGTGAAGAATAAGTAGATTGGGTGTTAGGTTCTTTAGTAATGAGTGTGTCAAGAACCATATTGATGGTATGGGCATTATGAGAACACTCAATTTTATTGATCTTATTTTTGTTAGGTGCATGATTTGGAAAAGGTTGTCTAAAAATGTCAAGGGGTTGGTTTTAGAGGTGCATTGGGGTTTTCCAATGTGAGTTCTCCCTTATCAATGAGGGTTTTAAAAATGTTTTTGAAGGTATTACACCTACTAATGTCATGTCTAACTACTTGATGGAAAGAACATAGGTCATTCTCATTATACCAGATAGGTGCAGGATGGGAGGAATCACATTATTAGGGAGGTTTGATAGGAAGAAGCTATATGATATTCACTTTCATCAACTTCTCCAAGATTGAAGAATAATATTCCCCAAGTGGATTAAATTACTTTTATTTTTTTGAGTTTTGGTTCTTCACAATTTGTTTGGAGGAGTTAGATGAGTTTGGTTGATTGATAGATGGTGGAGGAGTGGTCTTAAGGACAATCACATTTGTAATCCCCTTTATTTTGGCATTAGTATTGGTTTGGTTTCTTGGAAAAGAGGAAGAGGACTCATTAGTTTTATAGGTAGATTTTTTATTTTTCAATTTTAACTTTCCTTTGTCAATGGATTTTTTTTAGTTTATGTGACATGGTAAAAGATTCATCAAAGGTTCTTAAGATTTGAATGCACAATGTATAATAAATGTGCTTGGCACATGCCTGAGAGAAAAATTATATTAGTTTGGGTTGGAGTAAAGAGAAGGAAATTTGATTGATCAAGATCCTCTAATGAGCTAAAAAATCAGCAATAGATTCATCATCAAATTTCTTGATATAGTAGAGGTATGTGATGGAAACCTTTTTGGATATATTTAAAAGTGATCCAATAAAGTTTGGGATAGCTTGATTAAGGAAAATAGGGAGTGTTTGGCTATGGCACTATACCAGTCTAATGCTAGACCAAACGGGGACATGGGGAAGGTATGAAGAAGGAGGGCATCATCATAGGCAATCAAATAACATGCATGCCTAAATGCCTTGAGGTGTTGTTAGCAATCCTCCTTACTATGAAACTTAGAAAAATTGGGAAGCTTCCACTAATGAGGATATGGTTTGATAGGGATAGATGGGTGGATAGGTTTGTTACAGATCTAGTCATATAATAGAATGTTGTGAGCACTAGAGATGGATAACTCTAAAGTAGTCAAATTATCCATCAAAATTTTCATTAGATCTATTTTGGGCTGGGCATTAAGGTGGTTTTAAGGTGTATATTATTGTTATGGTTGGGTGACATATTGATAATTGGTAGGAGGTTGAGAAGCTACCACATACTAGTATGTGGAAAGTGGTGGTTAGGTGGAAGTTATGTAAGGGTAGGTGGATGTAGGTGGTTGGGTAGTAGGTAGAGGTATATGAATTTAAATGTTAGGGATTTAAAATAGGTTTGTTGTAATGGGAAATTTTTGGGTAGAAGTTGTGGTTGAGTTGGTAATAACAGGAAGCGTAGTGACCTTTGTACTGATTGGTGGTAGGGTAGAAGGTATAGACATAACAAGATTTTGAAGTGGGGTAGTGGTTAGAAGATTGGGGTTAGACAAAGGAAGGTTGGTAATTCCAGTGGTAGGTACTTCCATGGTGATGGGAGTATAAGTGGCTAGTGGTTGGGTTTCTCCTAAGGTAGAGGAGTTATTGGTGGGATGGAAGGTATAAAGGTGTTTATAGGTTGGGCACATTGGTTTTGCATAGTAGTATCAAAGGGATTGTTGGTAGATGAAGAATCTTGGGTATTCAATGGTTGGATGGTGATTTTGGTCATAGAAGTGTTTACCATAAGGTGGGAAGGCATGCCATAACGTGGGTCCATAGGTGGGACCAAAGTAGGGGCATGGTGAGGCATGGCATTAAGATAATGTTGAAGGGCCACAAGATTGTTATCTAAGAAGGTGGTAAAGTTTGTATGTCCTTTGGGAGCTTCCTAAGGGAAATGAGGACTTACTAAAGGATGAATAGAGTTTTTTGGTTTAGAAATGTACTCCATGGATGAGGAGGTAGAAGAGAGTGATTGGCTTGGTGATGGGTTTTGTTCCACTAGGTTCCTTCATTATTGGTGAGTTAGAACCATACAAGATAAGGGAGATAGAATACACAAACAATCTCACCATTCAAATAGAGAGAAGATAAGAAATCATGAAGGAAAGCAATCACACTTGAAAAATCATGTTAAATCCTAAAGTTCCTTTTAGTCTCTCTTTTGACTTATGCCTTAAGCTTTCAAAAACATTGTGTGACTCCAGTTGGGCTGATATAAAAAGTACTCGAAAAGAAATTTATGGATGGTTTTAGGCTATTTAGGCTCTATAAAAAGATCTATATTGGAAATCAATATGTGGCTTGGTATTGGGGCATACCCCGTCACTTCATTTACCACAATGATAAGGGCATCAGGTCCTTAGCCAATATATACCTATTTCTAGAGTTTACACTCAACCAAAGAGCTAAGTTGGTTATCGTCTTAGTAATAACCTACAAGTAGAATTGTCAAGAAAGGGTAAGGTGAGCACTAGGTGATGAAATCCTAGTTGGGCCTTATCTCCAGTTGTTTTATGTTTGATTTATGTAGGTGGTTTGGTTTAGTGTGTGAAATAAAAGTGATGCTATGATTGAATTACTTTGATTTAATTTAATCTATGTGAGCTAAACTTTCTAGAAATCAATGTATGCAGTTTATTTATAGCCTAAAATAAATTTCAATTTCATTTATGACCATAGAATAGGGAGAAGAGCATGTAGATGTAAACAAAATAAACTCGAATAGAGACTTAAGGTACCATTGGCCATACCATAATGTTTTAATGAATTTTATCTTATATTTCATAAAAGGAAGAAGAAGAAAAATAAATACGGGTATGGTTAAAAAAATTGTTTGGTTGTGCATGCATGAATCAAATTATTGCAGAGATATCCTCTTTAGCTTAGGAGGATGACCTAAAAATAAGACAACATTAAATAAAATATTTGGTTAGATAGATAGTTGGGTGGATTCTCTAGCGCTAGCTAGATCTTGGAAGCACAAGCTTCCTCAGGGGCTGTCAATCCACACATTTTATATTAATTCTATTTATAAAATAGAGGATAAATTACTTGCATCAATAATCAAAAGCTACTAAAATTGAATATAAGGAATGCTTGATACAAAAATAGACTAAAATGACAAATATAGTAATAAATAATTCAATACTAATGCTAAATAGGTCATATGTGATTCAAAAAATAGGTTAGGAGTCTATGAAAATGTAGATGAAAATAAAACTAGATTTGGTTTAGGGTAGGTAGATTAAAATAGATTGTTATTATTTTCTCCCACAATGATTGTTATTAGTTTGTGTGACCATCGGTGGTTAAGGTAACCATCAGTGGTTGAGGTGACCATCAATAGTTGGATTGACCATTGGTGATTATAGTGTATTGGGTTTAGATTTTGAAAGGTTAGATTGATGGGATCATAAAATGCAATTCTAGGAGATTGGTTAATGCTATGTTGGTTATAAAATACAATCAAAATAATTGATAGATTGAAAAATAAATACTTATCTTGTTGGAGGTTGATCAGATGAATGGTTGAGGTGGTTGGATTATTGAGTAATTATAATAGATTAATGGTACTTGGTTGCTAGCTGAGGAGTGGTAGCTTTGGATGTCTATCAAGATGGCTAGATTTCTAGATTATTAGAAGAACACCTGCAAAAGAAGTTTTGGATGTAAAATCTCTTGATAATTATGGATGGAGCCTTTTTTCACTTCATGCTCCTCTCTTCTTAGAGGCAAGGAAGGAGAGGTGTAACAAGACATTAATAAGGGGTCCAATTTTTTGTCTAATTTTAACTTTGAAATGTATGGGTTCACATGTAAATTAGAAATTCTAATTTTAAAAAAGCTAGTCAAAATTGAAGGGTCAGTTAAGTTGGTTTAGATGGTGGAACCTGACCATCGGTAGTTAGGGTAACCATTGATGGTTAAGGTGACTATTGACCATCAAGGGTCAAGGTCAAATTGGGTTTATAAAGTGTGTTTCATTAGTAGGTCAAGATGACTAGATTCAGGCCTAGTTGTTGGTTGAAAGGCCAATGGTTGGGCCCAAGGGGCTCTTGAGGTGGTTTAGGGGAATTGAAACATTAGGAATTGTCATGTGTAGATTTATAGTGTCTATAATGAGAAGGAATCCATACTTAAGATGGTTTAAAAACTAAGTACTGACATCCTTCTATTTCCAAAACAAATAGGCAATACTAGGGAGAAATCCAATAGGAGTTATGTCTATCAAAGGTTCAATACACCTAACAACTAGTTCCACAATGGTAACAATGGTAAAAATAACAATAATGAGTCACCATAAATTAAGAATAATCTTGATATTAATATTTGTGATGTTGATCTAACTAAATATTATAAGGTTAAAAATACTTCAAAGTATGGTGAGTTAGACTGTATTGAATTATATAATGCTTTTGATTTGTTCCAAGATAAATTGAATACATTTGAAGGTGTCCCTAATAGAGATAATTCTATAGGTACCTCCAATTCTTCAAGGTCATCCAAGTCTATAGATACAACCTTGATGGTGGAAACATTTGACTTCCCATTCCAAGAATAAAATAAACTCGAAGATACTCTTGAAGAGGTAGATGATTTCTAGTAGTACCTAAAGAAGACCTTTCCTCTGAGGAATAGGGAGTAGAAGTAACCTTTGACAAATTCAACACTACCAAATAACTTTGACACTCCTAATTCTATAACTAACAAAAATCTTGAGCCTCCAAAGGGAAGTACATATAAACATAATATTGATTATTTTAGTACTTATACTAGGGGTGGGTACAATAAAGTTGAGGACATGAAAAGGATCAAGGCTAACATCACACTGCATGAGCTAAATCAAATAACTCAGAAAAGGGATTTGTTACATGAATATCTATGTAAGAAGCCCGATAAGTCACCCAAGACTACAAATGCTAATGTTGCTATTATAATAACAAGGTATATGTTCCACCTTTATTTCTTATAGTTAGAATATTTGGTAAGAATTTGTATAAATATTTATTAGACTTAGGTACATCTACTAACATCATGCCTAAAGGTATTTATGAGTAAATTGGTTTGAATCCAATACACTATGATAGGGTTGTTACTTAATTAGATAAATCCATGGTGAAATTAATTAGAGAATTGTTGAATGTTCACATGTAGTTTGTAGCTAAGCCAAGGATACAATAGTGTATAGACATTCAAGTGGTGGATATTCTTGATACCTATGTAATGTTGCTAAGTAGAGAATGGAATAGATCATTAAATGGTTACATGTCTACTGATTGTTCCCATATGTGGCTTCCATGGATGGAAGTGTCAAATCACATTCTATTTGAAAGAGATCCCAAGATGAAACATATGATCACCAAGTACAATGTTTTAATTGAAAGGGTCAACATGGATTGTTATTAGTTATGATTTTACACTTTTGACACGTCTACGGTATGTGAATCTAAAAATACTCATGCTATGTTTGGGATATGGAAATTATTTTTTAATGGTGCAAGGTGTATGTCTAGATATGGTGTAGGAATTGTCTTAATTAATCCCCTTGGGAAAGAATTTAGTAATTATTAGAGGCTTTAGTTTTCATACACTAATAACTTTGTATAATAAGAGACTCTAATCTTAGGTTTATAATTTTCCATCAAGCATAAGGTGAAATAACTACTAGTGTATGGTGACTCAGAGCTATTAGTTAACCATGTTAGAAGTAGGTACTAGTGCAAATTATCTTACCTTAGGAAATATAAGTTTATATTTAAGGACCTGATAGAATATTTTGATGAATTTATTAGTATCTCAATTCTTAGGGAATAAAACAATATTGATGATGAGGTAGCCTCAATTGTAGCTAATCTTATGCCCAATCAAAAGTCTAAACTAGGAAACATTAGTATTGAGTTGGTCCCATGTCCTTTATTCCCTGATAACATTAACCATTTATAAGTATTCAATGATGACTAATAGATTTTAGACTTCATGAACAACTCAAGAGTATTTTAGGCTCATATCATTGATGAGGCTAATGAAAATGCTCTTGGTAAAAGCAACATTGATGATAGAATTGTGAAATTAAGTGACAATAAAATTCTTGAGGGCATGATTTCCATAGAAATATTATTTTATATAGATAAAATAGATAAAAACATAAAGGTTCCTAAGGTGAATGGGAAATATTACAAAATATTTGACCCTAGGAACATAAGGTCAGCCCGAGTTAGTGAATATTGGTACAATGTGTACTAATGAAGAGTTGAGAAAATCTAAAGAGTTACTAGCCAAGTATTGAGATGTTAAACATGGTCATATTAGGAATTAAAGATATTTGATCCTAGAGTCATTACTCATATCATACCACTAAAATAAGTAATAATTTAGGCATCAATATTTATAAGTCCTAATTTTTCAAAGGATTCCTATCTTTATTCTTTTTCTTCTAACCATACAATTTTCACTATCCTAACTTAGAAAATAGATGAATGTGATCATCCCATTACTTTCATGAGTAATAATTTTAAAAATGTTGAGTTAAAATATTCCATGATTGATAAGCAAGCATGTGCTTTAGTCAAAAGATTAAACAATTTTAGGCATTACATTCTTACAAATAAGGTGTATGCAATCCTACTAGATCCTACCACTAAGCTCATGCTTAGCTAATGTGAATTAGGGGAAATAAGAGGTAAATAAATTTCTATACTTTTGATCTAAAAATTAAAACTACTAAATTGGTAAGGTGTCAAGGGTTAATTTAATCTATTGCCAATACTAGCCCCAAGTTATGTATCATGCAGTTAGAGAAACAAAGTTTTCATCCCAATGATTGATATGACTCTATTGTTAATTTACTAATCAATGTAAATTTTCTTATAGGATTAAGTAAGGAGAAAAGGAGAGATTTAAGGCTCAATATTGCTCATTTCATAATCAAGATGGAGTACTTTTTAGAAAGAATTATGAAGAGATATACATGAGATGTGTTTCTAAAGAGGAAGCATCAGAGATCTTGAGTACTTTCCATGAGAATCTTGGAAGTGGATACCCATTAGGAATTATAATAACACATAATATACTTAGGGATGGTTATAATTGGACTACTATCTTTGAATATGATCATAAACACATGAGAGAGTATCATTAGTGCCAAATTTTCAATACTAAAGAACCCAAGGTAGTCATTCCATTGAAGCTAGTGATTACTGATAAACCCTTTTCTCAATGGGGATTAGATTTTGTGGGGGTCATTAACCCTAGTTATTTATATGGACATAAATATGTCCTCACTACTACTAATTACTACACCAACTAGACAAAAGTAGTGGAAAATAAGCAATGTAGGATAGAAGATGTGTTAAAGTGCTTGAAAGAGAACATATGTACTAGATTTAGAACACTAGTATCTCTAGTTTGTGATAATGGATCTGCCTTTACATACATTGAGATGACTGAGTGGGCATATGATAATAACATTATTCTCAAGTTTTCATCAAACCATTATCCTCAAGTTAATGAGGTTTATGAATCAACTGATAAAATTTTGATGAAGGTTATTAGGAAGTTTACTGCTGAAAAACCAAGAACATGGCACATGTTGCTCAAATATGCCCTTTGGGATAATATAAAAAGAGTAAAAAAAATTATAAATGGATCACATTTTTTACTTATATATGGTAAATAACCTATATTTCTCATCACTCTCAAGCTACCAACATACAAGTTAATGTAAGAGTACCTGGAAGGAGAAGATCAAGAGTTTACAAGTTCAAGGTTACTTGACATTATTCAAATGAAAGATGCAAGAGAGGAAGATTTTTCCAATTTCAATAGACATCAAACCATAGAGAAGAGATGGTTTGATAAATGTTCTAAAATTAAGGTGTTTAAATAAGGATATTTTGGTTATTCTTTGGGACAAAGCATCTAAATCTAAGGGAAAGTATGGAAAATTTACACCTTTGTGGATTGGTCCCTATCAGATTACTGAGATACTAGGAGACGACACCTTTTAGCTCAAGGAATTTCAAGAAGCATAGTTCACATTGATAAAAAATGGGAAATATATCAAGCACTACTTCTCTATTTCCCCACCTGAAGTCTACATGGACTAACCTATAAGACTAGTTAGAGTTAGTGTAAGTAGGCTTAGATTAATTTCTTTTCTATTCTTTGTTTGTATTTAGTGCATATAAATATTTGTTTGTTCTTGTTGTTTTTTTAATTATTTTGTATTTCCTTTCCTTTGTTTTGGTTATCTAGTTTCAATAAGTATTTTTAAGAGAGTCCTCAATCGCTAATGCATGTAATTTCTCAATGGTCAACAAATCAAGAATGTAGGTATGAACCTTAACCACTAGTTGATCATGGATTCTAGAAGAGTGAGATTGATGTTATAATTTGGAGAAAGTGGTAAGGATTGGTATCTAGATCAATTATTACTTAAAATCTTAAGCCTTATTCTAATTTAAGTATGGTTATAATAAGGATTGCACATGTTGACTAAAAGTTTAAATTATCGGGATAAAGTCATGTTAGAACTTAAGAAACATTATTGCTTGGGAGGAAGTTTGTGACCAATGGTGATTGACTAAAGATCAAACATTTGACAAAATCCCAACACCTAGCTAATTTTGGTTCTTAAAATTTTTTAGAAATCAAATATATCTAAAAATAAAAAAATAAAAGATTTATTGAAAATTCAAAAGCTTTCTAGGCAAAGGTGTTTAGGTAACCTCCACCGAGGCTATAGACACCTGGTTGGTTGTGGACCAAGGCATAGAGTGGAGCCAAAGGTATCTCTATCAGGGATATCGATGCCTATTTGGTAGCAAAACAATTCCCAACCTTTTCATATTTATAAAGCATGATTATTAATGAACATATAAATATGCTATAAGTCAATGTTAATGATCAAGGTCATGAAATCTAGAAGTCAATCCCTAAATCCCATAGTAATGAGTTAAAGAATCATAACACACAAACACAACATGTATAAGTTTTGATTTTTTGAACATAATTTTCCATGTTTAAGACTTTTTATGATCATTAATTAGTCTTAATAATGGTACTTGATCATATGGAATGAGTCATATAGTTATTAGTTCAAACTTAAGGATTTGCATTCTAACATTTGACAATGTTTCCCATAGAAGTCACCATTTGCTGATGTCAATATACTGCCATTTTTGAAAATGGGGACCCTTGTTTCAAAATTTTGTAAATTTTTTATTTGAATTGCAAATGTCACTTGATCAAAACTCCTTATTTGAAGATCATCCACACCTAGTTCTCATTTAGCCTAACTAACATGTCTCCATGTAATCCTTATCTTATTTTGCCTAATGTTACTAATGGTTGCTTTTTGTGTTTCCAACTTATAGGTTTAATAGAGTCTCAATATTGAGAAAAAGGTCTAAGGTTTTGAGATTTAATGATAAATTAACACTTTGATTAATAATTGGTCTTTAATTGTTTAACTGAATTCATGTTTGAGCATCTAAGAAATCCTTAGTCTAATTATTTTAACCTAAGACTTTTGAATTAAATTCAAATTTATGTGAGTTCTCTTTATTTGATTTTCAATGGAATACTTTGTATTTGTTTAAAAATTATATTATATTTTATCCTAAGGTCTTAATCATGTTTATTAACATGAATAAAACTTTAGTTTGAACCTTCATGCTAAGATCTTTATGTCCTAAGAGCCTCTAGTTCTTTAGATTATTTGTGTGGACTAATTAAATACAATATCCTTTTATTATCTTACCCTAAGGTTCTCAATCACATTTATTAATGCGACAAATTTTTTATGTTAATGAATTTATCCTAATTTCTATATGTTCCTTGAGTTCTAACTTAATCATTTTCATTATCCACAGGAACCAATCCTGTTTGATTACACGGATAGAAATCAAACAAGGCACATTAAAGTGGGAATATAAGATCTAATGGTGTGGGATGGAAGTTGAAAAGACAAAAGCACTATGAGAAAGAATATAGATGATAATTAATACACATGTGGTTCATAGACTAAAGCTCAAGCACTATCCCAAAGATTGATTGTATGTAGCTCAATACACACATTCTGATCAACGGTGAATATTAAGTCAAAAATTCAAAGAATCCCTAAGAAGAGTGAGAAGGAAAAAAGTGTCATCATCATAGACACTATGTCAAGAATAAATTATGCATGGATCAAATGATATAATTTAGAGGATTGATATCAATGGCATGCATTGATCTGTGCAACCATGATCCAATGGTGTGAAATGAAAGTTGACTTGTCAAAGAACCCAAGATGAATATGAAGATTCCACATGGTGTAAAGACATTGGATCAAGAGGAAAATGATAGATGGAGGCATATAAAAGGCACAAAAAATAAATAAATGGAAAAAAATCATCTACCAAGTACAGAGATTAACCAATAACACTTAACCTCTCATATCTAAATCAATGGTGCGAGACAAGGGAGACTTTTTAATGGGCCTAGACCAAATGAGGTTTTGACATGTGTCTTAAAGGACAAATTGTCACTTTTTAAATATTAATGATCTATGTGACATGATAGATCAACATAAGTGCCAAGTCAAATCAAGAGATCTTGTGAACCTAAAAAGGCAAAGGTATAAATATGAGATCCAAAGACAACCTAAGTCATAAAGCTCATATAGTTTGAATAACTTGTTACCATTAAATCTTTGTGAAAACCTATAGAAATCCCTAACACATAAACAAACATTATTTTAACCTTTGTTTCATTACAATTAAGCTAAGGAAAATTGAATTATCATTTGTATAAGGATAATTAAGTCTAGAATTGAATCATAATCCACTAGTGAGCAATTCAATCAAAATTTTAGCAATGGAAATTTGAAAGGGTGTCTTAAAATAAAATTTTGAGATGTATTTGAACATAGATGCAAAAGGATAGGTTTTAAAAGACACAAAATTCATTTTCAATGCTTTAAACACTGAAGACAACAGCTAGTTAAATTTGTTTTGGACCATTAAGAACTAGTAGGCCATCACCAGAGAGGAGGAGAAGAACATGTCTACCAAGAGGATGTACTATGATATAGTTTTAATTAAAATCATTGGTATTAATTATATGGAGAAAAAACTTGAGGCAATCCATTGTAGTGGCATTCTTGATCCTATTTTCAAAGAAACTAAGATAGATAAAGGATGGATAATTGATAAATAAACTTACAAAAACGTGGCATATATCTTTACTGTAGCTTTTAAAAACTATTATAAACTACCCAAACAATAAATTAACCTACCTTAAAATAATGCTTGAGCCAAAGAGAATTATTTAAAGGACATCCTTGTCATGTGGTATTATTCTAGGAACCAAGTCTTTTCAGACATCAGTAAGAACATCTCAATTAGCCAAGTAAACTAGGGATAAGGATGATTATGACAATGTTGAACAAACTATGTGGAAATGCCACCATGTTGATCCTGTCTAGGTGCCAATTATTTATTTCATTGTTTAAAATCAAATTATCCCTCCTCTAGGTTAAATAATTAGAATTTATTTGAGTAGATAAATCTATGTCATCAAGTAGAGGAAAAAACCCATTTTTACATGATGTCATACCTCTTGGATGCTCTTTGTGCTACTACCAAGATCCCAAATCAAAGGGAATGGTCCCCTAGTGGAAAACAAACTATTTTACAATACTATTACAAGCTTCATATATTCAAGTATAGGGATCATTTAAATTAATCTATGATTATGTCTCTCTAACCCTTATTGAAGCCATAACTAGTCATCTCATGGAAAGAGTTAGCCCATTAATTAGAGGTATGTTGAAACTATGGGACATATCTAGTTATATCTTGATTATATAGTAATTAAGCTTAATGGAACCTAGTGTACTCCTCTCAGGCTACCCATCCATGTCCTTGACAAGCTAGTAGAGCAAGAGGTGACATATCAACTATTTTATGGTATATATGGTCTTTATAAGACCAAGATAAAATGCTTCTTCCATAAATTCCCCATCATAATTGGGAAGACAATTTTCAATAAATGGGATAACATTAAGGCAACATCCAAACACATGACTTCTTTCAATTTGTAAATAGATGAGCTAAAACTATGGGACCCTTATGGGAGGGTCAATGACAATTTAAGGGTCAAGAATATTCTAAGTGTGCCATATGATTATCATCCTAGTGATTATAATCCTATTTATACCAAGGCATCCAATTACTTTGAGATCACAAGAATGTTGAAGGAGCATAACCTTAGACCTGAGCCTAGATTGGAAATGAACCAGAAAGGGAGTGATAGATGGAAAATAGGGCTTAGTTAGTATCATTTGTTAAGTACTTAACCCACTAGACCTCCATCATCTCAAACATAAGTGGAGCACAAACCTAAGGCACATATTGAGCAAAGACTAGAAGAAAGAAGAATTGATAAGATAACTTTTCCTTCATCAATCCCTAAACCATTAAAGGTATAAAATATAGAATTACCTTAGGAAGAGGTACACATGACAACATTGGACCCTAATGAGACTATATAAGATGCACTCAAAATGTTATTAGTGGATTATGAGTTAGATTTAGATGATGAAGAAACAAAGTATAAAGAGACCAAGGAAGAAATGGTGAAGGTATTATTGGACCTAATTATTGTTGACACCCCCAAAAGGAATGTTGACCTAGCCATTGTTCCAAGAGTTAATAAACCCAATGTGAAGTTTACTCCTTTAAGTTAAGTCAATATATTTAGTGAAGAAAACTTGATATATGGTCCAGTTATTCTAGAGTGGTCCATTTATGGACCTAAAATACATAAATTCCCTACTAGACATCATCTTTGGGCTATGATGCAAGCCATGAACATCCCTATCCATAAAGAGCTCAAGGTATGGATTATGGCTCTATAAAAATAAGATGAAAGAAAATTAGTTGGTTTGAGAAAATAAAGTGGAGCACAATGAGAGATCCTAGCTCCCCAAGTAGCTCAATCCAAAGTTGGATTCAAGTTTGACCTGAATAATACTAGCTTGATGAGGGTGATTGAGAAAAAGATCATCTAGCTTGGTAAAGAAGTGACCTTTCAATGGGTAGAACCTTTGGTTGGTTTAACCCTAGTAGGAACACCAAAGCCTGAGGAAAATATTATATTTGAAGAGGATCCATTAGAGTTATCCCAATATCAAACTAAATAATTTAAAATAATCATCAAAGGTATGTAGTAGAAAAAAACTTGGAAGAATAAGTTATCTTATCGATTCTAGATGCAATGATCAAAATGTTTAAAGATACTTTATTTGACATGTTTAATTATTTGAGTTAAATAAAGTCTAGACAAAGTGTATTGAAATAAGAAGGTATTGAAACCATGAACTTAGCTCAAAAATGGTATAACTCAAGAGGAAAAGTAAAGGATTTGATCAACATCCTAATAGAGGATCAAATTCTTGATTTCAAAACAATCAACTTGGCTCGTCTAAACATGGCCATGGGGTTATTAATAGATAAAACCAAAAGTCTAAAAAAATGGTTTAAGGACTTATAAAACCTTTATGAGGATGACAAGAAGTTAAAAAATAGGATGGATCATTTATTAGGAAGTATAGTCAAGGATCCCACTACACTTAACTCACCTAGTCTAATTACTGATGAAGAATTCAAGCATAGAGCCACTCATGTCATGCATGAAGTGAAAAATTAGAGCCAAGGGAAGATAGTATCTGATAACACAAATATCATTACCATGATATTTACTATAGAGGCAAAGATTGTAGAGGCTAGGAGCATAAAAGAAGCTTTAGAAAGGGTTGATAAAGATCTCAAAAACATTGCAGATCTAGAGGATGAAATCTTCATGGAGCAAAGTAATGAAGATCCTTCAACAAAAATAGGGGAATACAAGAGCAACAGGGCCTCAAAGTTAAATTTGTTGATTGAAGAATATTCTTTTTGTAAATAAACATGTATGTATTTTGAAAAGGAATATTAGTTTGTAAAAGCATGTGCAATTTTGTAAAGCACATTAATTATATGTCAGTCTATTTAGGAAAGGAGATAGTTATAAAATATTATAAAAGGGACAACTATCCCTAACACTCGCACCTTTGTAATTTGTCATGAATGATTGACATACCTCATTAAATTTATATAAAAGGGGAATTTTCAATTGTAAAATAGGAGGGATTTTTGAGCAAGAATGCTTTATGCTAATTTTGGAGCAATTAATACAAGTGTCTCATTTGTTTGTGTAATTATTATCATGGATTCTCTCTCACTTGTTTTGTCTAAATTTTATATTTGAATGGTTCTCATGAATTTAGGATGTGCACTTTTCAAATGTAGAGTTTTTAATTTGTGCTAATGCTAGATCGACTAAAAGTTCTAAGGTTCATTTCATTTTCTTTACTTTTCTTGTATATGTGAATATGTTATTTATTACAGAGGTGAATCTTTAAACTGTATCTAGTTCTTATTTGTATTATTTCACTTTCCTTAGTTTATTTCTTGATTTGTGATGTGATTTGAGCTTAAGTTGTTTCATATTATAAATTATTTTCAAGTTCATGTTTGGATGATATTTGAACTTTTTTATTATGTCTAGAATTAGGATCAACAACATCAATATATTCCTTTTTTGCCCTACCCTTGCTTTTGATTATTTTTTAATGAATTAACTTTAAATTAGTTTCCATTGTAAATATTCACTTTATATTAGACTTTAGATTTAGTTTTTTGAGCATAATTCACTTCACTTAGTCAAAATTAATTAATTTCCACAAGATTATCTATTAGGCCACCATTGATCCCAACAATCAAACATTATAAATATTGTGAAATAGTTTTCTTATTCTATCATTATTACATGAATGATAACAAGATTAAAAACCTACAACACATACGTTGGATTATCTAAATTCAAAAATGAGTAGTGTTTCTTAAACACTCAAAAACACCTGTGATACACTTATATGCATCAACACCACCACCATGGCGATGGATATCCTCTATCTTATAGAGTGGTAGACCTTACCAAAAACCTAAAAACCAAATAAAAACCCCCCAATAAACACCAACTATGATGATATGTCAATAATATAAAGATTAAGTGGTATGGGGTAAACATCAACTTCTAGAGATCATAAATAAGATAAAGTTCTAGAAGAGATATTAGTTGTTACTCAGGAAGAGGAAAAATAGACTCCTCTAGTCCAAACATATATTGTTGAACTAAGGAAGGTCAAATAGGAATTAGCTAAAGAGATAATGAAAGAGAAGGAAAACATAATTAGAGAACAGGCGGATATCATTTATGTGGAATCTTATGATGAGGAAAATATGGCACCTAATATGGTGACTTCATCAACCATAACATCTAGTATAACTCTTTCCCTTCCTACCAAAAAAGTGACTACTCTATAGGCCAAGAGGAAAATACATTATTATCAAAGAAAACTTAGGGAAGATAGACCATAGACTCCATCCATAATGATAATCAATAATAGGCACAACCTTTAGTTTAAGGTGAGCCAATACATGAAGTGGATGAAGAGGACATAAAATAAGAAAAAGTATCGAGATTGAAAGTATTGAAAGCAAATTCACCCCTTAATGGTGACCAATCTAGTAAGGTTTCTCTATTCATTGTTCCCCTAGGCATTTCTCCTTTTATTTTGTTACTAGTTGTTTCTTTTATGCTATTGACAATTTTCACCACTTTTATTCCTATATCTTCTAGGCCTATTTTTATTATGTCAAACATTGCTCCTACATTATTCATTCCTACAATGATATTATTTTAATATCTACCACCATTCCTTTAGTCTCCTCCTCTCCTTCCACATCCACCAACTAAATCATCTCCTAGGTGGTAACCTCCTCTACTCAACTAGGTTCACCATTACCTTCAAAAAGAGAACTAGAAACCACATTAGTTGTGGAAATAAAGAAATACCCAAAGAAGAAACATGTATACATTGGGAATCCCATGCCACACCTAGGGAATTTAGAGTGGTCAAAGATAATTTGGCCCTCAATGCCTAAGCCATCTATTAAGCTTGAATATGATCTTAAGAAGAATACACAAATATAAGCCCAACCATTAGATCCATAAAAAATGAATCTTCTATATTCGAATAATGATTTAAGAACATCAACTAATAAGAGACCCAATTTGATGATCACTAAGAGACCCACTATGAGTTGATTCTTTGATAAAGAAACAGCTTCGGTGCCAAGGGTAAGGAAATGAAGATAGAAGATAGCATTAGCAAAGGCTTAATCCTAGAATAAAAATAAAAGATTAACTCTCTTTAGAAAAGATAGAATATAAATAAGGGTCAGTCTCCATACATTGAGGAAATCAAGTCCTACATGGATACCAAAATTGAAGCAATATTGGCCATACATGAGGGAATAGAGCAAGCCATAAAAGAACTAGAAGAAGAGATATAGACTCTTAAGAATAGTAATAGGTAATCCACATTCCATCCAACATAGAGCAAGTTGTATAGAGTGTTACATTAATATTATACAAATTTTGTATACCATTCATTATTTGAGATTCTAATTGGCTCCACATATAACTAAAATAACAAAATTGTTTAAACTTATCAATGAAGATGAGAAAAAAATTAATTTATTGGTGTTGCATACTCCTAATAAGGTATTAAACCAATTATATTTGATGACCCCCTTGGAGGCAACAAATGCACTAAATTTGGTATTTAGAAAGACTCAAGAGGCTCAGGATTAGATAAGTGTTGATGATACTTTAGTTAATAGGTTTACTGTATGAGAAAAACATATAATATAAATTTTATATGAGTTATAATTGATAGGATCAGGAGATAACATTGGGAAGTTTGTATCTTGGGCTATTTTTAATCAAATCATTAAACAAGCTTCAGACAATTTCAAAAAAATTCTATAAGGACTAAGTCTAGAGTATATTGAAATGAAGATGAGTACAATGAAGAAGAAGGCAAATGAAGTAGATGTCTTTAGGTTAGGATTCCAAGCTACCAAGATAGAGAATGTGAGGCTAGTAGAACAATAAAACAAGGTAACCGGACCTCCTCTCCTTGATATGAGCTTAGTTAAGGTGAAACATGCCAAATGATACAAACATTGTTAAGAGTTAGACATGAAGAAGAAAGCAGACTCAATACCATTACTAACTTAGTTTAGGCTCTAATTAATGTGCCAATTATAACACCATTGTCAACATTGGTCCCTCTTATCTCAACCAGTGAATCAACTTCCCCTCTAAGCTCAACTCTAGTTCAAGATACGAGTTCTTTCCTAACCATAGCTCCAATCACCACATCTACTAATATAAAAGTTTTAGCTCTAGTAACCACCTCATCCCCATTTACAATTGTAGTTCTAACAACAATAATAAAAAGTGTCAATTAGGATCGAAGTTACCCTTAGTCAAAGGATATTTTTGTATGATTTTTAATGTAATGATTACAAACATCAAATTAAGTCTTCTTACATCCATGTTGTAATTAAACAAATTGTTTTGACTAACATGAACATGTTGCATGATGAGGTTATCTTAAAGTTATAACATGTAGTTTTGTATCAAACTATAAGTTATGTTTTGTTTATTATGATGTAGCAAAATTTTTACTATACTTAGAGGATGAGGTGATCCCTTCCACAAGTCCTTTAAATACATGTAAAACCCTCTTTTTAATGGGTGAAAGTTTTTAATCAATGTATAGAATAGATAAAGAGATTGGTTGTCATGCAATTGTGTTTGTTCTTTCTTCTTCCCTTTATATGTCAATGAAATTTATGTTTCTTTGTCTATATCAATTTAATTATTCTAAAGTGTGCTAATTATAAAGATGAATCTAATTATTTCAATTAATGAATATTGATCTTATATGTGTAAAAAAATTGAGGATTGGTAAATTTCATTAGTTTAAGTAGTTAGTATAGGTTGAATTGATAATCTTAGGTTTGTAGAGGTATTTATTTTAGTGTAGTCATCTAGGCATGAGCTATGGCTACTTTAGATAAATTTCTAGTCTGATCTATAACCTCTTAGATAAGGGTGTGAAATAAGAACCCTAAGGAGAGAAACATTTTTTTGAGATTAGTAAACTCCCTATACTTATTTTCCTAGACTTGTAACTATGGTTTTTCATGAGTGTGAAATAGCTACAAGTGACAAACACTAGTTTTAGAGATGCTTTCCCACCGAAGGAATAGTCTTAGAAGCAACCTTTAAGAAACACAAATACCTATTTTATGCCTTACCCTTATTTCCCCCTTTTGATTTTATTTCAGATATATCCACCATAGAGTAATTCCCTAGTCATCCAAATCACTTAGTGATTAATTTCTATTAGCTTCCACACATCAATCCATAAAATCTATTTAAAAAATCCACAAGCTCAACCTACTATTCCATCACCTACTTCTTTTAAACAAATACTTGAAAATCATGCCCCTAAGTGTAATCGTATTCCATAGATATCTTAAAATGTTAGAGGCTACCTCGTTTAGCTTTCTATGGTGTGCATAAAAATGATATCAATAGGTGGTGGATGGTAATATGATTAGGGCGGTGATTTATTTTGAGGATGTACATATGATCCTCAATATTCCTATCACAAACATATATATGGTGTGAAAAAATCTAGATAATCTAGATGAGAGATGATAGCTAGCCTAGTATGGAACACAATCAAACAAGTATGATGGGAGTAAAATCATCATATAGTTATTTGAGGTATATGTTTTAGGATTTATTGATATATAAGTCTTTGTTTTAACTTAATACCATATGTGTGATGTGCCATTAATATAATGGGATTGTGTAACTATACAGTATTAATATGTACAACTTAATGATAAATTAGGGCACCCTAATCGATATGTGGTTAGTAAATGGAATTTGACTATAGGCCCAATCATACTCTTTGCATGTTGTATCTATGATCAATTCTTAATGTATAGACATATGGGACTAATTCACACTATAGATGATAGCCTCTCATGAGTGAGGATGTTGGCTCTAAACCAAAATTTTAGAGTGATATCATGTGCATCGACACTAGAGACAATATAAATAGATTTGATTGTGTGGTTATTATTGACATTCTGGCCTCATAAGGCCAAATGTCAATCCTTAACATTAAATTTTTTTGGTGACAATGATCCAAAAATAAGAAGTTTTGGTTGATAAATATCACAATAATATAGAAATAACACAATAACAATGAATTCTCTGAGAAGAGATGTAGTATTACTCAAAATCGCAATACAGAAATATGCTTATCTCTGGGAAGAGATGTCTGTCTTCACATTTCAGGTTACCTATTCTTTTATACACAATTTGAAAGCATGGGAAGGATGTGGAAGGTCACCAATCTTGAGGGAGATGAAGTGGTATGACTTCCAATATTTAAAACAATACATAATTCAAGGAATTACTATTTTTAGAAACTTACTATTTTTAGACAGCACTATTAAAATTAAAATTTGAGGCACTTCCATTGGGTTTTCAGGGGTCAAACTTCATTGAGCAGAGTTCAATGCCATTTCATGATGTCCCCCTCTTTCTTATCTTTCCAACGGTTCAAACGGCAATTCAATTGGAGATACGGTGCAAAAGTTATGGCTCTCGGAAGTTCCGTCATCAATTGGGGTGGAACTGTCACCCGAATTGTCGCCTAAATTGATGCCTGGATCAGAGAACCATCTTAGCCTATTTATAGTGATTTCTTCCTTAGTCATGCCATCTTTGGTCCTGCTAAGAGTCTTTGAATCTTTTTAGGAGTGTTATAAGGCATGATTGTGTTAGGGAATAATTATCCCTCACATTCATTTATATATCATAATGTGAATAATTAAGAGAGTAATAATTCATTATTTTTTATTAAGGTTTAAGGGTGTTTTTGTGAACTAGCATCCCTAAACCCTAGGAAAAGATCAAGTACAAAAGATACAAAAGGAAAACCCAACCCATCAAATAAATAACAAAGGGAAAAGATAAAAATAAATATAAAACAACTTTAAAATAGCTTAGAAGCTACCTAAAAACTAAATTACTCTAGACTCCTAGATACATCTTCCCAACATACATTTATTTTGTTAAGATTCATATCTATCTATGTCAATAAATTTTCATAGTATATATTATGATGGACACTATTGATTTGGCCCTTTTTGCCCTTACCTTTTCCAATATAGCTAGGGTTAAACAAATATCTGAGGTGAGCCATAAGGTTTTCCATGTTTTGAATACCTTCATTCATTTCAGCCTTGTTATAATCAACTAAGAAACTTATTTTGTTCTATAGATGAGATCTCATTGGCATGCTCAAGTAAATCCACTTTGAAGCTTAATCTCTAAATATGGATGTCCTCCTCTCTCTTTGATAATGTTTTAGATAACTTATCATTCTTCTATTGAAGGACATTCATCTTACTCTTTAGGATCATCATTTCCTACATGAATCATTTCATAAGATATTTTTTTAGGTCCCATTATTCAACCATTTTATATGGATTTTACTTTCCTTTAGGGGAGTCAATGAGATGATTCAAATATTCATTTTTGTCTTTTTAAACCTCTGATGACTCCCCTTTCTCTGCTATAGCAATTTCCTTCTTCTCTTTATTTTTCTTTGGCCATGTCTAGGCCTTACCTTGATCTCTAATCTTCTCACCCTCGATGTTAATTTCATCCAAATCCGTGCTATCACTATCCATATCAAGGATTTTTATCCCTTATTTCTTTACATATGTAACCTGTAGTCTTTTATGCACCTAATTCTCAAACTTCTCTTTATTGTGGATAATGTATTTATAAGCACCTTTAAGGTGATTTTTTATATTGTCCTATTCCTTGATGATCTCTTCTCCTTTCTTGCCAATTTCCTTATTGACAACATTTTTCTTACTACTAGAATCCCTATTCATACTTCAAGGATATTTAATCTAAAATTTCTTTATATTACTTATATCCACTAGCCCTTCCTTAGATTTTTATTTTTGTTTATGATGTACTTCTAGCATGATTTGGTTCATACCTTTAAAATAGTTGAGAGTAAGGAAGATAACCCCCTCATGTCTTGGGGTAGAATATTTCCCATTTTTAAATTTTTGAATAGAGGTTTCCATGGATTTAGAATAAAAAAGGTAGAATAAAAGCTATCCCATGTCTAAAGTAATTGATCATTCTCAACATAGACCATCTCACCACATTATATCGACCCTGTAAAGTAATATACTGAATTAGAAAGGCTACTTTAACATATAGTTTGGGAAGGGATTCCCTATTGAATCCATTATGGAGATATTCCATCTAATCACTTTCTTCCATAAAATGTTCTTTATCTAGATTGAATTCTCAAAGGGTGTAATATCTCTTGGTCTCTTCAATATCAAGACCCATCACATGATAAATAAGCTCCTCTATGATATCGAGCATGACCTCATTGATAGTAAAAAATGTTTCCTCCCATGCATTAGCAAACAAGATAGAAAGATGTCTATCAAAACCGTTAATTCTATCCATGAACCCCACAAAGCCCCCAACTTATAAAGCATTCCAAACGCTATTGTTTTTCCTAACTTATGGTTGGAGATTGGGTTTAATCCTATTAGGTAGACCCTTGACATTCTTTTTTTTGTAAAACAAACATACTACCATTTATTCCATATCTAAGATCACATTCTATCCAATTAGGGATATGTTCATGAGACAAGTTATGGACTTATTCAAGTTTCTTTTCCCTTTCTATAAACTTATCTCTAGAAACATTGAATATGATCTAGGGGCCTTGATTCCCAATTACTAATAAAAAACTTATCATCCCTTCTAAGAATTAGGGCAATCATTAAAATTTTAAATGTTATTAGAATTTATTTTACCTTCATTTCTAATTTTTAAAATTATTTCCCTAGGGAGGTCCTCATGTCTAAACCAAGTTTTGAAACCAACATTGTTGGTTCCACTATTACCAAACTAGTTTGATATCCCATTACCTTATTTGTATGTGTGTTGGATTCACACCTATTATAAGGAATTAAATATGTCTCTATATTCTTCAATGGCATCTTTAATAGACCAGCTTATGGAGTTTTTTCCATTTAATCAATTTACAATGTTTAGGGAGTCACCCTCCACTAGTAGATTTTAGACATTTATTTATTTAGCTAATATGATTCCCCATACAGATGCTAAAGATTTAGCCTAATCTTTAGTATTTAAATACATATCTCCCACATAAGCCACAATTAAATTCCCTTTAGGGTCTCTGATGATACCTCCACCCCATATAATTCCTGGATTCCCCTTTAATGCTCCATCAAATTTTAGTTTCATCCAACCCTCGGGTGAAATTTTCCACTTTCTTCTCTTTCTAATTTCATCCTTATGATTAGGTTTCCCTAAAATAGAAGAGTCTATTTGTAAGTTTTGATCTAGGATATTTTAAAAAGGATAAAGATATTTTCCATTTTTTATTTGAATATATTTGTATTTTTCCTTGATAAATGTAAAAATTCTTTTAGATATAAATTTTATATTACAATTCTTATCTATGAAGATTTTGTTATTTATTTCTCCCCATATCCCCCACAAAATATATGGTAGGGTTATATTTCATAACTATTTGAGATGGGAATTTTCGAAATAAAAAATCTAAGACATCCATACTTCCATGAGAGATCTTATTGCACCCATGAGATATTAAATTTTTCCATGAAGAAACTCCATATCTTCTACGTAAATGGATAGTTCACAAGAAGGTGAAAGACAATTTTATTTTCTTCTTCATAAAAGCCACATCTATTAGTGATGATACATCTTCTTTTCCTCAGGTTATCAATAGTTAGGATCTTGTTTTGGAGGGAAAATGAAATGAAAAAGCAAATTTTCAAAGGAATTTGTTCCATACCCCTTTCCAACTAATCTTAGTTCCATGTTCCTAAGAAATGAGATCATAGCCTATTTTGACATTGTATTAGCCATAAAAATAATCCTTCCACACCAGCTTATCTTCTATATCAACTTATAGAATATGAATGGTACACAAAATATTGTTTAGCTCATTTAACTTTATCTGATCATTTTGATTGATATTGTCCAAACTTAGGTCTATCTAATGTTTAATTCCCTCCCTTATTTTCTAGTAATCTACCACATTTTCTCCATATTTTTACTTCAATTTATCCTAAATGTGTAGAACAATATCACTCTAGAGGAGCATCAACTCTGTACTCCAATTATCCTTCCAAAAATTTATATTCCTATCATCACCTAATTTCCAATTGAAACCTTCAAGAATTCCTTATTTGTTCTTAGTTAGAAAATTCTAAATATTCAATCCTATAATATATTTCACTTTAATCAACATATCAATTAGGTTCCTACCTTAAAGGTATTTAAAGGATAAATCTTTCCCTTGATAGAATTAGTATTTATGAATCTCCAAATGAATTTGAAGATAAGAGCTTTGTTAACGTGTTGGAGATTTTTGAAGCCCAGACTGCCATAACTTTTGTTGTTACAATTTTTTTCCATATTATCAAATGAAATTTAATTTTTTCCTCAGTCTTGGACTAGAGGAAATTTATTTAATCTTGATTAGTTTTTATTCCACTCCTTTTGGAAATTTAAACAAAGATAAGATATATATCGAAAGACTTTAGAAGATGCTCTTAATCAAAACTACCTTCCCAACCTGAGATAAGAGTTTACCTTTCCATCTTGTAAGATTACATTAAAATCTTTCAGTCAATGGGTTCTAAGTAGTGACCTAGAGTTGATTGCTAATGAGTGGAATTCCTACATAACTGGAAGGAAGGTATTTAATTTGCTATCCCAATAGTGCAGCTATCCTATTTTATCTAGCCACCAAAATATTGAAAAAATAAATTGACCTCTTGTCAAAGTCAATCTTTTAATTGGAAACCTTTTCATACATAACTAGAATTATTTATATAGTCCTTGTTTCCTAAATTAAAGATTTAGCTAGTACAATAGTGTCATTAGAAAACTGTTGATGTGTCAAAAGCTTAGCCTGCTTGCTTGGTTTGAAACATTTGAATTGTTCATCTACCAATGTCTTGGATATAAATCTACTTAAATATTATTCCATAATGATGAATAGGAAAGGAAATAAATTATTTCCTTTCCTAACTCCTTTGGCACTTCAAAATATCCTTGTGCCACACCATTAACTAAAACTAAAAACATGCAAGTGAGAATGCAAACTTTGATGATCTTTTTGAATTTTTGATTATAACCAAATTGATTAATTACTCTATCAAGAAAGCTTCAATCTAGTATGTCATAAGCCTTGGCCATATATAATTTTAGAATCATAGTAATTTTTACTATTTTGTATATAATGAATGACTTCATGAACCATAATAATTGCTTTTTAAATTTGCCTTACTAGAATAAAGCCTCCTTGTTGATCATGAATATTTTTTTCCATGATTATTTACATCCTCAGAGCAATGAGTTTGGTAATTATTTTATAGAAGGAATTGTATAGACTAATGGGTCAAAAGTTGAAAAAGTTCATTTCCCCTTCTTTCTTAGGAATGATCACAAGAAAAGTATGATTAAATTCCTTGAGCAGTTGTCCTAGATCAAAAAATTCATTTACCACTGCAAACACATCTTCTCTAATAATATCCAAACAAGTCTTGAAGAAGGCAATTAGAATCCCATCAGGACTAGGGGCCTTATCTAAGTTCATTTTGGAAATTACAAACTTAAGATCCTCCTTAGAGGTTATAGTAGTTAACATTCCATTATCTTTTTAGATAATCAACTCTAAGATGACATTCGAAAATTCTTGATCAAAACCAATGTTTTGTTTTGAAATCATTTTTATACATGTTCTTATAATAAAGCACACAAGCTTGCTTAATCTCTTCCTGATCATTTGATAGTTTTTCCTCAATGTTAATGATCTCCCTAATGGTTTTATGCTTCTTATGTTTTAGCATAAAGAAATGGAAAAACCTAGTATTCTGGTCTCCTTCTTTTAACTAGATATTTATGGATTTTTGCCTCTAGAGAGATTCTTCTCTATCTATTATGGTGTAGCACTCACATAGAATTCTTTTTTCTCTATTTTGGAGGTCAAGGTCATATCCCTTATCCTCTACATCTTCTTCTAGCTTGTTAAGATCTACGTTTAAGGCCTTTTTTTGTTCAAAAACATTTTTGAAGACCTATTTATTACACTATTTAAACTTAAGTTTGACTTTCTTAAAATTTTCTACAAGATTAAACATGGTTGAACCTGTATCACTCTTTTTCCACCATTCTATCATTTTGTCTTGAATATCTGAGTGTGTGAACTAGATGTGATCTATGTGAAAAGGATGTTTGGATTATTTGGTTTACTGATCAGCGATATTTAATTCTAATGGGGAGTTTTTCAAACTAATTTTTGGAAAAGATTTGAGAACAAGGTCTTGATGTTGCAGCCAATATAAAGAATAAACATTCTATCAAGTCTACACTAAATAAAATTTTCCCCAAGTCTCCTAGTAGACCATTTAAACTTAGATCCTCTAAGATCAAGATCTAAAACACCTATGTCATAAATTAATGAGGAGAGGTCATTCATGCTGTCCATACAAGCTGAATTACCACCTTTTTTATGTTTTAGGTGTAAGGGCGAGTTAAGTCTCTAGCCAAGATCCATGGGATTTGAATGTAATTACTCGTTAGGGATCTAATATCTTCCCACATCTTTTTATATGTTTTACTTATGTTAGGATCATACTCATTAGAGAAAATACATTACTTGTTCTTTGTGATGTCAGTGAAGAGAACCACCACATGGTGTTAATATTTGAGAGTGGGTTATCCTATGAGATATTTGGGGTCCTAAAAAGTAAATAGACCTCCTAATACACTTGAAACACTTATGAAAAATGCTTCTAATTCCTTCTAGTACACCTTTTTATGTGGTAAAAAATAACTTTCCTCAAATTTAAACTCATAAATGTCCCAAAAAAATGCCTTATTATTCTTTCTAAAATATCTAAATACCTTATGCTTACCTACAATGTACATCCCTCTAATGTCCTAGGATAGGATCAAAATTACAACCATTATTTAGAAAGAGTGTCCCTTTTGAAAGGAAGGCATTTTGATTTCTATCTCCTATAATATCCTGGGTTAAATTTTTTAGGAGACTCTTTTTGGAAGGTCTACCTACTTTTAATGGGGTTTTAATATCTGGGCCTTTAGCACTCCTTTTGGTAAATATTGAAGATGAATCCCTCAACTATATGTTTCTCTTTGAGGTTTTCTTTATCACCTTTTACTCATTATTTTATTCATTCCCTCTTTCCACTATATCACCTTCATTTAGAGTGTTTTTTCTATGTCTGAATCCTATTCATTCCAATCTTTCACATCTATGTCTTAGTACAATATCTAAAATTTATGTTGGATATGTATGGTATTTGTATTATTATCTTATTTTTTCCCAAAAGTCATTTTATTAATTACTTCATATTTATTCATGTCTTCCTCACACTTGGCAGTCATAACTTATAGAACTAGTTATTTAAATATATTCGGACTCTCGACTCTTCCTAGCTAAGTTGAAGTGCATTTATCTATATCATTATATGAAATTTATACTTTGTATGATTGAGATGAAGCCACTTTATATGGAATAATCTTTACACCTAGGACATCTATATTTACCTTAGCTAAATCCATATTTTCCCTTATGTTTTGTTGTAAAGTCTACCCATTTGCATTAGAAAATGGAGGAGGGATCTCTAATTACATGTTTTTAAAAGATATTATGCCCTTTCTCTACCATGTTGTAGAGTTTGTGCCTAAGTAATATACTTTTACTAAATGCCCAAATTTATGAATTTTTTCACACATCAATGCAGATCTTTCAAATTCAATCTTTTGTGTTCTAAATTGATAAGGTGTGTGTAAAACTATAGAATTTGGAAACTTTTCATTAATGAAAGTGTTCACACATAATCTAGTGTGAACCAATCTCATTCGTGCCTTAGTAGATAAATCTAAGGATATAAGATAATCGAACTATTTAACTATGCTTGGAAAAAGATCCTCTTCCAAAAACATGATTGGAAGACCTAGAAGTTTGACCTAGATGGGCATTTGGTTTATATTTTCCTTTTTAGGCTCAAAACAAGGTTCCCATTTCTTGAGGAAAAGCTACCATTTTCCAAAAAACCATGGTCCTCTAGCCAAAATATTAGCATTGTCCTCCAAGTTATTGTATCTGATCATAAAGAATTTGTTCACTATTACAAGGATTTCCATATGTCCCTTTGTGACCCATTTCATCTTTTCCCAAGCTCTAAAGGTATCTATACTAGGTCTAATACCCATAAGAGCCTAATTGATCCTTGAAAATACATAGTTTATGAGTGTTGGAGTGATTTCTACATGTATGATTTTCCCATCCTTTATGGTTTTCAAATATTCCAATGGTTTTATTTCCTTCTTATCCATAAAACCCTTTAGTATATCACATCAAGTCAATTTTCCTAGCATTTCCTTAGGGGAAGGAGGGTTCGATGACTTACCTTTTTCTATTTAGATTCCTTGTGTCAGGGTTTCCATTGATATGGCATCAAACTTGGAGGCCCATGTGATCCCCCTTTCACCATCGCCATCACCTTTCTCCCTCTCTAAGTAAGGTTTTGAAATCTCAGTGTTCCACCCATTGCCTTTTACCTTTCCTTATCCTGCACAAAATTCATTACCTTCTACCTTGTCCTTCACTGATTCCTTCTCTGCATCCTTCGTCATTGTAGAGCTCATCCCTACGTCTTTCATGTTTAACCAATTTATCTAGGACATGCTTTGGTAAGAATATTGACACTATTATATCTCCCTCTACTTTTGTGACTATATTGTCCAGGTGAGTAATAATTCATTATTAAATATAGTTAGTTTGTTAGATATATTTGATTAGTAATTATTTAATGTAATATTATTCTAACAATATTACTATTATAGGTTAGTTGTTATATATTGTTATTCATATAGGAGATTGAGATATTTGGGTGAGATATTGGTGGAGAGATGATCTCCCTAATTATAGGAAATAGTTTTCTTATATAGATTTGTATTCTCATATGAGTTTAATATATTATAAATTATAGTGTTAAGAAATATTTTTGTTACTTGTGTATTTGGCCCCTTTATTTTGTGTTTATCAGACACAGATCTAAACTAGCCCCATTATTTGGTAATAAAGAAGGCTATATATCATGATGGGAGTAATTTGAGAAAGGTTCTACTCATTTTTTGTATAAGATTGTCTATTTTTCATCATATAAGTTGCATAATTTGACCTAAGTATATTTCATTTGATATATCACCCCTTGTACATGAGAGATTGAATTAATTTATGTAAGTGTAGATTTGTTAGTCACATTTGCACCATTCAAGATTGTGATTTAATATACCTAATATTTGCCTGAAAATAACTTCATGTTAGAACCATATTTATGTGTTTTGTATTTGACAACATCCAACTTGTATTTGACAACATCCAACTTTCATTAGATGTTCAAGGTCAACCTACATATTAATGCTTTGATCTTGCATCATTTGGAATCTATATATAAGTCTTTGGATACCTAAATTTGATTATAAAGGTGTTTATAGAATTTTTTGTGTAGGACATAACTAGAATACATATCCAAAAACTCATTTGAAAATCTACACATGCTTATGGTGGAGAGGTTGTTAATTATATTAGATCTACATTGGCTGCATTAAAGCATTTCCTAAAAAAATTATTCCATTAGCATTACATTTGTATGCAATGTCCTCTACTAGTTGTGATCTAAATATACATTGACTCAACTTATATATTGAATAGATCACACGTGAAATATTTATTTCTCCTTTCTTGATCCCAAGTCAATGTGTTGCTCTATCTATCTACATACACCCATCATTTGCACAAGTCTAATGCCACTCTACTACCCATCAAGTTCCATGCTTGATGTATGTATCTTGGCATATCCCCTTGGAATATTGGATTGAATTCAGTATCCTTCACTCTTAAATTCAATTCTTACAATCATACTCATCATAAATCTACCATATCCCTTTGGTACCAACTCTTCACTTGCCTACTGATCTACCTCACTTATTTGGAGAGTCAACTAGATTATTTAATGTTTTGTAAGTGGTGATTTGGTATATTTTATATCTTTAATCTGTTTAGATATATATTTTGAGTTGATAGTCTTTGAATAGTAATTATTTACTTTAATTAATGTCTTTTGTCCATAATTTTAATAGTTTATGTAGTGGTATAAATCATAGTCTAGTCAAAAATCAATATCATTTGTCATTATAATTGAGTAATTTAATGGTATTTGGTTTCTTGTAGTATGAATCATCAAAAGTTTCCAATTGACTCTTTATTTACAAATTTTGGAGTTATTGTGAGTATTTTTAAGCTAGAGGTCTAATTTTTTTAAATGTATAAAAATTTAAAATTGTTATATGTCATAATAATTTATCATCCTATAGTTAAAAATGGTCATTTTTGTGTCAAGAATGTTCAAGTCATCAAAATTATAGTCATTTAAAAAAATATTTTATGTCATCCTAAGTCAAAATTATAAAAATAAAAATAAAAAAGAATTGCCTCATGAATGCATTTTCACTTATACGTGACGTTCAAATTGTGGGGGTGATTTCTCCTCGACAAATTCATGAATCTAAGATTCATAAATTCTTCAATTGTATAAGTAGCTTCATCTACTAGAGGTTGTAAGACACTAGAGTATGAATTATTTTTATGCCTCTCATTAACCACTAATGAAGGGTTTATTCTTGCTATAGTGGTTCATTTATATATTTTCTATTTTCATCACTTGTTCGTATGTGTGATGTAGAAGAGGCATATTTCCTATTTTCCCACATAGTGCACTAGATAAAAAAGGTGTTTACAAGAAACTGGAATGTTGTAACAATTAGGAGATAGGCTAACTATAGAGATCCTTCAACTACCTTACTTATTTATGGAGATGATCGACTACTGACACATCTATTGTGGTCACATGGAGTAAATTTAGGATGCATTCTTTGCATAGTAGTGGTCATATGTAGCAAGATTTAGACAATAGTATATAGACCTAAGAGTATAAATTGTCATATAAGTTTATTTGAGCCAGTTCTTGGAGAGACAAGAGTGAATGTTGAATAAATGGTTCCTATTGGTAAGTTCCTACACTATATAGGTTGATGTGGTTCCCTCAATTAATGGTTGATGGGAGATGTTCCTATTTGAAGTTCCCACACTGATTCGATTGATGTGTTCTCAATAGTGAATGGTTGATAAGAAGTTGATGTGTTCTTTCATAACTTTTAATAAGTCCTATGAAACATAAATTACTATGTAAAGTCTAAGGGAGGGAATGTTAGGGAATAATTAGCCCTCACATTAATTTGTATATCATAATGTGAATAATTATGAGAGTAATAATTCACTATTATGTATAGTTAGTTGATTAGATATATTTGGTTAGTAATTAGTTAATGTAATATTGTTATAAAAATATTATGATTATAGGTTAGTTGTTATTTATTGTTATTCATATAGGATATTGAGATATTTGGGTGAGATGTTGGTGGAGAAATGATCTCCCCTTATACGAAATAGTTGTCCTATATAACTTTGTATTCATGTATGAGTTTAGTATATAAAAAATTATATAGTGTTAATAAATATTTTTGTTACCTATGTTTTTAGCTCCTTTATTTTGTGTTTATTATACATAGGTTTAAACTAACCCCATCATCTTGAATCCATTGTGTCATGAGTGTCTTGAATATTTTGGTGAGATGATAATGGCCCTCATGGGCTTGGAGTAAATCAAGAGAGTGTTGTGGTGTCTTGGAAGTCTATTAAAGGTGTTTTAATATTTTTTGAGGCCAAAATATGAAGATTTTTTGGTGTGTTGATGCTCATTATCCATGATATACTCATTTAAGCCCATTTAGCACCTCAACTCATCCTTAGAACCATTAAATACCCCTTAAACCACTTCATATAATCCTAATTGCTTTGTGGAATGTTAGGAAAGGGAAGTATTATGATGAATTAAATTAAAAGAGGGGTCTTGAAGAGATATTATGCACATCACATTTCCACCCTTATGTGTTTCATGGCACTAAAAGCCCTTTTTGAGACCCATTCACACCTTTCCACTACTCAAATGGGCCCCACATGCCAAATTATGGCTCTTCCACTTCCCATTGAGATTTTCACTATATTAAAAGGTTTTTTAATACATTTTACATCCTTTTTTACTCAAAAATCATGGTTTAAAGTCTAAAATTTGAAGAAAATGTATGAAAACACACTTTTTTAGGATTTTTCTATACTTGTATAGAATTGTATGAATTCTACCATACAAAGGAGGATCAGAGTCTAAATTTGGAGTCATGGTAGGTGATTAAAACAAGTTTTATGGTAAAAGGATTCCAAATAGACTCAAAACTAGTCCTTCACTTCATTTACCTTCTTTGCAACCTCATACATCTCCTTAGGTTTATGATTAAAGTGTATAGATGAGAGAGAATAGATGTCCAAGATCTTAGATAGGGGAAGTACACTTAATGAACTTACATCCATTGGAACTTGTTATTGGATTGACCCCTTGAGCTTTATGAACAATCCTAAAAATCTTAATGAATATGTACACCATCTTTATCTGCATAGGCCAAGTAGGACTTAATAGTTTTGAGGGATCCTCAGCTTGTCTACTCAAACTAATGATTTATTTTGATTCATCAAGTTATGAAGGAGACTTCCATGGAATTTTAACATTTTTAGAGCATATCTAATATTTTGAAACCAATAAAGATAAAAAACTTGTACAGTATGTAGTCTGTAGTCAACTTTGGGCAATGAACAAAATATTGAGTATTTTATATAGAAAGAGTTATTACTATTGAAGGAATAAGAGAGTGTCTCAAGATTAAACATTCCTATTTTTATCAAATTTAGGTATAATAGCCTAATTTCATCTCATTTCAAAAGTGCCTTTAAGGAAGGAACTCATATATATATATTTGAGGTTCACTATCAATTAACACTATATGCTGTTCAAAGTTGCCCTCAAAGATTTCAAATGTAGCTAAGGACATGGAAAGGTGTGTTAAAGTCATGATAGACCATCATCATACTCCTTTAAATAGAAATTTCAACCCCATGGTAGCCTCAATAGGCATAGAAACCAATTTTCTTTCCTTCAAAGCTCACACCATCAATTTAGTAAAGATTAAGGTTCTTAGCAAAGATTAAGGTTCCTCATAGATTCCTACATTTCTTTTCTAACTGTACATGCATTTTCCTAGTCTCCAAAGCATCATTTATTGATATGTATATGTATAAGGGTCTTCAAAGTTCTTGAGGTTTGTCTTAGAAAGGTTCTCATACTCCATTTCATGCCATGTTTTATTCTCTACCATTTCTTGTGGTTTCATTTTCATCTTGTGATCTAGGAATTTGACTCAAGAGAGGATGGTTAGAATGGTGTAAATTCAAAAATGAAAATGAAATGAAATAAACACACTAATAGCATAACATCTCTAGGCCTAGACACTAAGGAGAGATTAGTTAACAAAAGAAAATGACAAGCACAACTAAAAAGAAATGAATGAAAACACAAGATTTCCTCTCACCTTCCTTGGATGCTCCAAATGCCTTTGTAATGGTGGCTTGCTCAGATTATGCTTCAAGAGGTATTCTTCAATGGAGTGTGTCTTCCTTCATCTCCTCTTGGCACCTTTGGCTTGTGACTTGGCTTGGCTTGGAATAACATTTGGCATTATAACACTAGTTTCATGAAGCTTTTGGAACCAATAATGCATTATAAATTTGCACAAATTAAGCTTAGAAATGATGTTGTGAGGCCTCCTATTTATAGATTTTTAGATTTGATCAAAATAAGCCTCAACCATCCATCTCAAGATTAAGATGTGTGGTTGATGATTAATTTAATTTTTAGAATTAAGTTTTTAATTATCATCATCATGGAATTAGAAGAAGGGGAAATTAAGAGGCATGAAGGGAATTATGGAAGGCATTAATGAGGCATGGAGGGCATGAATCTTGATATTTGTGGCATTTATGGCCTAGGGATGTCTTCTCAAGAAATGAGGTCACCTGATAATGTAGATATTCTATATTCATTTCCAAAATAAATTATTCAACAAGTTTTCATGGAATTTTTTATTAGGCCTTGATTAGGGTTAATTAGCTCTTAGGTATGATTAAGCACTTTATGCACAAATTAATCAAATTGATCAGAATGCCTTGTTATTGGTCTTAAATTTGATTGGATTTGAATTGTAAGTCCACCTTAGATGTATTAGATGCATATTACCATTTAGAATGTTTATAACAAAAAATAACAATGGCACAAGTCTTGTGCAAAATATTTGATAAGAAAGAGCAATCCAAAGCACGTAGGTGAAAATTTAGAATTTTGACTCAAAATGAATTGATTAAAGTTAGCTAGTGCATAAATTGCATTACCCCATTTAGGGATACCCTAGCCAAAATCATAACTTTATATATTAATTTCACATCATTTTGTGTGTTTTAGGCCAAATTGTGCATTTTAGATGGAAACTAGCTAAAACCTTGATTGGAGGTTATCGATCGCTAGTTTTAGGTGTCTATAGTTTATCCCTATTTGGGAAGGTATTTCAAGCTATAAGAATAGTAATGTCCTCTCAAATAATGAAAAGGTCTTGTATACCTATAACTATAATGATGATAAAGTAACTATATGATGCTCCCTCGAGGGAATGATTGGCACAAGCAGATTCACAAATGGTCCCTTGAAAAGAAAGAAGTGAAATGAGGAGACCAAAGAAAGGAAAGATGATAGGGTGAAAACATAATGATAATAAAAAGGTAGTCAAAATCATTGAGAATGTAAGTGGAATGGTGTACAATGGTTTTCCCAAAGGCAGTTATAAGTATTATACTCTGATAATGGCAACATGGTATGATAACACAATAATTTGCCCAAAGGTGGTTATAATCATTAAGAAGATGGATCTACCTTAGTTAGAACATAAAAACAAGATAATAATATACCCTTGTATATGAAAAAAATTAAAGTGGTGACAACATAATGATTTGCCCAAAGGTGGTTATAATCATTGAGAAATGTAGGTGGGACGGTGTGCAATGATTTACCCATAGGAAGATATAATCACTAGACCCAGATTATGGAAAACATGATAAAATTGGTTGAGGATGATGATAACTAAACATAGAGGGTAATGATGAATTGGAACAACCTACTAGTAGATAGATGCTCATCTAAACTAATAAAGGTTGAAATTATTTCATGATTAATTACTCTATTTGGGATATGATTGGGATGAAATCAGGATGTCAATACTGAAAAGATGTTGCCATTGTTGAATAGACTTATTGAAGCTAAGGTTTGTTATAGCACGTGTCAGTAGGAATCAGGATATAACATCATGAGGACTTGGCTAAAATATGCATGAGGATTGACTCCCATAATCTAATACTCAATAGAAAATAATACACCAATGATATAAACCATCATGACAATGTAAACATATGAGTAGGGATGGATTCAAGTGTAAGTGTGGATAAGGAATCACCCAATGAACACACATAAACTAAATCAAGGCAACAATGATAAAAGAAAACAAATAGGTAAACAAACAAACAAAATAAGAAAAAACAAATAAACAAACAACACAATAAAAATCCTATGAACATTTCCCCTAGAAAATAGTTGACAACTTAACAAATGATCTAAATAGGGGAATAAAAGAAAAGGAAGAGGGTGGCCAAGTTGTCTCCATATGCACTAGGCATGTGGATGCTACCTACATGGTTCCATGGATGTAATATCTAATAAAAAACTATAGGCCAAATGTAGTTCTCCTAGGGAATGGGAAGAATATGATAAACGATGAAAACAAAAAAAATGGATGTGATATAATAATATGAATGATCTTGCAAAATTACAAGTACATGAGAGAAAAAGGCAAAAAAGGATAGGGAAACTAAATGACAAGTGATTTTCTTATAACTTAGTAAGGATTCATAGAATCCTTAAGGCAAAGAAGTGGTCAATGTTTTTATTCTTTTCTAATGATTTTCAAATATTTTTGGATGTTTTGGAGTGTCTTAACTCAATTGAGAATGATGAGACACTTGATGGTTCAAGCCACTAAAACGGTGAGAGCATGGCTTAGGTTGCTCATAAAATGGCAAGAGCATAGCTTAAGTTGCTCACAAAATGGTGAGAGCGTGGCTTAGGTTGCTCATAAAATCGTGGGATTGTTCAAACTTAGGTTGCTCACAAAATGGTGAGAGTGTGGTTTAGGTTGCTCACAAAATGGTGAGAGCATGGCTTAGGTTACTCAAAAAATGGTGAGAACATGGCTTACAAGGGTGACTAAGCTGACCTCAAAAACTATTGAGCGTTGTCTACATAGTCCCAGAGTATGACCTCAAGTCACTATATTTTTGCCCTTATAGTGGAGGAAGTCGACTAGTGCAGCAATTAATTCAAACAAAATAGGCATAGTTGGTAAAAAGGCATAATACAACATAGGAAGTGGCAAGTTTTTACATCAAGGCTTAGTATTTCCCCTAGTTTTCTAATAGTTTTTTATAAATAGTACACAACAACATAGATCAATGTTAATAATTTTCCCAAAGGTAGTTATAACTAGTAGTAAGACTGGTGGTAAGAAAGGACTAACAAACAAAGGAAGAAACTACTAAAACTTCTATCACACTTTCCCAAAATATGATCTCTATATAAATTTATTAAAAAAATTAATGAACTTACTGGTTACCTTGATGCTAAAACTTTGTAATGAATGATAAAAACCAAGGTCAAATGGGCTAAGTTTTTAGAACACACTAAGTTGATAGGTCAGAAGTAGAAATTGGATATGGAAAATAGGATGAATGAGAATGGTATGTATACAAAGAAGAACAATGACAAAAAGGCATAACTAAAATAGTCCTTAAATAAAATATACCATAGCACTCAAGCATAGTTCTACTTGAGATGAATAATAATCATTTGCTCTAGAAGTTCATCATCATCTGGTGTGCCAAGCTTGTATGCTCCCGATCCATAATCTACAATGATGATGAAAACCCTATCCAATTTGGTTTGAATTTCCCTTTATGTTTCTTCTCATCCATGATATTATTTTGGTTTTCTTTGAGAACAAGATCACCAAGTTCAAATGTTCTATACTTCACACATTCATTATAGTGGCCTTTGAGTCAATTTTGGTATGCTAGACTATTGTTGAGCATGGCTATGCATTTTTTGTCAAGTAGATCCATCTCTTCTAGGAAAACTACTCGATAGTCATGATCATCTAGGACATTCTTGAAAGAGATGCATAGTGAGGGCAAATCGACCTTAATGGGAAGGATGGATTTAGTACCATAAATTAGTGAGTATGGAATGGATCCTATGGGGGTATGATGATTGGTATGATATTCCTAAAGGGTAAGAAATATCTGGAGGTGCTAATCATGACTGACATCATTGAAAATCTTTTTGAGAATTTTGACAATGGTTTTTTTGGATGCCTTAGCCTAGCCATTACCTTGAGGGTAATATGCTATAGAAAAATGTTGGGTGATGTTGTATTTTGTACATAACTAGTCTACATATTTGTTCTTGAATTATCATCCATTATAAGATATAATGTCAAATGGTATACCATAGTGGTAGATGATATGGTTGAAGATGAATTTGGAAATTTGATTTCTAGTCATGTAAGTGAGGTGTATAGCTTCAACCCACTTAGTGAAATATTTGGTGGTGGTAAGGATATGTTTATGGACATAAATCAAGTGGGATTAATCTTCCCAATGAGGTCAAGTCCCCATGTCAAAAATGACCATGGTGTCAACATCAATTTTAGATTTTTTGCTAGGGCATAAATAAAATTAACATGCCATTGACATTTGTCACACACACACACACACACACACACACACACACACACACACACACACACACACACACACACACACACACACACACACACACACACACACACACATATAGGCATATGCATCTATTATGGGCCAATAATAACCATTACATAAGATATTTTTAGATATGACTATCCCACTAGAATGGGCTCCACATACTCCTTCATAAACTTCTCTTAATGCTAATGTAGAGTCTATTGAAGTTAAACAATGAAGCAGAGTTCCATCAAAACTATGATGGTAAAGAGTGGATCTAAGTAAAGTATAATGAGCAGAATGATGAATGAAGGCTTTAGTTTATTTGTGAGATAGGTTAGGTGGTAGAACTTGGTCATGAAGGTAGTTGTAAAGGTCTTAGTACTAGATAGAATTAGGACCAATAATATCAAAAATCATGGCAATAGTTGAAGTTTTATGAGCTGGTGCTGACAAATTCTCAACGAGGAATTGATACTCTTTAGCTTTATTTATTTTTCAAATTAGAGAGCCAATAGTATCCATGGCATCTATAGTTATATTACTAGCCCTTAGTATATGCTCAAATTAAATGTTGGAAATTTACTTTTTAGGAGTGTCAACCATGGATTTATATGGAACCAACATGTCATATTTGGTCTAAAAATTATTCATAACCTAATTGATGATTAATTAAGAATCACCATAGCCTTGAAAATGAGATATATTCCACTATACTACTTGTCAAAGTCCTACAATAAGTGCTTCATACTCAGCCATGTTGTTCATACAAGGAAAGTTGATTTTGAATGAATTAGGGATTAGATCCCCCTATGGTGTAATAAAAAATATGCCTACCCCTAATCCATTTGTAGTGAATGAACCATAGAAATATAGCTTCTAGGTTAGCCCCTATAGGGGTGTGTCCATGATGGTCATGATGGATTCATCAAGAAATTGAAATATGAGTGGCTGTGTGTCCATGAGAGGTGCTTCAACAAGTTTATTTTTAAGAACTTGTCCTTTGATTACCTTTTGATTGACATATTCTATGTCAAATTCACTAAGAAGCATGATCCATTTATCCATTCTACCTCACAAAGTTGTTTTAGATAGTAGATACTTGAGTGTATCTACTTTTGAAATGACCATGATTTTATTATTTAACATGTAATGGCATAATTTTTGAGCTACAAGGACCATGGCTAGTCAAGATTTTTCAATAAGTGCATATTTATGTTCATATGTAACCAAGGTATGGGTTAAGTAGTATACAACATGATCCTTTCCATTACCATCATGTTGAGCTAAGAGTTCCCCTAGGGCATGATTAATAGCTGATAAGTATAACAAGAATGGTTTTCCTAGCATATCAGGTAATAAAATAGGTGGAATGACAAGATAATCTTTGAGCTCTTGAAAAGCTGTTTGGTAGTGATCATCCCAATGGAATGTAAATCCTTTCCTTAAAAGATGTGTAAATATATGGCACTTATCTACTAATTGAGATATGAAGCATTGGATTGACTGGATCTTACCCTAAAAACTATGTAGTTTCTTTGAATTAGTTGGTGGTGACATCTTGATTTATCATGGACTTTAGCTAGATCGACTTCAATACCTCTATGAGACACAATGAAGCCAAGTAATTTTCTTAAAGTTACACCAAACACACATTTATTTTGATTTAGTCTAACTTTGTTCTCTCATAGTCTTTCAAATATCTTATGTATCACTGCTAGAGGGTTGGTCCGGGTCTTGGATTTTCCTAGTATGTCATCAACACAGTCTTCAACAATATCCTGCATCATATCATGGAATAGGACATTCATGGATCTTTGATATGTAGCTCCTACATTCTTAAGGCCAAATACCATCATCTAATAGTAAAATTTTCCCCATGGAGTGGTGAATGCTATTTTATGTTGGTCTTTTAGTGTTATTCTGATCTAATTGTATCTTGAAAAACCATCCAGAGTGAAAGCATTTCATAACCTACCATGGAGTTGATGATCATGCCAATATTAGGTAATGGAAAATCATCTTTAGGATAATATTTTTTAATGTCTTGAAAATTGGTACAAATTTTGATTCCTTGAGGCTTTTTACTAATAGGTACAACATTAGAGATCCATTTAGAGTAGTCAATAGATTGGATACATCATACTTTTAATATTTTTTTGAAATTTTTATTTACTAATATAACAATGCAAGGATGCATCATATAGAGCTTTTATTTTACCAATTTGGCATAAGGATTAACCATAAGGTGGTGTAGAACCAAGGTGGGGTCTAATCTTGGCATATCAAGATAGGCCCATGCATATATATCCACAAACTCTCTCAACAAAGATGAAAATATTTTGTGTTCTTCCTCAATGAGAGATGCTCCTAACTTTATCCTGTTTAGGTCTAATGGAGTCTTGATATTCACCTCTATTATATCTTTGACTAAAAGGGTCAAACCATCTTCTAGGATAGTAGGTAGTGACTTGAACTATTGGACTATGTTAGGGTCCTTTATTATGAATTGCTCTTCAACTTCTCCTAGGCATGATGAAATGTAGTCTCCTAATGGGAGATTTGGCCATGTAAAAAAAATGGTCAAAAATTCTTGGAGAATTTGATCAAATACTTGTTGTTGCTCAAAATTAGTCTTAGATTCATAGGCACTTTCATCATTGGTGGTATCCTAGCTGAAATTTAAAGAAGAATGAACACCCTCATCTAATAGCACTTGAAATAGGTTTTCACCACTAGACTAGCCTTTATCTTTACTTTTTCCCTGGTTAGAAAGCACCTCAAAGAGGTTTTCACTTTGGGACCTCAATTTTTTACTAATTTGTTTTTGGCTAAGGGTGTTCACTCTCTCTCAAAAATGGGCTATAGGATCCAATGTGATTAAGAAACCTAATTTGTGATCTCCTAATGGAACATTTTTTGTAAGGCCTAAGAAATCATAGAATGCCTCATCATTCTAAAACTCATCAATCAACAGATTGGATTCTTATTGGTGCCAATCTATCAGTTAGGGATAATATAATGGCAATAGATTATGATAAATGACTTAAGTAAGGGTATAAATGACATTGTTATTAAAAAAGTTGGTTTTAGTTAGGTTATAAAAGGTAAGACTATAATCAAACTTTTCTTTATTATCGACATCATCATCAAAGTCATTGGTGATGGAGTTTGAATAAAATATGTGGGGTCACCCCCAGGTGGTTTAAATCTAAGTTCATAAGATCTTTCATACTTAGTCATAGAAATTAGCTCAATAGTTCCTTGTTGATTTGGTTTGAGGCCTCTTCCTTCATAATTATGACATTTCATGATCCTATTGGGAATAGGATACTTTGCATTTTTATAAAAATCATCTCAGTCATCATTGTATATCCATGATTCATCCTCTTCAAGAGAGTCAAGTCCTAGGTTAGATGCTGGTATAAATGTGACAAGTCCCTTATATTTGTTTATTCATTATCAATGCATATGTGGGATGGCCTTAGGTTGCCTAAAGGTTTTCAAATTTTGAGGAAGATTAGTGATATGAAATGTTCCATGGGTCACATATTCTCCCAGTCCATTATCTGCAATGGTGAAATGATTAGAAGCTTTATGAGGTGGCATGTGGAAAAGGGAATCTAAGGTATTAGGATCTATGTAATTATATGGTGAAGGATTAATAGGTATAGCCTTTCTTTTATCCTATTTAGAACTAAGATTCATACTATAATGATAATTATAGATTTGAAATTTAGCATTAAGATGCTTTCTATGATCATATGGATGCAAATCTCCTAAAATATTCAACTCCATCCCTGAGTGGGAAAACTTTATACATTGGTGCAGTGTTGATGGGACTACATGAATCTCATGTAACCAAGGCCTGCATAGAAGTATGTTGTATGATAACTCAATATCCAACACATGGAAAAGTGTATCATGGGTCAAAGGCCCAATGATAAATAGCAAAATAATGGTGCCCCATGATTCTCTTTCTTGATTATCATAAGTTTTGATAGTTATTATTTCTAGCTAGAGATCTATCATCGTGTACCCAAGAAGCTTGATGAGCTTTAGAGACACTATGTTGAGGTTAGATCCATTGTCGATAAGGACATGTTTCACTTTATGTCATATGATTAAAACTTCTATGTACAACATGTTATTATGGAGTGGGCCTAGGGAAGACACATCACTTTGGTTGAATGTGACTTGTTGGGATGGATCTAGGTGTCCAACCAAAACTTGAAAATTATGAAGGGATATGTGACTAACAATAGTGGATTGGGTCAAAAACTCATTTAGGATTTTTTTTGGATTATTGACATCCATAACAAATCTAAAATAGAAATTTGTGCTAGTGTCTTTTGCAATTGTTCCACAATATCAAAGTTCTTGTCTTGGTCAGTAGTGAATGGTGTACTCTAAGGATAAATGGTTGGTTGGATGACAAGGAAAGTGGTGGATGGTTGTGGGCTTGGGATAGTAATCTTTAACCTCTAAGATTTGATTACAAAATTAGGATTAAATACTAAATCATTATTTCTAATTGATGTTGGAAATGGTGTGGGATCAAATAAGACAAGTCTTGATTACCAATGCACTTTCATATGGTGATATGGTAAGAATGAGTTGTCGTTATAAGATTCAAAAGTGGAAGTCCTAGTTTTTTGGTTTGCCTATATGCACTCCTAGGTCAAAGAAAGATTATCCATGTGATTTGGCTAAATATTATTGTTTAGCAATGGTCTAGGATGATTAGTGCTTGGTCTAATATTAATGGAGATGGTATTAATGCTACCCCCTATAATACGACCTACAACCCTATTATAGTGATGTGTAACTACATGGTAGGTTTGTTGGTTGTTACTATTCTAACCTTTGTTTTGTCCACTATTTTGTGATTGTGGATTTTATTATTGATTTTGCTGGTTATGCTAGTTTAGCCTTTGATTTTGATACTCTTGATTTTGATACTACACTAGACATTATTGTTGTTACTGATTATTCTATTGTTGTTGATTGTTATGTCAAGGAAAGGGGTTTTGATAGATCTTAAGAGTTTGATTGGAAGTGGAAGCACCATTATCTAGTTTTATCTCCCTATTCTCTAAAATATTTTCAGTTAAATGCTTGATTTAGACACATCTTTGTAGATTATACCCATGTACATGATGATAGTCACAAAATTCATTTTCATGATACTAGTCAGGGTAAGGAATGCCTTACAAATAATTCTTTGGTATATGCCAACTAATTAGAGTAGTGGAAGCAAGCTTGAAAAATATAGAATCAATAGGTTTTCCTAGGTCACTAAAGACACGATGTGTAGGAATGATTATCTTAGGAGGAGGGGTTTGCAATGGTAAAGGCTGCCATATTTATTATATAGTCTTGGTTGTTACACTTGAAGCATTAATTGGAGAGGTTATTATGTGAGATTAAGTTGAAAATGTGGTGCAGATGATGTTTTCATAGTTTGGAAATGATGAGATTTAGTTACTCCATTTCCCACAACATTTCCATTTTGGTTGAATTACTTTGGTCTTTTATGATTATTGGCCTATGCTAGTTACAATGTTTGCACTTGGATGGGATGTTGGTAATTTCCCTAATTGGTACCTTGATTTTGATTATTTGAATTAAGCTTGATGACCCATTTATTGATGAGTTCCCTCTCGATCAACAAACCTTTATCAATGATCTCTTTGAATGTATGTGTAAATTACAATTCTAGATGATAGGCTATCTCACTATGCAAATTTTTAGTAAACACAATGTCTAATTGTTTATCTAGTAAAATATGGGTGAAATGGATTTCAAGGGCTCTCCATCATTGTAAATAACTTGGAAAACTATCCCTAGCTTTTTTCTTTGCTTACGTCAGGTCTAATAATGAAATCTCATGCTTGAGATTATAGGAAAAGTGCTACACAAATTATCAAAGTCTGTTACTAAATTATTGGGAAACTTCAAAAACCACTCCAAGGCTTGTCCCACCAAGCTCCTTGGAAACAATAGCAAAATGTATATGTCACTATATTCCACTGGTTGACATGTGACTAATATTTGATCAAAGTAGCCTTAGGGTCACCTTTCCCTTTATACTTATCAAATTTTGGTTCTTCATATCCTGGAGGAAATGGTATCTAAAAATACTCCATGTTGAATGGATAGGAGCATATGCCATCCAATTTGAACTTTTTTGTCTGCTTCCTAACCTAAATGGTAGCAATTTCATCCTCCATATATTACAATTCTTGGGATAGGAAAGTAGAAGGGATATTGGTTTGAGGGAGAATTACTAATTGAACCTTGATGTTGAGTGGGAACTTATGGATGAAGACCCTGTCTCTAGATTTGTGGCACATTTTAAACTAATGGTTATCTAGTAGGTACTTGAGAAACATGGAGACTTCCTTCTGAGGAAGTTAAAGTAGGTTATAGATTTAGCATCTGTCATTTACTAATATTTTCATGTTGTTGACTAGTCATTACTTGGTTTTGAACTGGCATATTAGTTTATGACTAAAGAGGTATGTTCATCATTACCTGTTGAGGTGGTACATTAGTTACCCTTGATTAAGGTGGCAATGTAATCATCCTCTATTGCATTGATACACTAGATTGTGTCTATTATTATGGAATACCAATTGCTAATTATTGAGGGGGAGTAGGATTTATCACATTCTATCATTGAGGTGTAATATTAACTATTGTTTGATTATCTAATCCTATAGGTATTACCCCTTGAGGAAGTAACTGGTTGAGGCTAGGGTACAAAAACTCTTATTCCTTGGTACGATGATCTACTCATGGGATTAACTATAGGAAAATGTTTTTGGATAGTTATTTGTGCATTAGTACCAGTTTAATCAAGATTGGATGTTGTTTACACATTGTCTACTATGTTTCACTCACTATTCAGTGTAGAATCTAAAGACACTTCTCTAATAAATAGCATATATATCAAGTTATCTATTGAAGTGGTTTGTACAAATGGGTTAGAAATCATATTTTCTTATCCAATTAATTCCATCAAAACTCCTATTGAAGGGACTAGGTTAATGAGAGGCTTACTTACCATGTTCATTTGATTGCAATCATGTGCTAAATTTAGGTAGGTTTGGTATGCTATTTGCATTTGGTTAAAGTGATCTTCCATGATGTTTTTGATTTAATCAGATATATTGGGGTCTTGGTATGTTATTTGGACTAAAGTCATAGGATTTATATAAGAAGCTTGTTGATCATAAATAATATTGTCAGGCACTCTTACTAGACTTGGTAAATCTCATCTTTTTTCTCTAAAAAATGTCTCTCAAAAAAAAATGGATCATACATGGAAGTTTTATTGGTAGAGTATGACTATTGAAGTACTGGCTCATCCACTATTGGTATTATAGCTAGGTATTGCATTGTTTGTTCTTGGTCTTGTTCTGTGTAAGGTGGTGTGTTAACTAAATAGTTAGCCAATGTATATTGGCTTTATGCCCCTAACTGTGTATTATAAGAGGGATAAGAATCCATCTCATAAGTAATGTTATCCACATAGGGGTCTTGCACCATTTCTTCCTATGCAACTACATTACTAATCCCTGAATTATACATGAGTCCACTATGAGTGTAGGAATACATTTTGGGATCCATAGTCAATGATTTGCAATAAAAGGTCAAAGATTTATATAAAATATAAAAAGGATAGAATCTAAAACAAATGATGCCTTCAACCTAGTCTATATTTTTCAAAAAGGATCAAAAGGTTTATGAAAATATTTGTGAGGAAACAAGCTACCATAAAATACTTAACATTTCACTTTTCACATAAAGATAAACAAGTAAATGGATTAAAAAATAAAAAATCCAAACTCTAAGGTTGAAGTGTTTCAAATTAGTCTAATCTAAGAGTTTAAAATATGCTAGGTCTTTTGGCCAAATGCAACATCAAAATCTAGGCTCAAACAAGGGATATGCTAGGACTCTTTGCCAAACGACATCAAAAGTTAGACTTTGAAAATAGATGAAAGTTTTTAATCTAATAGATTTGAAACAATTCTAAAAAATAGTAGGCATTCGATTCTTGGACATGAACTTGGTCAACTAGGTATAAGGTATGAAGCAAAAGGCACTTTTATCAATAGTTTATTTTCTCACAAATACTAGTATAACACTTGGTTCTTTTGACAAACAAGCTAGACAAAGGTGAACAATATAATTGTGCTTTAGACAAAGGATTAAAAGTACACTTGGATCAGTCTAAACATGTAGCAATGGATTTGAAATTTTATGAAAAAGGGTCTCTAAAATAACATTTGAAATGATTTGGGTAGCGTAACGATGCTATACTACCCAAAAGGTATGTTAAAAAAGGTTGGTTTTCAAAAACTCTCTTAAGGAAAAGATGTTTTCCTATAATTTTGGTAGCATAAAAATACCTTTCTTGACTCAAAATTTTGTGGTGAATAGACTTAAAGTGCAAGTGTTTAGTATGAAATGGCTTAAGTCTATTAAGTGATGATAATGATTATGAGTCTTAAATGACCTCCAACCTAAATTAGAAATTAAACCTAATTTTCCTCAAGTTTAGTGAAAATGGAGAACTTTATTAACACATTGACCCGATGAACTTGTAAATGTATAATTTTCAATTTAGATTATAAGTGAAGGACTTAAACAATGTTGGTAAAGTTCTAGACTCAATTGGGAAAAATAACTATGTCAAAGTGGATGATATGACTCTCAAGCCTTTGATGAAACTTTGAACAAGGAAAATGGATGATATCACATGGGAAACATAATGCCTCTTTGTTCAAAGGAAAATTTGGACCATGTATTTAGTTTGGATTATTTATTTACACCAGGTTTTGACTCCGAAAAAGACTTTAAACTAGGATAAAATTAACTAATTAATCACCCTTAGATCCTAAACTGACAAGGTTGCTTGGTACTATTAGAATCCATCAATATACATCATTTGAGAGGATTTTAAGTGTTTATACACAAGTAAATGTGTATTATATAGTAAGGTTTTTACACCCCCACTTCTCTCAAATGACATTACTATGACATGGACCTTGAGGTGTACCTTGCACCAACAATACTTTCATAGCAAGTGGGGATTTGTCTAAGATCTAACAAGTTTATAAACAATCTAGGGGAATCAATTACACAATGCCTTTGATTCCAAATAATGCAAAATAAAAGCATGGATTTTGGGTCTGTATCACTTAGATTGTTACAAAAAGGTCTAGTCCTTTTTGTAACCACTACATCCTACTATTCACTCAATGTAGTGTGATGTCCAAAGTGCTATAATGTCGCATGTGGAACTCAAAATGAGTCAAATAATGTTAATTCTAGGAGATGAAGCCTTGTGTCAAAGCTTCCCTAAAGAACTTATGGTAGGTGATGAAGTCCCCCTCATGAACCAAGATGCATAAAAACAAAGAAAGCATGAAAATAGAAAGACTTTAGGGTCATTTTCAAGGTCACCCAAACTTTGATAGGTTTTTGGGGAGTGCTTTAGATGAATTTATTTCTAAGCCTTGGACTAAGATAATTGCAATAGGAATGACACTTTTGATTCCAAGGGTTCCCTATAGGGGATAAATAAAAGAGCATACATGCAAGATTCCTTTTTTTGCCAAACAAAATCTAATTAAACAACTATTGCAAGAAAAAATTGACAAGAGTGTTCAATTTTAAACCCAAATAAAATGCTTGGTGGTGTTAATTTGACCCCTTGGTATTAGTTGTAAACTTTGAAAATATTCACCAAAAACATCTAAAAATTCTTTGTTAAACACCAAAACAAAGTTTCTAATCAAATTTTAAACATGTAAAAGTGATTTAAACATGTTTTGAACAAAAATCTCACTTGGTCCTACAATAAAATTGTTAGCATGTCTTTTAGATTTGAAACCCATTTTGATTTTGAAACAATAAACTTTGAAATAGGTCTCAGGTCTATGTTTTTAGAAAAACATAGTGACTGACATCAGTTAATACCATCGATGTTGATTATGGGCAATTGAGATCTAACTGATGTAAATTCTACTGACTGACATTAGTTAAGTTAGGTAATCAATGGAGATATTTCTATTGATATCGGTTACTGTGTAAACATGGTGGTAACTAAAAATGACAAAATAAAGATAGAAAATCAATTTTCAAGAATTTAAAAGCTCAAATGAATTTTCTAAGGTTGTAAAAGGATCTCCTTCAAGTGTAGGATGCATCTAGTCCCACCGGGCGTGACATTATGTGATCTAGGAATTTGACTCAAGAGAGGATGGTTAATATGGTGTTAGTTCCAAAATGAAATAAACACAATAATTATTATAACATCTCTAGGCCTGGACACTAGGGATAGCTTCATTAACAAAAGTAAATGACAAGCACAACTAAAAAGCAAGGAATGAAAATGCAAGAATTTTTTTCACCTTCCTTGGATGCTCCAAATGCCTTTGTAATGGTGTCTTTCCCGACTTGTGCTTCAAGAGGTCTTCTTCAATGGAGTGTGGCTACCTTCATCTCCTCTTGACACCTTTGGATTGTGGCTTGTCTTGGATTGGAATCAATATGGCATTATAACACTAGTTTCATGAAGATTTTAGAACTAATCTTCCATTATAAATTTACAAAAATTAATCTTATAAATGATGTTGTGAGGCCTCCTATTTATATTTTTTTGGATTTGATCAGAATTAACCTCAACCATCCATCTCAAGATTGAGATGTGTGGTTGAGGAATAATTCAATTTTTGGAATTAAGTTTGTAATTTTCCTCATCATGGCATTGGAAGAAGGGGAAATTAAGAGGCATGGAGGGCATCATGGAAGGTATTGAGGAGGTATGGAGGGCATGAATCCTAATATTTGTGGAATTTATGGCCTAGGGATGTGTTCCTAAAAAATGAGGTCACTTAATGATGCATATATTCTATATTCATTTCTAAAACAAATTATTCAACAAGTTTCCATGGAATTTTTTAATTAGGTCTTGATTTGGGTTAATTAGATCTTAGGCATGATTAAGCACTTTATGCACAAATTACTCAAATTGATCAAAATGCCTTGTTATTGGTCCTAAATTTTACTAGATTTAAAATGGAAGTCCACATAAGATGTGTTGGATGCATATTTCCATCTAGAATGTTTCCAAGAAGAAATAACAAAGGCATAAGTCTTGTGTAAATGATTTGATAAGAAAGAGCTAGTCTAGAGCATGCAGGTGCAAATTTGGGATTTTGATTCAAAATAAATTGATCAAATTTAGCTAGCCCATAAATTACATTACCCATTTAGGGATACCCTAGCCAAAATTGGCACTTGAATATATCAATTTCATATAATTTTATGTGTTTTGGTGTTTTTAGGCCAAATTATGCATTTTAGATGGAAACTAGCCAAAAATCTGATTAGAGGTTATCAATGACCAATTTTAGGTGTTTATACATCTTACTATGTTCAATCCTACCTTCATGTTATCACATCCATATCAGCCCATAGTCATATTTCTCCACCCTTCACCCAAGTCTAAATTATGTGAATTAAGCTAGATCCCCCTTGTAATCACCAAGTGTAGTCATATAAAATGCAAAAAATGCCAACTTAAGCATGGCTAATGATAGCCAACCCATAGGTCTCTCTTGCTTGCTCTCATGACCCTCATAGTCTTGTTTTCACTGATTCCCATTCATTTTTAGCCTTCTAGATTTGACCCTAGTTGATCTAGACCCTCTTTTCATGACCAATCCATCCCCCTAGGTCATATCTACCCAGGACAATAATGTTCAATTAGGATAAGAGCACTAACACTACTATTTTCTTCATTTGGTGTTGTTTTCCAATCTCATTTTTGGCCCTAATGGTCAATTTATTCCAATTAACCATCCTTCTCCTTGTCACCCTAATGTGAACAAATTCAATCTATGATCAATAGATCCCTATAAAAACCCATTCCAAGATCATTTAGAAAGGGTTGGAAAATATCACTCAAGCAAGCAAGAATACAAGTAAGACCACTCAAGTAATCTTCCCTATTGCCTGCATACATCTAGACTATACACTTTCAAGCTAATTAAAGTCCTTATACCAGCCCCGTGTCATCTTAAGCACACCCAATTTTTGCACTTCCTACATTTTCATTCACTATTTCACCAAGCACTCTTTAAAGGTAGAAATACATATAGCTTGATCCATCCTCAGACTATTGGTATATAGCTAGCATGCCCACACATGAGGTGTAAAGCACATCTATTGAATCTTACACACATTAAAAGCTATTCCCTATTTGTCAAAGTTTTGTTTAGATGCATTAAAGGCATAATAATGAATAAAATAAGCTCTATAGGGAGCACTAATGATAGCGAGTCTTTAAAAATTTAGAGATAGTGTCACACAAACCTATTAAACAAAACCCAAAAAACTTATCTCCTCAAGGCAAAAACACCAAACAAAGACTACAACACCGATGCCAAGCCTCTCTACTTTTTTCACTCTTATCTAATTAGAAAATGAAAGTAGAATCCTATTTGTGATAGTGTCCTAGGCCTGTCTAGTGAATATTAGACTTTGTCTCAGCTAGATCAATACAAAATAAGATAAGTTTAATTTTCTCTCTTTCATTACTATTTTAAGAAAAGGTAAAATTGTAATTAAATTTAAACAATTAGTAGTTTATTTATTTCATATTATTTACTAATTTATCAATTTAGAACTTTTAACTAAATTAAGAATAAAATCCAAATATTCCCAAAATTGTTAAATCATTTAGTGAACTTGACTTACTTCAACTTATGCATAAAAGAACTAGAAACCCTAGGGTAACTTCCTAGCTAAATTTTATCATAAATTTATGAATTTTTTCTTGAATATTTAAATAATCAATTCATTCCAAATTTTTAAATTTAGTATTAAATTAAAAAAAAAATTCAAACCCAATTTGTATCAACTAGCTCGCACTAATTTTCCAATCATTTTATGAATTTTTTAGTTACATATTAAAATAAAAAAATCAATTTCAATTTAAAAAATTCATAGTAATTTCAAAAAAAATATTTTCCTCAAAACCCTAGTTGCATCTACTATTTCCCATTAAATCAAACACTTTCCCATAAATTTCTAAATTTATACTTGCATACTTAACTCAAAAATTCAATTTTAATTTTAAAAATTTATAGTATTTTACAAAAATATTATTGTAAAAACATTAGTTACATGTACTAACTCCTTTTTACTTTTTTATTTATCACCTTACATGTTTGAGAGCTCTGTATCATTTTTGTATAATTTCCAATTCACTATTTTTACGACTTTGCATTTCCTATATTCAGTACTTTCCCTTTCTAGAACTTTCCCTATTAAAACTTATTGAAAAACATTCAAAAACATTTCAAATTGTTTTCCTACTTTAACAATGACCCAATATACCATTTTGATGAAACTAATAAAAGATAACTTCAATAACTTTTAAGCAAACATCTTGATATGCAAGATGACATGCGTAGAATTCTACAAGAGGAACAATAAAAAATGAACAATGATCAATTATCTCAAACCAAAAAAAACTAGTTAGAAATTACACTATGGTGGAAATTATATCTCAACAACCCCCTATAGCATCCCAATGTACATCTATGCCACTAAATATAGCTAGTACATCCCTATCTCTTGATGTGGCAGTTCTTGTGTAAAATATAATATCTTTTCAATCCAAGGTGCTACATATTGAGCAAGGTGCCACTAGAACTATGAAGTATTTGGACTCTTTTGCTCTATTACATACACCATTGGCATTTCACATTGCTTCTAGACCCTTAACACAATGATTTCTTCAACCCAAGCTTACTCTAAATGACAGAAAGGGTGATCTAGAGACACATTTAAGAGCATTTCATGTAGCATGATTAGACTATGTATGAAATGACTAGCTATTTACCAAACTATTTCTATAGAGCCCAAAGGATTATACTTTACAATAGTTATATAGTCTATTGAATCAGTTAGTCAATGCATTTAATCCTTCATGAGACATGTTCCTAACACACTTCATCATTAACATTGGTGATAAAGTTTCATATACTCAAGTTCCACAATAGAAACAAAAGTCAAATGAGCATCTTAGAGACTATGTTATTTGATATAAGACCATCTTGGCAAAGATGACTAGCCCCATGGAAGATTAGGAGTTAGAGGAATTCAAATAGAGTGTTCTACTAGAACTTCATGAATCAATCATATTCAAACTATTTTCTTGCTTCAGTGAATTGTATCACACACTAAAGGAAAGTGAAGTCAAGTTAATTTCAATGGGTAAAATCAAGTACATAAGTATCTCATACATAAAAAACAAGAGTAAAAAAAAGTCTAATACAAAGTAAAAGTTAATTATAACAAGACTCAAAATGAAGCTATAATTAATATGGCTTCAGAGCGTCCTCAACTAGTTTTATTAGCACCTCCTCAACATAAATTTACCAATCTACTAGTTTCTCCTACCAGAGTTTTATAGAAACTATTGGATTATAACATCATACCTCTCCATCCTATTTGGGAAGTTGACACAACAAAGCCTTTTACATGGGGATATTATCAGAATGTATTTTATGAGTTTGACAGGGCACTAGGCCATACAAAAAATAGATGCATCAGTTTGAGACATAAGATACAAGATTTAATAGATGGAAATCATATTGATTTCAGTACTTCAGTTGAGCCTCCTATGATAAATAAAACATAGAATAATGTATTGAAAATATTTTTAGATCCTTTTCCATAACATTCTAAATAGGAGACAAGGGACACATCATGGGTTCACCATGCATATCATGCACATCCACTACCATATACTTACAAGGCACCATTAGTTGAGACACATCCTTGGAAAATATGATTGGTATATATGATTCTAGAGTTCTAGCTAGACCTTTCATCTCCTTCTTAGAGAAAGAGATCATCAAGGATGATTCATATTATCATGCACTCTTTATCAGAGCTTACATTCATAATCATCCTATTCATAGTCTTTTTATTGATAATGGATCTAATGTAAACATGTACACTATGAAATTATGATAGTATTTGGGATATTTAAAGTAGGATATTACCCTAATGGACATAGTTATTAGTGGATTTAGTGGGCACATATATATTTCATTGGGTGAGATCATACTTCCTTTATAGGTTGGTCCAACACATGTGGCCACACCATTCACTATTGTTCCCAGTGTAAGATTTTTCAACATGTTAGTTGACCATATATTTAGAAACTTTGAGTAGTACCTTCAATAGTTCACATATGCATGAAAATAATTCATGCTAATCAGGTTATTATAGTTGATGGATTTCTATATGAGTTACCACTCCCCACTTCAGAGCCATATTAGATAGTATAGTCACTAGTTTTAATTTAGTTTCTATCTCCAATTTCTCCACCAGTTATAGTTCCTCATCTATTTTTGATTCAACCATAATTGAGGCATCCATCACCAACATAGAGAGTTCATATGCCTCCATAGTTTCAATACTCTAGATAGTGTCTAGCTACAGTATTCACACCTAGGGTAGTCTTATTGAGATATCATGCATCGACACATAAAACACATGTTTAGAGAGATTCTCCTACTACCATATGGGTCCCTAAAATACCTAAAATTGTATCCACTTCTCAGAATCATAGGGGGACCCCACACTTAGTTTATACTTTAGATATTTTAGAGCATTTATAGCATATACAAGTTTTAGAGCCACAGTCTTAGCATTTTCATCATGTTCCATAATTACACATGATTCCTCTCCTTGGTATAGGACACCATGACAAGGAGTCTCCCATGAGACTCATCAATTAATATCATCCTTTCCCATCTTACCTATACATAATTTCTCATGCTTGATTGTACATAATTCAAATATTTGAAAAATTAAAAAATAATTTAACATTTAAAAACACAAAAACATTCAAATATATATAAAAATACCAAAAATATTTTGATTGTATGCATCATCCATGATTTACATTTCTACTATTATGTTAGACTTACATTTACTATTATATGTTATTATTTATCAATTTATCTACATTACCATACTTTACTTGATCTTGTTTAAGTGCGTGTAGTGATATCCAACTCTTTGGTTGCTTCACTCTACTGATTGAGGGGGCATACTACTTCTACATCGAGACACACATCAATATACATACCAACTAAGGGCATCTTCTACATGACTACACCATATAGGCTATGTCATTCCTACATCACACACTTTAGTTATCATGTTGACATACATTAATTACTTTCTTACATAGATTACTATATCTACACTCACTAGTATATATCACTTGTGCATTTCTTATCATATACATAGTCTTGTACTAACATGTCTTGCATACTTTCAATCTTTCTTTAATTAGTTAGATGTTATTGTATCTTCTAGTTCCTTACATGTTTTATTTTCTTTCTTAGTATAGCTAGATTGTTTGCATTTTTTTAGTTTCTACTTATTTTTGGTATGTGCCTTAGGACATTTTCCAATGTCCTTTGTTTCTATTCATGTGTTTTCCTTAGGAAATTTTCCAATGTTCTTTGCCTATACCCCTCAATGTGATTGTGGCTTCCACGCCAGCTTGCTTGTTTCAACTATATGTGGCATTTGAACATGATTTGTATGCTTGCTTTCTAGTTTGAGTGACATGTGCTCATGTCCCTTGTTTGTTTGGCCCTTTGGCCAATATTGTATGATTCTTGCCTCTTTCCTTATATTTGTGTTGTTGATTACTTTTGATATTTTGCAATTCTATGATCTATGTCTTGAATTATTCATGTTTTCTTAGATTCCATGATGCACATCATGCTCCATACCTTTAACTAACAACTAACAACTAAAAAATAACCAAAATTTAAATTCTAGTTCAATACATTACACATTATATTATATTATTATATCTATATAGGCATACCCTTGTTCATCTAACAATCTCTCACTACAACCCATGCTATATCTTGAGATATCTTGTCAATTGTCATTACTATATCATGTATTTGTGTCATTGTAGGGTCTCCATTCCTACCCTAAAAATATGGGGAAATAAACATGGGTTTTGTCATAGAGATCAGAGTTCCTAACAATTGAAACATCATTCAAAACACCTAGAACATCAACTAGACACCAAACCAGTCAAAACAAACTAGCCAGATAGTTAAGAATCTAGAATAGTCATCAAATTTGGTACAAGACAATAGTGATAATAATGGACTAAAACACTAGAGTCACTACTCTCCATTTCTAATGATTCTATCTAAATAATAGAAAAAATAGATTTTTTGGAAATATTATCATTGATGTCAAAGGTCTAGCATCGGTGATAAAGGCCCCATTGCATTTAATGGTGTTTTTAATATTCATATCTTGGCTAATGTGTGTTAATATTTATTTAATATTAATGAATATATTTTTGGTTGTATTTAAGTCAAAATAGGGCCCATGGATAGTTCAAAGAGTCATAGGGTAAATACAAAAGAGGGATGAGATGCATTTTCTCATGAAGAATCATCTTGAGAAATTTCAAGAGTCACAATGTGAAGAAAAAAGAGGGTATGGAACATTTTTACATGAAGGGACACTTTGAGGAAGATGAAAATTCACCAAGATAAAGACAAAAGAGGAAAGGATGTATTTTCTTATGAAGAGTCACCATCTGACTTTTCAAAATGCAAAGATACAAAGGGTCATGTAAGTTTGGTGCCATTTTCCATGAGGATTGAAGGGTCATAAAGGGTGAATTCTAAAGGTTATTTGGAAATCTATAAATAAAGGTGTGAGAAGTCATTTTTAAAATTCAAGATAGTGCATTGTTTTGTAATTATTTTATATAAGAATAGAGGAGAGAAAAGAAAGAGATATTGTAGAGTTTTATCTTTTGTTGTGAAAGAAACATGGAGAGATAGTTGTGTTTTATACACAATAGGGTTCGGTGATCTTGTGGGTTGGTGCGCACAAATATTTGCAAGGGGTTGGTGCTTCGGTGGGTTGGTGCTCAAAAATAGTTATTGTGTTGGTGCTCTTGCAAGTTGGTGCTTACAAACTTTTTAATTTGAGTTGGTGTTCATTCATATACTTGAGATGTTCTCTATTTTTTCCCACTTTGGGTTTCCATGTAAAACTCTGGTGTTTCTCTCTATCTTATGTGGTGCATGTTATTGTTTTAGTTTTATTGCATATCTTGAATGTGTGATTAAGTGGTTATAGAAAAGAAATTGGATTAAATAAAAGATATATAATATACTAATTCACCCCCTCTTAGTATATTTTATGCTTAATAGATTTTCTATAAATAGATATAAAGGTAAGTTTAGTTATAATTTTTTTAGCTATAGTTCAGACTAGAGTTAGTAGTTTCAATACAATTTTGATTAGAGAATCTAGATATAGGGGGCATCATGCATGTCATGATGGATCTTGATTATAATTTTAGATAGGGTATTTGGTACAACTTCTAGACTAGAATCAATGTTTTAGGTGCTAGTGATTGGGGGCAATGTGCATGACACATTTGTTTTCTTTCTTTTTGAGTTCAACATCACCCAAGCATTCTTAGTAGTTGCATACCTTACTCCACCTAAAGGTGGTTAACATAATTTTGGTTTGTCTTTCATACAAGCATAACTTTTGAGTTCTTGAGTCCTTGAGTGGCTTCCACATAAGCTAGATTATCATTTTTTGAGTGGCTTTCATATAAGCCTAATCTAAATCTTTTGGAATTGCCAAGAGTGGCCTAGTTTCTAGCATACATTGAGCTATCCATGCCAACATTGTGAGATAGTTTTACATTCATGAGCTTCAAGAGCCATCTCATATGACACACATTCCATACTGATATCATTTTATATCTTGAATTCATGTGGCAATGATGGAGCTAAAGGACTAGCTAGCCTTTGTATTCTTGAGCCACCTATTCAGAGGGATTGGAAACATAGTACAAACATTGATCAACACACATATGACCATCTAGCTTCACTTAGTGGGTAATGATGGAGTAAAAAGGGCTATCCTTTGCATCCTTGAGCCACTTATGGGGAATTGAGCACTCAAATATATTTGAAATATTACTCTTGGTACAACACACATCTAGCATCACCCAACATTACTCAGCATCACAACAAGTTTTATATTGGTTCACATACCTGGTGAGGTGTATTCTTTTCTTCATCTTCCTCTCTCTTTTACCCACATTTTTGAATTCTTATTTTAGATATAGCGTATCTAGTAAGAATTGATCTACTTTATTTTCACTTTTAAATTTACACTTCATAGCATGCTCTCTTTATGCACACCCAACATCACATAGTTTCATGGGATTCACCCTTGCAAGTAAGTTTAGGTATGTTCTTTGTTTTCCCTTTATCTTGGTATTATACTTTACTACATCACTAGAATAAAGGGGGAGGGAAATGTAGTCATATAGACTATAAAAATTTGTAACTTGAGAATAGATAATGACACCTAACCTATAAGTCCATTTTACTTGCTCTCATGACCCTCATAAGTTTGTTTTCAATGATTCTCTGTCATCAATAATATTTCATAATTGAACCTAGTTGATATAGGACCCTATTTTCATGACCAATCCATCCCCATATGTCTTGTCTACCTACGATAATAGCACCTGACTAGGACAAGAACATCAATGCCACTATTATCTACTTTCAGTGATGTTATCCAAGCTCATTTTTGGCCCCAATGATCAATTTCTTCCAGTTCCTCATCCTTCTCATTATTAGCCTAATAGATAAAATTTAATCCATGACCTATAAATCTCTATAATATTCCATTAAAATATCAATTGGAAAGGGTTGGTAGATATCACTCAAGCAAGTAAGAATACAAGAAAGACCACTCAACCAATCTTCCCTATTATTTGCATACAACCAACCTATACATTTTTAAGCCAATTAAGGTTCTTACACTAGCCCCTAGTCATCTCAAGTACACCTAATTTTTGTACCTTTTTTATTTTCATTCACTATTGCATCAATCACTCTTAAAGGAAGAACTACAAATAGATTTATCCCTCTTGGGAGTAATGGTATGTATGCAACATGTCCACACATAGGGTGTGAAGCACGTCAAATGCATCTTACACATGCTAACCCATTTCCCCTATTTTAAATTTTTTTATTTAAATGCATTGAGGGAATAAAAATAAAGAAAATCAAATCTACAAGGAGTACTAATAATAGTGAGGCTTTGAAAATTTATAGACAGTGTCACACAGACTTGTCAAACAGAAACTAAAAAGCTTATCTCCTGAGGATAACACCATCAGGCAAGGACTACAGTGTTGGTGCCACTCTTATCCACTTTTAATGCTCCTATCCAAATAGAAAATGAAATTTATAATCTTATTTGTGGCAGTGTCCTAGGCTTGCATAGTGAATATCAAACCCTGTCTTAGTCAGATCAATACAAAATAAGATAAGTTTAATTTTCTCTCTTTCATTACTATTTTTAGAAAAGGTTACCATATCTTATTTATTACATATTATTTATTGATTTATCAATCCATACCCTTTAAATAAATTAGGAATAAAACCCCAATATTCCCAAAATTGTTAAATCACCAAGAAACATGAGATCATGAAAAATTGGGTTCATGTATGTCATACACCTTAATGTAGAAACCAAAAACTACCTACAACCATCCATTTTAAGTCCATAGTATAATAATCTCCAAGGAAATTGTATAAGTCAATGATGGATATAAAAAATTATGTGGATAAGGTAATGAATACCTCTATAATATAGAGGAGAATGTGAGGTAGGTCATTAAGGGGTTTCAAATGGCTCTAAACACCCCACTCTCTCAGAGACTCATCTCTCAAAGCCCTGTGATAGTCAATACAAGTAGATGAGACATTTACATCTTGCCTATGCTAAGATACAATGTTACCTATGCTAAGAGATAGTGTTCATGAAATAAACAGCAAGGTTTACATTGAGGAGGAGGAAAAACATTAGTGTTCATCACCTTCAAGGAAGCAAAGGAACACCATACACAAAAGGGATCTATAGTTATATGATTTCCATCATGTTAATTGATATAAGAGAAGTCAAGGTACCCCTATGATTGATATGTGTCTTATGAATCATCAAGTAGTTAAAATGAAATCTCATGGTTAATAGTGTTATTAGAGGTAGCAAAGAATGGATGAGGTTGTTGTATCATACATAGTCAAATGTAACCTATATGACCTCTTTTGATCAAACAACACCAAATCAATGTACAAACCAAGATAAAATAGTAAATATTAAGGTATATTTTTATCAAACAAAAAAAGTCAACTCTCTCTTGTTATATAAAATATGGAATAGAGATAAGAATGTAAAATATCTAGGTCTCTTATTGAGTTATTGAAAACTATGGGAATCATGGGCTAAGTCAATAACCCTTAAGGGTTACCTATAGGTGGCCTACAAGGAACAAGGTGAGTGAAGGAGTTTTGAATCTTTATTGAAGAATGTAACAAATTAATTTTTTTAATATAAGTTAAAATGTTATTTACAAGCCTAAAAAACTATGAGATATATATTCATACCTATGTCTAGCCATGGGCGTAGTCAAATGCATATAGATAGTTTTTGAGAAGTTTATGGATATTAAGCCTTTAGAGGTACATAAAAGATATTAAACATGGTAAAAATTATCATTATAAATATTTAAATGTATTAGTTATATCGGAAGGGTTAAAGAGTCAATGGATATCTCCACTATTTTATCTCATAACTATCCTAGTCTATTGGCAGCCTGTGATGAGACTAAGTGCATTCTTTGAAGTTTTGAAGCCAAGATAGAGATTTTAGAATAATTAAAGGGTTTTGAGGTGATTAAGGATATAAATTAAGTCTTTTCATACACTCTAAGGTGATAACACTCAGTTCTTGAGTTAAAATGCCCTTGAGGGATAACAATACAAGTAGACCTATAAAGGCCTAATGTAGACTTGAATAGTCCTATGTTTGACTTTATACCTTTTGATTTCCTTAAGGATTATATAATAAAATAAAGGAATAATATGAATTTTTTTAATTTTTCATAAAATTTGGATAAGGTAGGGAGTTTCTTGATGAAGCCCTTAGGGTTCCATAAACCCAACTATGCATAAACCCTAAGGAGACTATGTGTAATATGTAAGGATTGGATTGAAAGGATAATTGGAACTAAAGGTGTGATAAAATCTAGGAGAATTAATTATATTGCTAATCCTCCATCATAATTTCACCAAATAGATAAATATATTTCAGACCTCTACCTTCACCAACCACATATATTGGCAAAAGAACCTATAGGTAGCCATGGGAAAGGGGAAAACATTATTGAAGTTTGAGTAGCTAGAGGCTATTTTAAAATTTTGGAATAGATAAAAATGGGGTAATAATGATAAATTTTATGTTATTTAGGTCTCTCATATGTCTCTTATACCTTTAATACTCATTTGAAGACAAATAAGCCTAAAGGCGCATTTTAGGCTTGGAAGGCCTACACCACCATAGATGCATATTCAAACCACTCTATAGTAAATGAAAGAATGATAAGGTATATAAGGATTAATTAGGACCTTTATAGGATTTTTAAAACAATATAATTATATAAAATATCAATTTTGGTCTTGAAAACCTCCTTGAGTTATATAGTGTAGACAACTAGTTTGAGTACCCTATTTGGATGCTCATATCTTTCAAATCAAAAGGATTATAAAAAATGATCCTAAGAGATTTTATGAAACCATATGAATCTTATATACATGGAATATTTAGTGTTAATGAGGGTCCCACCATTATGAACAAAGTTTAAGAATGTTAGCCTATCCAAACCGCCTAAAGAAGGAGACAAGCCAATTTCTCTATGTACCTATCTTGATGCAATATTTTCATGGGTATCCAAGATACTAATATAATTTTAAGGGTTACATGTACCTAAAATCCATGGTAAGATTTTTTTGTTTAAGGGTTATTACTCTATGAATCATTGCTAAGAGTATTGGACACCCAAAACCTCCCTAAAACCCTAAGTAGACCTAGTTTTGGAAAACTTGGAATTATGGAAACCTAGTATCCTATAATCACCTAATAATCTCCTAAAATGTCAATTAAAATAAAAATAAAAATAGGACCTGTTCATGGTACCTAAATTTATCAAATTTGTATAAAATTCTTATAAATTTGTACTTTTCCAAGGAAATGAGCATAAAAAATGGTATATAATAATTTAAGATGATTATGATCCTTAAAGGGGATGTTTTAGGACTTTATTAATATTATCAAGTCATGAAATGTCAAATAATTCACTTTTAAGTGTCTCTACAACTCATAGCCAAACTACCAATTTATAGAAATGAAAAATAGGGAGACATAGCTAGCTAGTTTGACATAATTCCAAATGTTAATTTCTAGAAAGGGATTATCATATGATAAATAATGTTTTTTAAAGCATAAAAAAATCTATCCATAGGTTATTAATGGTTTCTTTTAGGTTTTATGGCTACAAAATGAAAATAGTTAGGCTACTAGGCCTAATTGGCCTATCTTGACAACCAATAGAGATCAAAGTTGGCATATAGGTGATAATGGAGAGATTTAATATAGGGTATAATTCCATGTAACTAATGATTTGAGTGGAAAAAATTAACACTTCATGGAAATGAGAGAGAGGATGTAGTTTCAAGGCTTAGTCCACATGAGAGGGTTAGTGGGCTATTGAACACCTTATGGAGGTTAATTACACTCCATTTGTAATTGGTAATTGACATTAGAGGGGTGATGGACCATTTTGGTAATGTTAAAACCTAGATAGAAATTAATTGAAGATGACTCATCCATATTACCACTACCCCTAGAGTAAAATGGAGACATTGAAAATACCAACACATATAAGGAGCTAAAGGGGTTACTTATTACTGATGAAATTGATGTACGAATTGAATTTGGTCATTTATGACCCCTTCTCCACTTTTCCATGAAATTTTTGTTCTCCTCTCTCTTATGATTTTATATATATTAAGGTCTTTAGGCCTTGTATTGTATCCCTTAGGATGGTATGAGGAAACTATGCCAGTGTTTATACTTGTACAGTTACTTGGACTAATCAATAAAACTTTTTGAGCTCTTTCATGATATCATCTAGTGTATTCATACTTTTTTAAATTAAAAATGTGATGGATTTATCCTCTTGTAGGTCCTTGCTCACCTAGATGTTAATAAGGTGTCTTATGTAGGTTATGTGGAGTGTAGAACTGTTAGTGATGGGGTTTAAAGTGTGACATGACTGGTAAGAGACTCTTAATAAGCCTACTTATCATAACCTTTGCATTTTTTTCACCTATTACAACCTCCACATAAAACATTAATTCCTAAGAACTCATGAGGATGAATGTTTAGTTATTGTTAATCTATTATTATGTTAAGAGTTCAAGTTGAGTGAGTGGATGAAAGAACATTTAGGTGCATCACCACCCCTTAGGTTATTTTCCTTTTATGCACTCCTCCCCTTTTCATCCCAATAGATTTGGGTCTTATAAGATAAGTCAAGTTGACAAATCAAGGGAGCTAGCCCCATAAATCTAGAGGTTTGGGATAGATAATAGGTAACCCAAAGCTTATTAGTTAATCCCATGTTAGTCAAGGATTGGGGAGGGTTTGAAAAATCTTCCTTAGAGAAGGGTGTAACCTGGGTAGGTAAAAGTTACCATATGTGGGTACTATAGATGGGTGGCCATCATGGCCAACCATATATAAATATTGATGGTGGAGTCGTATGAGTAGGAAATAAACCTATTGGATAGATTTGAATTTATGGGATCATGTCCCAAGAGAATTTAATATTTCATATCCAATGTATCCTTTGGTGGTCTTAAGGTTTTGGGCCCAACACACTACATATCCATAGGGTGTAAGACAATAAAGAATTTTAGTTGAAATTCCAATAGTGAAATGTTTCTATCCTATAGTGATAAAATGAGGATGGAAGGAGAGGGAGGTGACTGAGAATTAGTAACTATGTGTTATATAGAGTAGGGAGATCCCAATGCATATCCAATTAATAGTTGGACCATATAATGAACACATAGATATTATTGTTTGGTTGTAGTGGTTAAATGGGGGATAATCATAATATTCTCATCACCATGCATCCATAAAACACTTATGTATTGGGTGTGAAGGTGATGGTACTAATGTTGGTAATTAATTTCTTATAATTTTATGTATCACTTTCATTTTCTAGAGGTAGAGATATATGTTTTAGGTACTAATGATAGATAGACTACATATTTTAATATACATGTGAGTTATGATGTTATTTTGTTTACATTTTTTAGATGGGATGTTATAGGAGGATACATGGTTAAGGATTACCATGAAGGATACAAAACATGAAATTTTGGACATTGTATTTACTCAACATAAAACCACAATGATTCCAAATCTTGTGCCACTGGTATCCAGATCACATACTATCTAGTCTAGGTTGGTAGGAGATAATTCTCAAGAATTGTGAAGAGGGGACTAGGTTATTACTAAGGTGCCACTATTAGTATGGGTTAAAAAACTATATGTGGTACTATAATGAGAGATATAGCTATAGAGAGATGCATGTATATTGATAAATAAATAGATAGTAAGAATTCAAGCATAGGTGGCTCAACTACAAGGATATGTCTAGGGCCTATAATCACAAATTTATAATCTATAATGATGACTACATATGGAGAAATTTGGATTATCTATGGGAAGTTTGGAACCTCACCTTACTCATTAATGTTATCAAGATGTATGCTGTATCATTTTATTTTATTTCTAGAATGCATTACTATTTTCATATCATGTTATGGGGAAATTATATAACCTATGATGTACTATTTTATTCCTTTTAAGTAAATTTGAGGACATTCAAGATCAAAAAAGGAAAAAATGAAGACAATAAAGTAAAAAATTTCAACACATTAAATCATATTCAAAAGTTTTTAAAACATTGAAATTAAATGAAATATTCAATATAGGAAAAATCAAAAGATAACTAAATAAGGATATGTAAGAAGAAAATTTAATCTTACATTTAAAAAATAAGATCGAGTTTAGCATAAATTAATCATAAATTAATTTTAGGACATGTAATTCCAAAATTAAATAAAATTCATGACAACTGAAGTCAAGCATGAGAGGGAAGAAAATAAAAAAATAAAAGATAAGTCTCATCCAAAACTATATGATAAGCCAATTCAACTTATATCAACCACAAAGAAATACATAATTTATGTTAAGCTAAATTTCCTATGCAATAAAATTGAAGTCAACAAAATCAAACAACAACATGATGGAAAAATAAGAAAAATACTTAAATAAGTGAATACTCAGAATCAGTGCTTTCTCGAAAGCATGATGGATGAAAATAAAACCATGTAATTACTTGACTATGATGACTAAAATGGGTTGGATAAATAATGATGGGAAATTATGAATATGGCCATTAATGTGTTACTATGAAACTCACATACTAAAAATAGAAGTGGCATCATAAATGATAAAGTAAAAATAATCTCTTAAGGTAAAAGAGAGAAGAAAATATCAGGTACATGTGATATGCATCTAATATCAATAAAATATGATGAAATGAGAGACACAAGGTTCCACATGTGTGATGTAAAACTTCTTAGTGAATATGTGACACTCGATAAGTGGGAAATTATTAAAAAAAATTGAATTAAAGGACCTATGATCCTCTACCTAAGAAAAATGAAGCTTGGGATAGAAATTTTATAACATAGATCATCCCATTAAGGCTATATGCATGAAAAATATAATTATCATACTTTTGGATAAAAGTTTCCTTGCACCTCAAGACCCCATATAGGTTTGTTGCCCTGTTATGAATAATAGGTACTTGTGTATGAATATAGGTGCTATTATATATGTAATGAGCTATAATAATATAATAATATAAGACCTCCTACCCCATTCTCATAACCTACACACCTAAATGGACTTCATATATATCATGAGACCAACTAAAAAGTTCTACCTTTGACTAGAATAACATATCTGTCAAACAAAGATCTTGTCTTTAGGTATATTCTAAATTTTAATATTATAATGTTGCCTTTTTCAATTTCCTTTTCTCATGGTATTTTTTTTCAACTCTTTTATATTTTTATATTTTCCTCTTCCATAAATATTTAGAAAACCAAACATTAATTAAATACATGAGTAACATAAGATATCTTATGCTTAGCTTCTAAAGTGAAGAATATAATACCATGGTTCCTAAAAGACTCCTAGACCTACTTGTACCTCAAGTGAAAGGAAATAATGGATAAAATGTGGATTATGAGAGATCCATCCATGTAAAGTAAGGTGAAATATTGATTAATAAGCTTATAAATAACCAAAAGTATGAAAAATGGTGCTCCATAAATGATGATGATTTATGGTGTAAGGTGATAGTCATGTCACTGAATAATTTTTACTAAACTACATGGGATCTAATAGAAGCACTAATAGACAAATTCATCCCAACTAGGGAGACAATACTAAATGGGGAGAAAGAATCACAAGGAGACTAAAGTAAACTAAATAAATGGTAAAAATGTGATATAAAAAACTTGAGGGTGGTAGATAATATTTGTATATAAGGTAAAGGTTGATTATAAAATGATTATAAATGATGAAAATAAAATATATACAATATTTAAAAATTATAATGGGATAAATTTGCAGAACACAATAGAAGGTATGTAGAACATGAATCATATATTCTAAAATTCATAATAAAACTAAATGCAATAATTTGAAATTTTGTTAAATAAAATGATATGACTCAAATATATGCTCATAACTTCCCTCAAATATATAAATATGCATCATTTATAACATTTAATAAATTATGTTGTAACTAGTATTTATCTCTAATCACGGTCTCATGTACTCTTAGGATTGCATATCACATAATATTTAGGGATAAAGTATAAAAAATAGGAGGAAGTCATGGTACATATTTATAAGAATATGAGGAAGCGTTAACCTTAGGTCACATACATCCTATGAAATGGATATGGTTGTAGGGAAGGCTATGCCTTTGTGCTAGGTGAATCATGTGAGTATTTTTTGTGAAAACTTAGGCAATTTACTTATAAAGTGTATAATAATGATACTAAAGATATATACACCTATTTGTATGGTTTATAGTGCATTGATGTAAAATAAAATACAAATTTCATTGTTCTAGGATACAACCTAGTGTAATATTTGTTGTAATATTTTATGGTAGAATGTTTAGAATATTAGAAACTAATTTAATACAAGGTGAAGAACATTAATAAACTATGAAAGAGATTGATAGTGAGTCTAAAAATACGTGATCATCATGTGGAAATAACAAACATGCCTTGGATTACTATACTAAGATGGATGATTGAATATGGTGGTTATTTAGCATTGTGGCTTCTTTTATTATATAAATCATTGGTATTCTCTATAATCTTTAAATAAATGACCAAATACATTGTGAAACTTATAATATTCTTCACCTTTTTTGGTGGGTGGTTATGGTAGCACATCTTACATTGGTAGAAAATCATATTAGGGTATGCTTTTAACCTCATCAACTAAGTCATGATTGTCTAAACATATAGTGTTAGACTCTACAACTTGGTTATGCTTTATATGTCTTTATTAAACTATTTTATAATGTTGTGAGTAACCATACACTCTTTGAAAATAACAAAAAAATATTAACACTTCTCTAAGAGTTAGCCTCATTACAAGATTAATCAATTTAGCAAAAATCATGAGAGGAATCATACTCTAAGGACTAGAGAACCTATAAAATTTGTATTATCTAGCCATGGCATGATCATTTTGCATAATCCAAAGAGGTTTTGAAGTACAAATTTTGATATGTATGGTAGAAGTTGGAATGCACTCCATTATAGACCTAGTTACATCAAATGTAAGAGGATTAATATAAGAAAAACATATGTCAATAAAGTTAAAACTATAATAATATGTAGACTTCTAATAATAATGTTGAAGGTAATAATTATAACAAAGGAAGTCCACATCCTTATATTTGGCATAGCTAACCGAATATGGGTCATCGATGAAATATAAAATTAATTTATTTTAAGTGCTTAAATTACTCTAGGATGAATAGTTATATGTCATCATAATCTATCATAGTAATATTTATATTATGGGACTCAACCACTATCTCAATAGAGGATGGGTTTGAACTAGGTTTATTAAGAATAACCATAGAAGTGGAAAACTCATTAGTTAGTTTATGGAAATAAAAAGGTCACAAAGAATGAGGAAACTAAGCTATTACACTAGAAGTGAGATCCATTTTTTGATCTTAAGGTTGATCTCATTAGGGTTGTCATCATCAGAATCTAAGAGGATTGGCTTGATATTTCATATGACCTAGGGATGTTTATTATAACCTTAATTATAATTGATGGTATGACTAAAGCATTGGTACTCTTACAAAGGAATTATAGGTGAAATTTAAAGGATAGGTATTTTAAAGATGCCACACTATCAATTTTTTTATAAATTCTAAGGGTTGGTATCACCTTCAATCTTGAATATATAACATCCTTATGATGAAAATTTACATTCAAGTAAGCCACTTCCCTCACGATATGAGTTCATGGATGTTAGGAAATATGTTATATGATGATGAAAGTTAAATACCATAACCTTACTCTAATCATATTGAGTGGGACAATCATACAAATCCAAACATAATTTTTAAGAGGCTTTTTCCTATTATCAAAACCTCAAAACATGATTTGGGTACAGTTATGATTAATCTTAGAGTATCTAAGGAATTTTATGAATTTTGTGTAGGCAACATATGCATCTAACCCTTCATGTATCAAGGCATATTTAAATTTAATATCAATAACTTGGAAACTAATGAATAATGGAGAATCATTCACATGAATATAGGTTTTTTAGGGATCATGTATTAATAAGAAAATTTACTAATAGATAGGATCCATATTTTTGTTAACTTTGTTTTCCCCCAAAATGTCACTCATTTTTAGGACAACATTTGAACTATTTTGGTCCTACAAACCAAAATCCTCTCTTCCCTTTTCAAAAATTATTCTGTGCATTCTAATTCTCCATTCTTCAATCTTTTTAGAAAATCTATGGATTCTACAGGCTTGAAATTATGAACTCCACAGGCTCAAATCTATGGACTTCACAAGTTTCTATGGACTCTGCAGGCAGGTTTATTTCTATAGACTCAAATCTATGGACTTTGTAGGAAAGAAACGGGTTCAACACTTTGCCATTTTTTTGATCGAAAAGTTTAAAGGAAAGTCTTCTAAAAGCCTGAAGAGTACCCTTATAGAGGGCACTTAGGATCCAAAATGGACCCTTGCATCTTTTTCAAAAGGCAACCTTGGAGGTTAGACAACCCTTATAGAGGGTAGGTGAGAAGTAGATGGACCATTAAAAAAGTCTGAAGGATAGTTTTGGGCTTCAATAGCCCTTGCAGAGGGCAGAGTGAGATCTCCTTTGAGAAAAGAACAAGGTAAAGAATAGGGAATTCCTTTAGAAAAGTTCCCATGGAAAAGTTGTTAAGGACCATTTCCCTCAGACAAAATGTTTGAAGGAATTCCTTCAAAAAAAATTTTGAAGGAAATAAGCCCGATTGAAGAGAATAGCCCATAGAAAAATGCCTGATGGAAAAAGACAAAGCAAAGGAATTCCTTCAGACATTTTGTTCAAAGGAATTAAAGCCTGAAGGCCACCTGAAAGATCCCAAATGAACCATTGTTCAAGGCCTTGAAGGGCAGGTTCCCTCTAGAAAGATTAACCCTCAAAGTGCAATGGAAGCTACCACGTGTCCCTTATAAAGTCAAAGTAGAAGCTGCCAAGTGTCATCTATTAGGACATAGTTTCTAATAAGTTTCAAAGCTATAAAACATGCCACATGTTTCATTATAACTCAGTAGAATCCACTAAGTTTTGTCTTTCATAAGACTCTCAAAAGGTATCTAAAGCTTTTATAAGTTAAGCGGATGCTGCCAGGTGTCCTCACTAGTTTCATAGTGGAAAATGCCATGTGTCACTTGTTAAGATTAGTAGAAAGTAGCCAAAGTAAACAAGAAAGCTGAAGGAATTTTCAAGGAAAGTGATGGGCTCGTAGACATCAAAATCCATTACAATAAAATAGCTATTGATCTTTGAAAGTTGGAATGTAGACCTAAATGTAAAAGGGCAAAATGCCAAAGGGAAGAACTACTGATGGAAGAGTGTAAAGAGCCAGCAAGACCGAGGCTATAGCCCTAAGAGCTCAAATGCCAGGAAAAGACAAAACTAGAAAAGGGAAAAGATAGATCAAAGGCTTAAATCATAGTGGAAAGAGAGAAAGGCCAAAATATTTGTAGAAGTTATTACCAGTAGGTGAAACAGTCCACCAGGTAGATATTAGAGCCTGCAAACATTAAAGGCATAGCCTGTTTGTCTTCTTTGGAGTAAAGGCAAAGTGGAAAGTTGCATAGATATTAGGTGATAGACTAGATGACTTAGGCGCTAGAGAAGACATCTGAGATGAACCAACATGCCATAGTTAAGGTAGCCACCCTGTTCTAGCATGGCTCTCTTTGACAAAACTGAAAATACATTCAATGCATTGAGTGTAGCATGGGTTGTTCCATGGGACAGAGTGCCAAACCTTTCTTGGATGCTATATATTATAGTGTCTTGTGTAATTTTAAGGGGGATCTTCCTAATACTGAAGCAAAACTCTACCCAAATTGAAAGGTGAATACTAAGAATTTGAGCTCAGATTATTGTTCATATCATTTTATCTGAATGAGAAAGCAAGTTATTTGCAGACTTTGTGCTGTCATAGATTGTATCATTTTAGGAGATTGTTCTTATGTCTATCTTATGAATATGTTCTTATTTATTTAATTTGGCAAGTAGAATTAGTGAAAGTAATTAGGAAGGTGTCTTGAAGCCAATTATGGAGAGACTTTGTGCCCCCATAATTGCCTTTAGAGTGTTTTCTTTCTATTCTTGTGTAAAGGATACTGGGATGACTTTGTGCCCTCATTATCCTTCATATTTTAGTTTTGTGTAAAGGACCTTGGAATGACTTTGTGCCCTCATTTTCCTTCATATCTCACTCTTGGGTAGTCAAGGTGGAGGCTTTGTGCTATATCTCAATCTGGTGGTTACTACGCCTTCGATTACCAGTTACTTGTCATTACCTAAAAGAACTCTTATTATTTGCTATAAGACCACTTCTGAAAGAAGAAAAGTGCCTTCAGTGTTTTCACCTAGATTTCTCCTTTGTTTTTGAACATCATCTCTAAAAAAAGAGAAATGGATGGTGTTGTCCTACCCCTGAGTGTTATTTAGCTGCTATTTATAGTTTATAGCTCCTCATAGTTATAAGTGAACCTCCCCTTGATGAGAGCAGAGATTTGTCCCCTTTTGATGTGGTAAACCTACACATATAGATGACCAATCTCCCTATGATGTGGTTGAAGAGACCTATTTTGCTCATCAGTTAGTTGGTGACAAAATATTCACCCAATAGCTTTTGGCAACTCTATTGGGGATGAATGTGTAGTCTGAAGCCTTAAGTTTCAGATTGAATCACTCCCTACCCTTATCCATTATAGACTCTGGTGACTCCATTTCATGTCTTACCCATTATCATTATAGCCTTAACATCTTCCTCCATCTTCATTATATTATCTAGTCTGCAAAACTAGAGCTATTGGGATAGAACATGTAGTTTGAAGCCTCAAGATTTAAGCTAAAGCATGGCTAATTCTTTCCCATTTTTGTTCTATAATCTGGCAACTCCACACTATACAAGAAGCCAGAGAGCCCAAGGTAGAACTACTTTTTCTACTATTAGTAGAGCTTTGCCTATCCACATGCCACCCAGATTTGTTATCCCTCTTTTTCATAATCCCATCATGGTAGTTCAAGGCCCCTGGGGTAACTCATTTAGCCCACTAAATCTTACTCCACCCCTGCATGAACTTCCATGCAGCTCAAGAAAGAACTTTCCCAAATTCTTTGGTGATGGGAGAGTTCACCTTGATGAACATATTACAGCTTTTAGCATTAGCCTGTGGTGTGATAGGCATAGAATATGAGGATGTGGCAGTTAGGCTTTTCTTGGAAACACTACAAGGTGTTACTACAGATTGGTTTTACCATTTTCAAGCTAGGTCAGTGACTGATTGGGACACACTCAAAGCTAAATTTGAAGCCAAGTTCAAGCCTATAGAAGATGCACATGCTTTGCTGGCCCAGCTCACATAGATAAAGAAAGAACCTTATGAACCTATGAGGGATTTCATAGAAAAGTTTGACAATCTGAGGAATAAGATTCTTGCTATTGCTCAACCCACACCTAAAAACCTCAAATGCTTCTTCATCAACTCACAGCTACCTGAAGTGATTTTTTTGCTAAGATGTGCTGGCCACATAGACCTTGAGGCTACTCAAGACTTGGCTATTGAGGTAGAAGATCACCTTATCTTGGTAGGAAAGATAAGGAGAGATCCTAATAAAGGTAAATCCTCTTCATCTTCTGAGTATCCATCTACAAGCACCACTAATCAAATGGTGCAAAAGCTAGCAAATCAACTGCTAGCCTTGAAAAGGCAAATGGCCCAAGGTATGTCTTCTACTCCTTCATATAGAGATGTACCAAGGAGGACATTACCTAATCAGGCATACCAAGGTAATGCTGCCAGGAATCAAGGGCAGCCAAATCATCTTCCTCCCCCACAGAGGAACCTTGCCCTTGAAGCACCTCCAACCAACTCAGTAGTTAGATATTTGGAAATAAAACATGATTTCTCTTTCCAACCTAGGTTTGATCAAGAAAATGATGTTGATCTCTTCATGGAGGATCAAGAAGAGTCAGCTAGTGACTCCCACATTAGTTTCCTGAATTACTAGGATGAACCCAAAAGTAAAGGTGAAGCAGTTGAGGGATCATACGTGGTATTCACCTTGTTTAAAAATTAGTCAGCCCAACTAGTTGATAAAGAAAAAAAAGAGGAGTGACCTCAACTAGTAATTTCAATTGCTAAGCGGGGAACCACTCTACCTTTCTAGCCAAAGGTCCTGGTGATTTCTAGAAAGGTAAGGATGTCAAACATCTCTGCACCTTCTACTTCAACATCATAGATTAGTCCTTCCCCTCCCAAAAACCAAAAGGATGAAATCCTATCCTCTCTTCCTAGTCCATTTCAATCATTTGACATAATCAACTATGTCAAGAAAACTAAAATTCAAATGACTGAATTTAAATTCCTACAAGCCAACCTTGAGCAGTTGGATAGGTTGGTAGAGTGTGTGAAGAATACATCTATCCCTACATGACAAGAAGCTAAGAAGGTAACTCATGATCCCCCAAGGAACATGTCTATCCCAAACAACCTTATCATTTCTCCTCCTACTGCCCTTAGGAAAATAGAGCCTTTCTATGTTTCCTTATTGATAAATGGTCACAAGCTGAGCAATTACATCATTGATTCTGGAGCTTCAGACAATGTCATGTCCACCAAGGTGGTAGAATCCCTTGGTCTCACATTGACCAAGACATTTAGTAGATGTTTCTCCATGGAGAACAATCAAGTACTAATGCTGGGGCAAATCAAAGATGCCCAATTTGCATTTACATCATTCCTAGAAAAGAAAATCAAGATGATGGTCCTGGTGGCTAACGTCCCAGCCTCATACAACATTCTACTAGGATGAAATTTTTGCAATGATGTGGGTGGTGAGTTGAGCATGGACCTATCTAAGGTAAGGATCCCTATCAAAGGTGTTATGAAGAGGTTGCTCCTTGAAAAGGAAGCAAAATATGTTGTCACTCAGACATCAACACCTAAAGCTCAGATTCTATTTGAGTCTCTAGGTAGGGATAAATATTTTTTGTCCACAGAGGGTGTTCATGTTTTTTTAGATGAATGTCTTGTAGGTGGCAATCTAAAAATTGATTCAAACAAGAAATAAAAAGAATTGGTAAGCTGCATTATAGATAAAAAACATCTTCCACTTTTAATGAAGAGAAATTCTTCTACCGGTGCTGGAGTCTAATGGTAGCAATTATTCTATCGATGCTAGAGTCAGGATGGTGTTGATATCTCCTCAAGGAGATGTTCTTCCTCCTTCACATGAGTTTTAGTTCAGCAAAACCAACAACACTATCGAGTATGAATCTCTATTACTCAGGTTGAAGGCTGCTTAAGATGAAGATGTCAAACTCCTTCATGCCCAAGGAGATGCTGAGCTGATGATTTGTCAGGAGTTTGATGCTATCAATCAAAACATGTGCTAGACTAAACCAATAGAATAATAAGCTATGGTAGTAGACCATACTATTATACTCTAAAGTCAGGAAAAGGAACTCTTCACCAAGAGATTAAGGAGTTATGGTTTTTAGATTAAAGACCACGTCTTGCCATGGAGCAAGAAGAGAGAGCCAAAAGGAGTGCACAAAAAATGTGATTCTTGGTGGAGAGTTCCATTTACCCATCACTGATTCTGGGGACAAAATGGTTTCCTATTGGTTTATCAGGATGGAATGCCATTTTCATTGTCTCACAATGGGTAGCATCTGAATCACTTCAATTCTTGAAGTATTAGATAAGTTCACCTATACACACGTATATTTGTATAGTCTTTTGTTCTATTTTGTGCTTTTCATTTTCATTTTTTTTGGATCCTTTCTTTTTGGGTAGCATGACTCCATAGCCCAATGGCATACTTCAATGCACTAGAGATTTTAGTTTCTACTCCCCTTAGCCATTTCAAGTTTTCAACTGAAGGAAGTTCCCTAACTGGAGTTAGCTATTATCCCCAAAAAATATCAGTCATTTTTGGGACAACATTTGAACTATTTTGGTCCTACAGACCAAAATCCTCTCTTCCCTTTTCAAAAATTGTTCTGTGCATTCTAATTCTCCATTCTTCAAGATTTTTAGAAAATCTATGGACTCTACAGGCTTGAAACTATAGACTCTATAGGCTCAAATCTATAGAATCCATAGGTTTTTATAGACTCTGTAGGTAGGTTCATTTCTATGAACTCAAATTCTACAGACTCTATAAGAAGGAAACTATAGACTTGGTTTCTATGAACTCTGTAGGTAGGTTGATTTCTATGAACTCATATTTATGGACTCCCCTCAGTTCTATGGACTCAAATCTATGGACTCTATAAGTAAGAAATGGGTTCAACACTTAGCCATTTTTTTGATTGAGAAGTTCAAAGGAAAGTCTTCCAAAAGCCTAAAGAGTACCCTTGAAAAGGGCACTTAGGAGCCAAAATGGACCCTTGCAACTTTTTTGAAAGGCAACCTTAGAGGTCAGACAACCCTTGCAGAGGGTACCTAGGAACCAAAATGGACCCTTGCAACTTTTCTAAAAGGCAACCTTGGAAGTTAGACAACCCTTGTAGAGGATAGGTGAGAAGCAAATGGACCATTGCAAAAGTTTGAAGGATAGTTTTGGGCTTAAATAGCCCTTGTAGAGGGTAGAGTGAGATCTCCTTTGGGAAAAGAACAAGGTAAAGAATAGAGAATTCCTTTGGAAAAGTTCCTATGGCAAAGTTGTTAAGAACCATTTCCTTTGGAAAAAAAAGTCTTTAGGAATTCCTTTAGACTTTTGTCTGAAGAAAATAAACTTGAACGAAGAGAAAAGCCCACAGAAAAATGCCCAATGGAAAAAGACAAAGAAAAGGAATTCCTTCAAACATTTTGTCTTAAGGAATTAAAGCCCGAAGGCCACTCAGAAGATCTTTAAGGGTAGGTACCCTCACGGGGGACACTTGACACTCAAAAAATGAACCATCTTTTAAGACCCCAAAGGGCAAGTTCCCTCGAGGAAGGATCAAACCTCAAAGTGTAGCAGAAGTTGTCACGTTTCCCTTATAAAGTTAAAGTGAAAGCTGCCAAGTGTCATCTATCAGGACATAGTTTCTAACAAGTTTCAAAGTTGTAAAACATGCCACATGTTTTGTTATAATTTAGTGAAAGCCACCAAGTGTCATCTTCTATAGGAATCTCAAAGGGTATCTAAAGCTTCTATAAGTTTAGTGGATGTTGCCAGGTGTCCTCGCTGGTTTCACAACAGAAAATGCCACACGTCACTTGTTAAGATTAGTGGAAAGTGGCCAAAGCAAACAAGAAAGCTGAATGAATTGTCAAGGAAAGTGATGAGCTTATAGATGTCAAAATTCACAACAATAAAATAGTTGTTGATCTTTGAAAGCTGGAATGCAGACCCAAATGTAAAAGGCCAAAATGCTAAAGGGAAGAACTGCTAATGGAAGAGTGTAAAGAGCCAGCAAGGCTGAGGATATAGCCTTGAGATCTCAAATGCTAGGAAAAGACAAAACCAAAAAAGGAAAAAAAATAACTCAAGGGCTCGAATCATAGCAAAAAGAGGGAAAGGTCAAAATATCTATAGGAGTTATTTCTAGTAGGTGAAACAATCCACTAGGTAGATATTAGAGCCTGCAAACATTGAAGGTGCAGCCTGTTTATCTCCTTTGGAGTAAAGGTGAAGTGGAAAACTATGCAAATATCAAGTGATAGACCAGATGACTCAAGCCTAGGAGAAGACATTTGAGATGAACCAACATGCCACAGTTAAGGTAGCTACCCTATTCCAACATGGCCCTCTTTGACAAAATTGAAAATGCATTCAATGCATTGAGTGTAGCATGGGCTATTCCATGGGACAGAGTGCCAAGACTTTCTTGGCTAATATACATTGTAGTCTCTTATGTCATTTTAAAGGAGATCTTTCCAATATAGAAGCAAAAATCTACCCAAATTGAAAGGTGAATACTGAGACTTTGAGCTCAGATTGTTGTTCATATCATTTTATCTGAATGAGAAAGCAAGTTGTTTGTAGACTTTGTGCTTCATAGCTTGTATCATTTTAGGATATTGTTCTTATGTCTATCTTCTAGATATGTTTGTGTTTATTTAATTTGGCAAGCAGAACTAGTGAAAGTAATCAGGAAGGTGTCCTAAAGCCAACTATGGAGAGACTTTGTGCCCCCATAATTGCCTTTAGAGTGTTTTCTTTTTGTTCTTGTGCAAAGGATCTTGGGACAACTTTGTGCCCTCATTATCCTTTGTATTCCATTTCTATGTAAAATACCTTCAAATGACTTTGTGCCTTCATTTTCCTTCATATCTCACTCTTGGGCAGTCGAGGTGGAGACTTTGTGCTACATCTTAGCCTGCTTGTTACTATGCCCTTAGTTACCTGTTACTTGTCATTACCTGAAAGAACTCCTGCTATTTACTGCAAGACCACTTATGAAAGAAGAGAAGTGCCTTTAATGTTTTCACCTAGATTTCTCCTTTGTTTGTGAACATAATCTCTAAAAAAAGAGAGTTGGATGGTGTTGTCCTACCCTTGAGTGTTATTTTCAGCTTATATTTATAGTTTATAGCTCCTCATAGTTATAAGGGAACCTCCCCTTGATGAGAGGAGAGATTTGTCCCCTTTTGATGTGGTAAACTTGCACATCTGGATGACCAATCTACCTATGCTGTGGTTGAAGAGACCTATTTTTCTCATCAGTTAGCTAGTGAAAAAATATTCACCCAATAAACTTAGATGTGCATTTATCCACATTATTAGGAAATCCTATCATTAGAACTATTAAAGGTAGTGTGTTTATCCATAAGTGGTGGTCATATAATGTTCATGTTAAATAAAAAAGATACATCAATTGGTTGCATTGCCATGGGGATGCCTTCATGAGATCAATGAATGGTATTTTGTAAGGTAACCTAGAAATTTATTCTATAGGGTCCCATTCATGAAATCCAATAGGAGATACACATGGATGTAAAAGAGGTGTTGAATTATAAATCAAATTAGGTAATTAAATAGTTGATCTAAACTAAAACTAATGAGGAATTGAAATTTATAGTCTTGTTCTAACTAATACAATTAGGATAAACTAAGTTAATGGTACTGGTATGGCTAATCCATTGATTGAATAGAAACATCAAAATCTGAATTTATTATTTAAGCTAGTAAAGTAATATGAGAATGATACATATAAATTGATTATATCAATGAGGTTGGCATAGTCAAAATAAAGTTACTTAAGAAATATATTATCTCAGGATGGTTGATGTAATCTTATTAGATCTATTAATAAAAGACTTTACTAACTTGTATAGTATAATTACAACATGGAGTGATGTATAAATTGAAAGCATCAGGATATATGGTGAATTTTTAAGTTCATGTAGTTGTATGCCATTAGATGTTATAGTTTAAAGGAATAAAAATACTCTAGGTTGGCCAATACAATTGGGCAATCTAGAATAATGGATGTGACAATTTCCTCATGTTTGATATCCATGAAATGAGGTGGATTGTTATACCAAAACATTATATGATTATGATAAGGAATATAATTATTATTAGGATAAGGATAAATACAAGAGCCTATGTAATTCATTTTGTTTATGTTGAGCAAGTATTATGCATTTTTAGAGAAATGTGGGTTAACTATGGTTTTAATAACACTAGCAATAAGAGGTCGATTTTGAGTGTCTAGTTGTTTATTTTGATTATGATTAAGAATTGGATTGGAATATATATAAATTTGAGAATTAGCTTGGTGATGATATTCACATTTGATTTTGAAGTCATGGTATTTTTCTACCTTATCATAAGCTTTTTTTCTTGCTCATACCATAGCTTCATGATCTAATTTTTAAATGATTAGGAATTTGAAATCAATATGTTTAAGTAATTTACATGTCTCACATAACTTTACCCAATTTTTGTCGAACCATTTTTTAGGGTCATACTAATGACAACTAATTCAATAGGTATAAAATTATCTAGGTGAGGGTTTATTGATGCATTTACTAATCTTATCTAAGGAAAGAGGGTGATGAAATTCATATTTTTTAACTTGTGAGGAAGGAGGAGGGGGTTGGAAACGATTTTAATTGAGAGGTTGGGAAAGTTTCACTTATTTGGATCCTCTTGGTAGAGTATAATAAATGGTTCATATAGACTTGTATTTTTACACCAAAATAATTATCATTTATTGTCTAGACTTCATCAACACACAAGTTCTAGATTTGGGCTAGGAAGGCTCAAATTTTATTATAAGGAAGTATCTTTTATCTTGATCAAGGGCTTCTTCCAATGATTTCACAAAGAGAGAGAGAGAGTCCCATCTCTAAATTAAATTTTAGGATGAAGAGCATAATTAAATAAGTGGAATTTTTTTTACATAACATGATATGCTTAACTTTGTTAGCTAAGGCTTTCTAATGCATGATGAAAAATTTGGTAGTCTCAGATTCCACTTGCTTAAAATTAATGAAGTGGAATAATATATTTTCATGGAGATCATCAGTTTGAAATTTCTTAACTAGTGTGTTAACTACATCATCTAAGCTAGAGATATATTTGGACCTAAGTTGGTTATACCAAAATATTGCATCAATTGAAATTTTTTGGGTATGATCTTAGTATATTCAAAGGTGTGAAGCTTAAACCAATATTTATAGATATTTCTAATGGACTTCAAATGCATGTGGGATGAATAGATCCATTTAGGTGATTAAAGGAGTGATTCCACCTATGTCTATGTCTATAATGTGAAGATCTAATGGTTTATTTTGAAGGTGTATAATGACATTGTTGTTAAGGAGAGGTTATAGAATGAGATTACCATGAGCATATCTTTGAGGTTAAGAGGCACAATAGAGGGAGGGAGTTTTTTGGGGGAGGAAACTTGGAATTTTTTGATTACCATTGAGGCCTTGAGGATAATTTTGAATTTAAAATGGTTGGTTTCTATGTTTTAAAAATTTATGCATTACTATTATCATGAAAGCTAACCAATTCATTCATAACTTACAACAATAGTTATTGCAGATCAAGAGCATTTTTAGTAGCTTGTTGGGATGTAATAGATGTGTTATTGACATTGGTATTTGTGTGGGTAATTTGGGTTAACCAAATAAATAAAGGACACATTGGTATGGAGGATGAATAAGGGAATGAATAAGTACCATATCGACTTCCCCAAAATCTAGTATAAAATCTGTGATAAAGGAAAGGAAGTATTTCCACGTAGGCAACCATCATTACATGCCAAATCACCATAAGGTCATTGCCCTTATGGTCTGTATTAAATTTAAGTAAAATGATAATTTCATTAGTATACTCTATTTTTCACTCATATTATACCTCTCTCATGTATTGAGGTGGGTAACCTCACTCAATTCAAGTCTTGAGGATATTTGAGTGGATAATAAATCCTAGATCTAGTCGAAATCAAATGAAAATTTCTTGCATCTTGGCATTTGCTTGTATTATAATGAAAATGAATTTTAAATATTTAAAAAGATTTGGTTAGTTCCATTAAATCATGTTTAAGATTATCTTCAGATGGAGAAAATATGTACTCCATTATGGAGGGGAAAAGGTTAAATTAATTGGGTTGGAAAATAAATCTAACATTGGAAAATTTTATCAGATAAGATGATGTAGTTGATTACTAGAACTATAACAAAAAGCCATATCAAGTTGGATGATCAAATTTATTGATAGGAAGAAACTATATCAAGTTGGATGATGCATTTGATAAAAGGAATGTAGAATCAAATTGTATAGGGTTGGTTGATATAGTCAAGGAGACACACATAAGTATATATGGATGGTTTATGTAGTTTTCAAACAAAAAAAAAACTATATCAAGTCATCTAATGTAATTCACAAACACAAAAAAATTTGGTATTAAGCTGGCCATTATATTCTTTAAAGTAAGACAATTGAAATTTATCAATCTAATTTAAAAATTCAAGATAGGGAGGTATACTAACAAGATTTTTATTAATAATTATGATCTTATATATACTAATATTAATCATAATATAGTGAATATGGTCATTAAGCAACTAACTATGTATGATTCTATCATACCCATGTCCATACTATCTCAATTTTGAGGTAAATTGAGAGGAACTTCCCATACATAACCACTCACTAGTGCAATACAAAATCCAACAAATGTTTGGGCTCATATATGTAACATAGGATTATAAATAAATTAGCCTCTTATTAATGAATAAAATTCAATTAAAACAACTCCAATATAAATTAACAATTCTTGCCTACATACTAGGGTGGGCATAAGTAACAAGAACACAAAAAAAACACAACTAAAATCTCAAAATATAAAATCAATTTTACCTTCCTTGTAGCTCCACATTGCTTTTTAAGATGATTGGCTTTCTTGAGTTGTGGATAATAAATTTTTCTCAATGGTTCACATGCATCATCTCCCCTTAATTCACCTTGACTTGGATTGATTTGTCTTGGAATGTGGGAATGGTGACACTACAATGAAGATTTCTAGAGGTATTTTTACATAATAACATTTCATTATAAAAAATTAAAGATAAATAAGTGAGGCCTTATATTTATAACCTTCAAACATAACTCTCACCCAAGCTAAGTTAGGTTAAGATTAAGCATTGTTGAGCTAAAACCAACCCAACATGAGTTAAGGCTAATCCTAGCTGAGTTAAAGAGGTGGCATGTAATTATGTTTTTTAATTAATAGGCATGGCTCACAAATTTAGATATTTGTTAGATATTTTTTGAATGCTTGACAACTCACAAAAGCAATTATGAAGAAGCTTGATATTTTGAATTTTTAAATTTCCATTCATAGATATTCATTAATTACAAATAGATTATTTAGCTAAGCATTTAATCTAGTTAAGTTAGTTGATTCATTATTCTTAGCATTATATCTATTTATAAAATGTTCAAGTTGCTTGCTTAATGTGTCCAAAGGCTAAACAACTAGTTTTTAGGTTGTAAGGTGATTGGTGATGAATATGTGAGAGATTATTGTTGCACATAGGAGAATACCCCAAATAGGGATTAATCAACATGATTTTTATCACTAATTAATAAATTGAAATATAATTGGGATATTTAGTGATTCTTGAGTTTGGTTGGAAGCCAATTATGGCTAGAATGGGGTGTCTATAGTTTTCCCCTATTTAGGAAGGAATTTAAATCTATAGGCACATTAGCATCTCATAAAATAATAAAAAAGTCATTAATTTATAATTCCCAAGAAGGCAATGAATGAGCCCTGGATGCCCCTTGAGGGAGTAGGCAAAAAATAAGATCTGTGAACGTTCTCTCAAAAAGAAGGAAATGCTGGGATTTAAAGATAAAGGGGGTGGAAAAGAATAGTTCCCCCAAAGGAATTTATAATCAGTGGCACAATTAGATGCCTTATTTTGGCAAATAAAAATGATGATTTATGTAAAGGAAGTTATAATCATTATTATAGTGAAGTGGAAAGCAATGATTTGCCCAAAGGTGGTTATAATAATTAGCATAATGAAAGATGCACTAGTAGGGTTGATAAAGGTAATGATTTACCCAAAGGAAGTTATAATCATTAGGATAATGAAAATATGCCCCAATAGGATAGGCAAATGATAATGGTTTTCCCAAAGGTGCTTAGAATCATTCAATATCTAGAGAGGAAACAAAATGATTTACCCAAAGATAATTATAATCATTGGTACTGAGACCTTGGCATGATATGGCATATCATAAAAATGGATCTTATGTACTAAATACATACTCATGGAGTAATATTAATCTATTATAGAGGAGAAACATGAATGTGGGAAACTAGATAGTATGGAGATGCATGTCCTAAATAGTAAGGATTAAAACCCATTCAGGATTTAATTAATCTATATGTGGGTAATGTTAGGATAAATTGATAATTTTATAGGTGAACAAGGAGAATTACTCTTACACCATTGATTTTAAGATCCACCAACCTAAGTTTTTTATATCATGTGATGGTATGCACCATGATATAAAACACCATGATGACCTAGCTGTAATATGCATAAGAACTAACACTTGATTAATTAAACAAGTGAAAACCATGCACTAATGATAAAAACCATGATGATAATGTTGACATATGAATATGGATGGACTTAAGCATAATACACAAAGAATCACCTAAAGAATGCATACATACTAAGTCAAGTCACAACAAAGAAAGCAAATAAATAGGCAAAACAAATAAACAAACAAAATAAAACACCAATAAACAAAAACAAAAATAAAAACCAAGAAATAAATATACAAAAAAACACCAATAAAATAAAACGTGAACAAAACAAGCAAAATAAAAGAGAACAAAAATAAACAATGGTTAATCACAATATTAGTTCAAAAATAAAACAACTTGTTCATGCATGTGTAATAAAGGTGTTATTTTTGGTGATAGGGTGACCCCTAAGATGGAAAGTAATGATATAGGTATACCAAAAAAAAAATAATATCACAAGGCTTCCCATAGGTTATAGGGAAATAATGACAAAAAAGAGATGACAAATATGGCCCATAGGCTATAAGAGACAATAAAACAAATAGAGAGAATGGGGGCAATAAAAGAAAAGGAAGGGGTAGCTAAGTTGACTCCAGATGCACCAAGAAAGTAGATGTTGCCTACATAGTTCTATGGATGCGAGATCCAACATGAACTTAATATCAAATTTATTTCTCTCATAATATGAGATAGAATAAAATAGATGATTATAAAAAATGATTGATGTATAGAGGAAACTAAAAATGATCTAACAAAATGGTGAGTCTGTATATAAATCACAAAATGGTGACAACGTAAGATGAAGCCAAGGAAAGATGGAGAAACAAAATGACAAGTGGTTACTCATGAAATAGGTAAGGGTCCTAGGATATTAAGGTAAATAAGTGGTCAAAAAAGAAAGGAAGGTGTGGCTGAGCTAACTTGATATACCCCATGTATCCAAGTACTACCTACATAGTTTTTGTAGACCTCAAGCTGATGTAGTTCTCCTAGAAATAGGAAGAAAAAGACCAAGGTGGTCTACTAAACAACCAAGATGGCCTATCCCAACATTTTTGATGGATTTATATCTTACATGGAGTTTATAAGCCAATATTCATGATTGTTGTGATTTTATAGTTCATTTACAAATGTTTAGGGGTCTTGAAACTATTTTAAATATTTTTGGAATTTTCTAGGCATCTCAACTCAATCAAGAATTAGGAGACACACAATAGTCCAACTTTAAAAATAGAGATATCATGGCTTAGGTTTCTCTCAAAATGATGAGATGATGCCAAAATGGGTGACAAAATTGACCTCAACATGAATCGATCACTACTTACATAGTCCCAAAATGAGTCTTCAAGTCACTATAGTTATACCTTATAGTGGAGGAATCTAACTAGGTAGAAGCAAGTTCATGAATTAGACAAATTACATAGTATAACAATAGGAATGGTAAGGTGATGTGACAATTCATGGAAAAGGTGTTGTTCCTAATTTTCCCATAGGTGGTTATAATTAGGAAATGATGACATGGGTCAATGATACTAATTTAACCAAAAGTAGTTATAATTAGTAGTATGGTGCAGGACAATAATTTGACCAAAGACAATTATAATTAAGGTACTCATAATGAAATGCAAAAACAAATGAAGAGTGTAATTGTCAAACCATTATCTTACTAGTCAACAATAATGACTATATCTATAATACAAAATCAACTGCTAAAACATCATCTACATGTAATTGTTGAAGGTGCCTAAAAAACCAATGGAGTGTAACCAAGTTCAAAAGTATAGGTTATGGAGGGTAAAATAACTTTGATTGATATGAAATATATGGAAATAATGTTACATGGTATGGTACAAGGAAATTAGTATAAAATAATAATGTAAGTGATCCTTGTATAAAAAACTTTAGGTCTCTCAAGTGAAATAACACTTCAGGTGAATGATGTTCATAGGCTCCTAAAATTCATCTTTGTGTGGTTTAGTGAGCTTGTATGCTCTTGATCCATAGTTAGCAATAATGACATATGGGAATATCCAATTAGGATTGAATTTTCCCTTCTTCTTTTATCAGTCATGGTGTTATTCTATTTTTATTTGAGGACAAGATCACTAAGCTAAAACTCTTTGTATTAGACCCACTAGTTATATTGACCCTATAATGGGTTCTGGTAGTAGCCATGCACTTTTCATCTAGTAAATATAGCTTGTGTAGGTGAGAAACTCTATAATTCTCATCATCCAAGATGTGTTTCAATGAAGTACATAAATAAGGTAATTTAACCTTAATGGGAATAATGGCCTTAGTGCCATAGACTAGGGAAGATGGTGTGGATCCTATTAGAGTACAGTAATTAGTGTGATATTCCCAAATGGCATAGAAGATTTGGAGGTAATAATCATGGCCAACATCATTGATAAATTTTTTAAGGATGTTGATAATGGTTTTATTATATGATTCTACTTGACCATTACCATGTGGATAATATGTAGTGGAAAATTATTGGGTGATGTTGTATTCATAACAAAGTGATTTAACATCCTTGTTCTTAAAGACCCACCATTATCAGATATAATGTAGAATGGAATACCATAGCAACATATGATAAGGTTGAAGATGAATTTAGAGATCTATTTTCTAGTCACATAAGTGAGGGGTATAGATTCAACCCACTTAGTGAGATATTTGGTGATAGTAAGGATGTTTTTATGGCCATTAGATGAGGTTGGGTTAATATTCCTAATGAGATCTAATCTACAAGCTCTAAATGATCATGGTGTAAGCATTTGTTTTAATATTTTGGATAAAACATGATTCAAATCGACATACCTTTTAAAATTATCACACTTTTTTACATACACATTTACATTTGCTTCCATAGTTATCTAATAATAACCAACACATAAGAGCTTTTTGAAAAGGATGCCCCCCTGGTGTGGGCTCCACATGCCCCTTTATGGACTTCCCTCAATTATGATGTAGCCTCTACTAAATTTAAACAATGAATCAGAGATCCATCAAAGCTATGATGGTAAAGGGTTGGGCCATGGTATAATAAGAGGCTTGGTGTTTAAAGGCTTTTATTTGTTTATCTGATAGGTTTGGTGGCATGATATGGTCATGAAGGTAATCATAAAGGTTTGGGTACAAAATAGAATTGGGACCAAAATATCATAGAACATCGTGATGATTAAAGGTTCGTGAGAAGTTTCTAGAATATTTTCAATGAGGAATTGCTATTCTCTTACCTTGTTAGCGTAGTGGATCAAAGAACCAATTTTGGCCATGACATCCATTGTCATGTTACTAGATTTTGGTATGTGTTTAAAATAAATTTTAGTAATCTACTAATTGAGAATTTAAACCATGGCATTGTATGGTACCATTTGTATTCATTAAAATTATTTCATCCTACTAATTATACTAATTAAGATAATTATTGACAATTATACTAATTAAGTTAATTTCATATAATTACCATATTCCTATCTAAATTAATTAATAACTTGAAACCCCCCATCCCATTCCTATATAATATAAACCTTACTCAATCCTAAAACCAACTAATCCCTTCATTAAACATTTAATACAACCTATTACCCACTAACATATTCCCTAAGCCAACTAGCCAATTCAAAATTACAAAATAATCTATCTACCCAACCACCACCCTATTCTAGCCTCTCCTAAAACCCTAAACCCTATGGGAGATTTATATAATTGGAGTATTCTATAAATATACCCCATTTTATCCCACTTTTCTAGAATTCTTTAATTTTATATATCTCTATAGAATTAAAAATTCAATAGAAAATCCCCAGCCATTGATTTTAATGGATCACATTTGAATTTGAGCCATTGATATCTCCCTCCATGACTATATAATAAGGATCTCCCTCATCCTTAAAAATAAATTGTAAATACATCAAATTGTTGTTATTTTAGATCCACAAATCCTTCATGTATCCATACATAACCATTATCAAGTTTACTCAACCATTTGGAAGCCTTTATCAACACCAAACAACCAATCTAACATTCTAACATTTGGGCATCAAATAATCCATTTTCAATCCTAGAGTGGATCCATAAAGAGGTAAAGTGATGGTAAGAGTGTTATTATTATGTTGATAGCCTCTTTTATCCAATCTTATTAGTGTGTTTATGTTTTGGGTTTTTATTATTGAAAGTATTAATATAGGTTGAATCTAAAATTTAGAGCACACCAACTTATCATATTTAGTCTGAAAGTGTTCTATAACTTGATTTATAATTAATTGAGAATAACCATAAAATATGAGATGTTTAATGTTCCATTATGATTCTAAAAAAATCTCTACGATGAGTGCATCATATTCAACTAGGTTATTAGTATAAGGAAAAATGATACAAAATGATTGATGAATAAGATCCTCTTATGTTGTAATAAACAATAGGTTTTCCCCTAATCCATGTGATGTAAATGACCTATAAAAATATTGATTCCCCTACTATTACTTAGGATGTGTTAATATTATGGTCATAATGGATTCATCTAGGAATTGAAAAATGAGTGGTTAGGTATTTGTAAGGGGAACTTCAACAAGTTGGTCTACAAGTACTTGGCCCTTGATGGATATTTGGTTAATATAATCAATCTTGAACTCACTTAGAAACATCATCCATTTAACCATGCAGACCTATAAAGTTGTTTTGGATAGTAGATACTTGAGTGGATGTAATTTCAAAATAAATATGGTTTTGTTATCAAACATGTAATGACACCACTTTTGGGCTACAAAGACCATAACTAAAAAATATTTTTCTATTAGAATATAGTTTTGCTCATACATAAGTAGTGTACAAATTATATAGTACATGGAATTTTATTTTTCATTATCGTCATGATGAGCTAGAAGTACCCATATAGATTTGTCTATGGTAGATAGGTATAGTAGAAAAGGTTTTCCTAGCATTGGTGGTAGCAAAACTAGCGGATTGTCAAGATATTCCTAGAGGCAATGAAAATATTTTTGGAATTATTCATCCCAAAGAAATTTAACACGTTTATTTACTAAGTGAATGAAGGGGTGGAATTTATTAGCCAACTGAGAAATGAAGCATCTAATAGACTAGATTTTACATCACAAAATATAGATTTGCTTCAAATTGGAACATGGTGGCACCTTGCTAATGGATTATACCTTGTCAATATCAAATTCAATGCCTAGGTAAGAGATAATGATTTCTAATAATTTTCATAAAGTGGCACCAAAGATGAAATTATTAGGATTGATTCTAAACTTATACTCATAAATCCTTGTAAATAACCTTCATAAAATGACTAGATGGTCAACACACATATTTGATTTACATAATATGTCATTGAGATAGTATTTAATAATTTCATGCATCATATCATGAAATATGATGGTCATGTCTCTCTAGTATGTGGCCCCAACATTCTTAAGGCCAAATGTCATAACCTAATAGAAAAACATTCCCTAAGGAGTGGTGATTAATGGCTTGTGTTGGTATTATGGTATGTTCTTGATTTGATTGTATCTTGAATATCCATACATGAATGAAATCATTTAATACACCATTGTGGAGTCAAATATCATGTGATATTTGGTAGAGGAAAGTCATCCTTAGAGTATGTCTTGTTAATGTCTTTGAATTTACTATAGATTCTGATCCCTTTTAGATTTTTATTGATAGGCACAACATTTGATATCCATTCTAAATAGTTCATCATTCAGATATATCTTACTTATAGTAGTTTTTCCAACTCTTTATTTACTAATAAAATAATATGAGGATGCATCTTTCATAATATCTACTCATAGGTTTAGGATTAGGATGTACAATATGGTGGTATACAACCAAGGTAGGGTCCAAACCTAGCATGTATGAATAGGACCAATCAAATATGTCAAAAAATTCTCTTATAAAGGTTGTAAATATTTCACAATCCTCTTAAGTGATAGAGGTGTCTAATTTGATCATTTTAGGTCATCAAGAGTCCTGTTGTTGACCTTCATAATATCTTATGCTAGGAGAGTTGATCTATCTTTAAGAATGGTTGGAAAGAATGTGAATTATATTTCAATTGTAAAGTCCTCTAGTTGGACTAGTTCTTTAATATCTCATACATAAAATGAATTTGAATCTCCCAATGGTAGGGATGGCCATGTAACAAATACTATTATAATTTTTTGGGCAATTTGATCAAAGGCATGTTGTTCTACCAAAATAAACTCAGACTCAAAATCAAGTTCATCATTGGTGGTCTCCTAAGCTTCATTTGAGGAAAGGAAAATACCTTGATCTATTAGCATCTGAAACATGTTTTAACTAAAAGACTAGCCTTTCTCTTTACTTTTAGCCTAGTCGAAAGTGCCTTAATATGTTTTCACTTTCAGACCTCAATGTTTTATTTTTTTAATTTTGGTTATGGGTGTTCACCTGCTCTCCAAAATAGGTTGTAGGATCTAGTTTGATATAGAACCCTTGTTTTTGGTCTCCCAATGGAACATTGTCTCTCAAACCAAGAAAATTGTAAAAGGTCTCATCATTCTCAAACTTCTCTACAATCATTGTAGCTTCTTGTTGGTCTTGGTATATAAGTTGAGGATGATATAGGCAAAGTAGGTTATAACAAATTATTAGGGTACTGGTATACATGGTATGGGTGTCAAACAAGTTGGCACTAGTAAGGTATTCATAAAGTTTATGATCAAACTATATTTCACTACCAAAATTGTTAGCATTAGTCATTGGTGTTGGAACATGGATAAGATATATGGGGTCACCCCAAGAATTTTAAATCTAAGACCATAAGTACCATTATATTTGGTCATAGAAATAGGCTCAAGAGTACCTTATTAGTTTTCCCCTAGACCTCCTCCTTCATAGGCTTGGTTATCCATGATCTTGTTTAGGATACAATACCTAGCAGTTTTGTAGTAATTATCTAACTTATCATTGTACAACTAGGATTCATCATTGGCAAGTGGGTCCTCTTCTTGGTTAGTGGCTAGTGTGAAAATAATAGGCGATGGATTATAATGTTTACCTTTTCATTGCCATTACATGCAAGGTGGCCTAGCTTTAGGCCATCCATAAAACTTTGGGTTTTATGAAAGATTGGAAATATGAAATTTGTCATGGGTCAAATACTCTCCTAAACCATTGGTTGAGATAGTAAAATGATTAGAAATTTCAATAGGAGGCATATATGAGGATGAGGCAAGGATATTTAGGTCTATATAATTATCTTATAGAAATTAAATAAGTATTTATTTGTCTCTATCATTCTTGGGTACTAGTTCTAGGCCAAAAAAATAGTTGTAACTTTCATATTCAGCCTCCAAATGTTTACAGTATTTATAAGACTGCCAATCTCCATTGATAGTGATTTCCATGTTTGAGTGTAATAACTTGAGACACTGGTATAACATGAAAGGGATTTAATGTATCTCATGTATCCACGGTCCACCCAAAAGAAAATTATATTATAGGTCTAGGTATAACACATGGTAGAGTGTATCATGGGTCAAAGGCCCAATAATCATTGTCAAGCTTATATTCCTTATGATTCTTATCCTTCATTACATTAGGCTTATATAGTGATTGTTTCCAACTATATATTGGCTAATATATATTTGGGATGTTTTTTGAGCTTCAAAGACAAAGCATTCATATCCAATCCATTATCTATGAGGACACATTTGACTTTGTTATGTGTGATGATAAACTCAATGTATAGGGGATTATTATGGAGAGGGCCAAAAGATGACATATCACTTTGGTTGAACATCAAATATTGGCCTAGGGCTAGAATACAAAATAAATATTGGAATTTATCTAAAGTTATGTCATTTGGAACTTGGGATTATCCTAGGAGTTCTATTATGATATTCTTGTGGATAGTACATGTATACAACAAATCTAGAATGGAGATTTATGGGGTTATCTTCTAAAGTTGTTCCAGAATGTCATATGGATTTTCCTTAATATAGGTAAATGGCTTGCTCCTAGCTATCACATTGTGTTGGATGGGTTCATTCATTGGAGATTATGGTTTTGGAATGGTAATGTTAGACCATAAAGTTGTAATTACAGAATTAGGATTAGATACAAGACCATTTTAACTTGACAATGATGGGGAGGTCTAGATAGGATAACTCTTGATTATTGGTATACTTGGCTATAGTCTTGGGGAAATGATGAGTTATCAGTATAAGGTCTTAAAATAGAAATTTATGACTGATATTATGCTAGACTATGATCCTAGGTCAAGGAAAGAATACTAGCATATGTAGATTGATTGGTATTGTTTGGCAAAGATCTTAGTCTATTGGCACTTGGTTTAGGAATAATGGTGATGGTAGAAATAAAATCTCCCACAATATGACCTACAACTTTTTTGAAGTCATGTGCAACTATATGGTAGGTCTATTGGTTATTGGGGTCATTTTGGCCTTGGTTCCTCCCCCTTGATTAAAATTGTTGTTTTTGATACTAATATTGATGTTATTATTGTGACAGTTGTTGGTATTATTATTGTTTTTGTTATGGTCTTCATTGGTGTTGTTATTTATTATTATTGTTATGCTATGGAAAAGGGTTTTGGTAGATACCTAGGTTATAATTAGATGTAGACACTGTATTATTCAATGTAATCTCCCCATTTTCTAATGTGTTTTATATGAGATACTTCAAATTCACAAAAGGGTGTATATAATATAAATGAACATGATGGTATTCATATAAATAATCCTCTTTGTTCCAATCCAGATACAAAATACCCTTAGGATAGTGATTCAAAATTGACCAACTAATCACATTAGCCATATATATCTTAGAAGAAACTATTTTGATAGGTTAACCAAGATCGTTGAAGACTATAGGAGTGTGTCTTCTTCTTATAAGATGGGTTTTCAAAGGTGGGGGTTGTTGTGTTTAAGGAGTTAGTCTAGGTTATTGTGTATGCTATACTTGTTGATTAGGCTATTGATTAGGAATAAGTTGAATTTATGACATAAGCTAAATAGATGGTGTTTTACCATTTAAACATGATTCAAATCAATTAATCTATTACCAAAAACATTCTTATTGTAGTTGTATTATTTGGATTTATCATAGTTGCTAGTTTAAGCAGGTGTTGATGCTTGCACTTAGACTTGGTTAGGACTATGACTGGGGCTTACATTCTAATTCTAATTTGAGGAGGTTAACTTGATAATATCTTTTTTAATAATGGAATATTAAATCTATAAGCCTTTATCAATAATCTCTATGAAGGTGTGTGTACATTGCAGCTCCAAGTGGTACAATATCTTATTGTGAAATTTTTTAGTTAACATAACAACCAATTATTTATTTAGTAAGATATGGGTGGAGTGCCTAGAAAGTGCTCTCCATATATTTCAATAGATGGCAAAGCTCTCACTAAATTTTTTCTTGGCCTGACTCAAATCTACTAATGAAATCTCATGTTTGAGATTATAGGACAAGTGTTGCAGAAACTTATTTGATAAGTCATCAAAATAAGATATAAAATTCTTTGGCAACTTGAGGAACCACTCCAAATCCTATCCTACTATACTATGAGAAAACAAAAGGAGTAGGAAAATGTCACTATAATCCATTGGTTGTAAAATAATAAATAATTCCCTTAAATGGGCCTTAGGGTCTCTTATACCCTTATACTTGTCAAACTTTGGTGGTTCATAACTTGAAGGAAATGGTATATGTAGATACTCCATGTTGAATGGGTATGAAAACATGTCATATAACATGAATTTCATGGCTTGATTTCTTGTTTGAATGGAGGAAATAACATCCTTCACTTGTTGTAGTTCTTTGGTGAAGAAACTTGATGGTACATTTGGTTATGACTAGGTGGTCAAATATGGATTAACTTGATCAGGATACAATAGAGGTATGAAATGTTTATTTCATGGGTGAATCTACCAAGAATATGCATCCTCAAATTAGGATGCAAATGTTTATATTGTATGCATTGTTGGGATATATTCTAGTTTGGGTTCATTATATGGCCTTTGGTTTAAAGGGAATTGAGGTTTAGATGGAAGGATATGCCTTTAAGTAAAGTATTGTGTCTTTTAAGGTTTAGTATGGATGTTCTATCTACTGTTCTAACCTATCTAAATAAAGGGAACTTACTGACTAAGGCCCTATCCTTAGATTTATGGCACGTGATGAGTAAAAGGTAATTATTTTTGAATGGGTACTTGGTGGGCATTAGTACCTCATTGTTACACAAACACTTGTGGGGAACTAGATGTTTATTAGGTGTTTGGTATTTATCTCTAACCAATATAAATATGTTATTGATTTGAAATTTTTTGTTATTGTAAGGGTATATTTTTCTATAACTATTGAGGTACGCTTATTGCTACCTATTGAATTGGAATATTTATTTCCCCCTATTGGGGTGGCAAAGTGTTCTACCTATGCTATGGTGGTAGGTTAGACTATGCCTATTATTTTGTAATGCTAGTTGCCACTTATTTAGGTGGGATAACATTCATCACTTATTATTGAGGCAAATCATTAGCCAATGCTTGATTACTCAATACCTATTATTTTATACTTGAAGAAGTTACTGGCTAAGGAATGGAAGTAATTTGTTGTAGTTTGGATGGAGGATAGTTTAGACGTAGGAGCTCCTTCCCCTAGTAATATGACCCAATCAAGGTATTAACTAAATGCACTTATTGTTATGGATAATTTGTTGTTGTATTTAAACCACTTTGTCCTCAATTAGAAGATTCTTTATGTTATCCAATGTGTTTGGCATATTAGTCTACGTAGAAGCCATAGTCACATCTACAATAGATGGGACATTATAAATTTCACCAACTGAAGTGCTTTGTGAAAATGGGTCTATACCTAGATTAGCTTGACCTGTAAACTTAATAAACACTCCTATTGAAACATCTAGCTGTATGAGTGGGGCATTTGACATGGCCATGGTATTAAAATTGTGTGTTAGATTCGAATAGGTATGGTATGCTTATTGCATTTGTATAAAAAGGTCCACTATGAGGCCATTTCATTTTAAAAGCATATTTGGTTCTTGATACAACATTGGCATGAGTGTTTGATGATAGCTAGTAGAGGCATATTCAATGTTTTGGGTATAAGGCATGTTTAGAAGAACATTAACTAGACTAGGTATGTTTTCATGGGGGAAGTCTACTAGAAACTAATTCCCTACCTCCATGGATATGACTAAAACCTCATTATTGTTTTAAATAAAGTGACAATAAAATAAATAAGGATCATATGTTAATGGCATAGTAATATAATATGGTAAATGTTGAACTTGTTCTACAACTAATGATATGCTAGGGAGATATTACATGGTTTGCTCTTGGTCTTTGTCTGAATATGGAGGTGTGCTAACCAAATAATGGGATAAAGTATATTGAATTTTTCTCCCATATTGAGTATTTTAAGAAGGATAGGGATCCATCTCAAAAACTACATCATCACCATAGGCTCTTGAATAAAGTGATCATTTGTAACCACATTATCATAACCTAGATTGTACATAGTACCACTATGTGTGTAACAAGACATATCCAAATTAATGATTAATGTTACACAAAAAATGTCAAGAGTTACACAAAGTCTAAAAATGTGATCTAAATGATAGATGGTCAAAATTTGGTTAAAATTGGTCTAAAAACTTGGTCTAAGAGTGGAATTGTTCTCCAAAATAGCTAGTGATAAATGTGTTCTAAAATGTCTCTAAGGTCTAATGTCAAATGTCTCACACAAATGGTCAAGGTAAATGGATAAATTTGAATGCAATTTTTTTGAAAAATGTGTTTGAAACAACTCTAATCTAGGTCTAAAAATAGAAAAGGTTGCTAGGTCTTTGGGAACAAGACACAAAGATAGGCTCAAAATACACTAGTTCTAAAACAAAAGGTAAAATTCTAGGTCTTTTGGGAACATGACACAAAATCTAGACTTGGAACAAACTAGGTCTAAGGTAAAATGGGAATTGATAGGTCTTTTAGAAACATAACATAAAACCTAGACTTCAAACAATGCTAGGTCTAAAAAGGGAAGGTAAGTAATCTATCAATGTTGAAGTTAGGCTCTATTTGAAGACACTTATAGAGAAAATTCCATCCTACCCTTGAGATATCAATGCTATGACACACTATATGACATGAAAATAAGATTTTTAGCATTTAGGTTGATCTCAGACCTATAAAGGGAAGATTATACCACTTTACATATCAAGAAAACACAACATATTAAGCATAGATTGGCAAACATTGCAGAATGTCTTTCTCATTACTCCAAGAGGTGAAGAATAAAATTTTGGTAGAGTATAGTCATACCAACATGAGGGATGAAAATCAAGGCTCAATATCCTAAATATATAGAATAATGGAATGAGAGAGAGGAGGTTTTTTGGTGTTAAAGGGGTCATTAGTGAGCTCAACTCTACTCACCATAGAAATTACAACCACCCTAAATTTATATTCCTTCAAAGTGCTCAATTGGTCAGGACTACCTCAACAAATGGTTTCAACAGCCACTCATCCCTTCTCCCACCACTTTTTTCAATGATGCTCTTTTTGGTTATAATGTCTGTATCAAGTCATTTTCAAGTTTAGTGTTGATGTTGATGTAGTTACAATAGATGGATCAATCTATTATGCTTTTATTTTGGTACTGATTTCCCCTTACTAGTTAATTTATCATGAGAGATTGGAGAAAAGGGTCATTATCACATCATTTTATTTGGCAACAAACCTTGATGTGTATGCCTCTGTGGCCTTGTCTTCAAACTTGAAACTTGGACTACCTTAGATAAAACCAATTTATATTAGTTTTTCTATAATCTCAACACTTCTACTTGTCAACCTTTGCTTTATATTAGGTCTACAAGACCCTTTTAATCTTTTATAGAGTCCTAAAGGTGACCCTCAAGCCTACAAGGTCCATTCTAGTTCTTCTTATATCATCATTGAACTCAATACCTTTTTGGATTAACTTGCCTGAGTTGAAAACCTACATCTTCAACTTTCATTAAAAGTCCTAGGCTTGCCTTTTCTTGATTGGTCATCATAAGTTGACTTAGATCATTGACCTATTGACCTCCTCTCTTAATATTGATATCAATTTTTACAAATGACCACTGATTATTGATCTTATACTTGAGATAACATGGTATTGACACTTTGCACCTTTGCATTTTCACCCAAGATCTGTTCACCCTTTGATTTGATCACATGTTGTTGATCTCTTTGGTATAATTAAATGCACTCCATTGATATTTTGGGGACCCAATTAAACTACTATATCATCCTCACACCATTAAATCTAGATGTATAGATTAATTTAAACCATTGGATATGCTTAGATTTAAAAATAAACAACTATTTATTGGGTATTAAATTTGATATTCATGCGAACGTCATTTAACATCCTTGAGGATGTATGTGACATCACACATACCATCAAACACAAGATATAATGGATTTTTTAGACTATCTTAAATTTGACATATGTTTGAACATATCCCATTATTTAGCTAACTTTGAATATTTATATGTTGAAGTGCAAGAGTCATGGAGGGATCAAATTTTCTAGAGATGTTCCTGAGACTAAAAGCATTATGCCCACCTGATCCACTGCCTCTAGGAGATTATTAAGTGTGTTTAATTTTTTTAAAAATGAGATCACCTATGAAAATTTTAATGATGTCCACATGCCTATCATGGCCAAAAATGGCTAAGTATGGAAATTTAGCAAATTCTATTTAAGGAGCCAACTATGAACATGCGTAACTTTTGTTGTGTTTCATTTCATGACCTAAAACTTAGTGCATATGTTATTATGACTAAATTAAATAAAATGATATGATATTTTCTCCTGAAACTACCACAAATGTGAGATATGGCACTATACAACTACTCACTTAGTTCTATTTGAGCTTCTTTGCAAATTTTCTAAGTATGGAAACTTAACAAATTTTGCCCAAGAGGCCAAATTTGAGCACTCATATCTTCTATTAAACTTGGATGCATGGCCTAAATTTTTGTGTGTAGAATCTTGGGACTGATTTGATCATAACCATATGAACAATTATCCATAACTCATCCACATGTGTCAATGCTAATGTTAGCATATTGCCTACTCAAAATTTTTGCCACTAGACCCAACATTTCAAGATGAACACAATGAAGAACTATATGAATACCATACACTTACACACTCATTATAAGAACTATTGACACCCCATGGGGTTTATGAAACTCTAGTCATATCTATATAAATTTAAAAATTACACTTTAAGTGAAATTAAAGTGTTTCAAAAGTTTTACAAGATACATCATCCCTTACGTCCATTCATTCCTTCCAGAACCTGCTCAACTCTTGCTCCATTTTTTGATCTTTAGGAAACTACACTACATTCAAGAATAATCTTGGTATGTGGTCCAAACTTGACAACATTTCTATTGACTCAACTAACTTGACTAGCTAACTAGTCATTGAACCTAAACATTGATCAAGTTTTCTTATGATGGCTTCATAAATAAATCATCCTTGTAAAATGACTCTGATTGATTCCTAATGTTTTTTTGGAATAATAGGACACCAAAAAAACAAGAAAATCAATTGAACATACTATAAAAATAGCTAAACAACAAAATATCCATGTGAAAATTCATTTGGATGAAAGACATATCGATTTAACTATGCACAAAGACCAGGAGATACAACTAGAAACAAAACTTGAGATACCTCCCATTGAAAATGATGCGAAGGATCTCTCCATTAAATCTAGCAAGCTCAAAAGAATTTATCTCCTTTCAAATTATGATAACATAAGTTCCACTCCAAATACTATCAAACTTGGAGTGTTTTCTTGGTTTTCCATAGTCCTCATCCCATTTAAGGACTATATCACCTTATTGGAAATTCCTTGAAGAAGATATCTTGTCAAATGAATTATTCACTTAGTGATGATTGGACCACATGGTGTGCATTACAGTGTTTATTATTTCTTCTGGCTTCCTCAATTCATTCAGCCTCACCTACATAGTATCATCTCCAAAGAGCTCAAATTGATGTCGAAGATCTAATGTATGAATTTCAAGAGATATAGGGAGCTTGGCTTATTTCATATAGACAAGAAGATATGGGTATTATCTGGTATATTTGTTTGGTATCACTCTATCTTACCATAGGGTATTCCTTAATCTAGTGTGCCACTCCCTTTGGTTATCCTCTATAGTCCTCTTAATGATGCTCAACAAGTTCTTATTCATGGACTTTTCTAGTCCATTTCTTTACGGGTAATAGTAAGAAGATGCTTTGAGATAAATCCCATGGGAAAGGGCCCATTCACACACCTTGTTGATACTAAAATCTAATGTATTGTCAAAAATGATTATAAAAGGCACACCAAATCTAGTTACAAGACTATCATAAAAGTCCAAAACAAAAACTTCATTGGCTTACTTGAGGGAAGATGCTTCAACCCATCTTGTAAAGTAGTTTTTAGCTATAATGATCCACATGTACCCTTTACTTTAATGGGGGTGTATCATCCATATGAAATCCAAGTCCCATTGCATGAAAGGATACTCTACTTGTATTAGCTGCAAGGGGAGGGAAGCCAATCTTTGTTTGTCAACAAAAATTACACATTTTTAAAATTTCCTTACCGAAGAGTATGCATCTCTAAACATAGTGGGCCAAAATTACCCAGATCTAATGATCTTGGAGACTATGGTCTTGGAGGAAAAGTGCCCACTAGCTAGACTATCATGGAACTTCTCAAGTAGTTTGTTTATCTGACTTGATTCCACACACCTCAAAAGCATGCCTCTAATGTCTCTCTTGAAAATTACTCTATATATTAGGACATAAAATAATGTTTGTAACCTAAAATAACTTATCTTGGCTCTATCTAACCCACATAGGACATTATCCTAACTCAAGAACCTTGATTATGTCATGTGTCCAACCAAAAGGTGTGTTATTTTTAACTACCTATTGGTTGTCATGGACTGCCAACACTTGATCCTTATCATGACTTACCTCTACTACAAGGTTTTCACATAATCCTATACCTTTTAAAATATTTGTAACTCTAACCTCAAGGTTATACTCCATACACTTTGTCAGCCATCCAACTCTTTTCTCTTTGAGGTCCATATTGAGTATGAACTCTTTGACACTTGGGTGTGCTACCATGAGTATGATCTTACTATTGGAGACCATGTGCCTAAAATTCTTCATGATTTTTAATAATGAAAGTACATTCTTATCTAAATATTTGTATCCTTCTTCATATCTATTTAAGGCCTGACTAAATAAATTAATAGGCTATTCTAAACCTTGGTCATTCTCCTGCACCAACATGGTAGAGATTGCATTTAATGTAGAGAAGGCACACAAATATAATTCATTATTAAAATTAGGATTAAGCAATGTGGGGGCATGAGAGATGGCATCCTTGATGACTTGAGAAATTATTTTACCTTATTTGATCCATGTAAATTCTTTGTACTTCCTCAACATATGAGTAAGATGTTTGACCATCTTTGTAAAGCATGGACTAAACCTCCTTATGAAATTGATATTTCCTAAGAAAATCTATAAAACATTCTTATGCTTAGGTAATGGTAATGGTAAGGACAAGATGGATTCAAATATTTCAAGGTCTATGGAAAGACCATCTTTAGACACTAAATTACCAAATAATTTGACTTCATGAACACCAAATATGCATTTTTTAGGATTCAAAGACACACCAAATTTTTTGCATCTTTCAAAGACTAACCTCAAGTAAAAAAAGTGACTAGTTGGGTCCTTTGAGAAAATAATGATTTCATATAGGTATATGAGAACCATGTAATTTATCAAACCTTAAAAGTAAATATGCATTTCCCTTTTGAAAATTACCCCAACATTGGATAGTCTAAATGGCATCTTCATGTATGCATAAGTGACCCACTTTGTGATGAAGAAAGTCTTATGTTTATCTTCTTCTTTGACCATGATCTAATTATAACTAGAGTATCCATAAATAAGTGATAAAATTTGGTAACCTTCCACCTTTTAAATAAAATGATCCATTGAGGGTAGTGGGTAGTGATCTTTCAAGGACACCTCATTGAGGCCCCTAAAGTCAACACATAAATGTATATCCCCATTATTCTTCCTTACTAGCACAAGGTTTTCCACCCATGAGGAATGTTTGATGGGGGATATTATCTTTGACTCAATAAATTTGAATAATTCCATTATCATTAGGTCCTATACTTTTAGATTGATAGACCTTTGTTTTTGTTTGACTGGATTTACATTACTTTCTAGTTCAATGGTGGGTTGTGAAATTTTGGGATCAAATCCCTTCAAATATTTGTACTCCTATGCAAATATGTCAAAAAATTCTTAGCACAAGGCAACAAATGCATTTCTCTCTTCTGTTGTGTTGACCTTTCCTAACTTCAACAACTTTTTCTTAAATATCTCTATCCTTTCATAATGTTCTTCCTTAGCTGAGATGCATGCTTTGCCCTTCCTCACTTGGTCATATTCATTTAATATTATCTCTAATGTCACAATCCCTTTAGGAAAATTATTATATCTTAGTTATAATATATGATCATCATATTGATGTTGGAATTTGTCTTGATTCTTATGGCAAAATTTTGCCTCTTGCATTAAAAAACATATAATTTTATCATCATTGTAAAACACTTTCCAACTAACCTAATTATTAGGTATAACTATCCTACATATGACCTTGATCTTATCCTTACTTTCATTTCCTTTGACTCCTTCTACAATCTCATATTGAGCTCTAATGAAAATAATCTTGTTTGCATGTTGATTTTCTTCTCTTGGTACTGATAAGATGTTGAATGTGAAGAAGTCCTCCATGAGGTCCCATACATGGTGGTTGTAAGCTTTCAAATGATGTTTATTGACTACACTTATGCCTCTCACTTGTTTTACAACAAGATCATTTTCACCCTTGACTTGAATAAGTTTGACACCTCTTCTTCTTGCCTATTTCAAACCATTGAAAAGAGATTCATATTCAGTTCTGTTTAAAGTGAAACTGAATTACAACCTTGTAGCTAAATGGTACTTTTGAAATACCATTCTTTGACCTAGATCCACTAAATAATAAAGTCCATAGACCATCTTCTTCTTGAGTGGTTTTAGTTAAACAAGGTATAGTAGCACCCTCATCATGCATATAATACACCCCTAAGCTTGCTTCTTCAATGTTGTTATAGGGATCAAATCCATGATTATCAATTACCCATTCATCTAAGTATATATTTGAGATGCCTTCAAGATGATTGTGAGGATCTTGTTCACTAAAATTCTCATCTTCTTCAAATATGATACAGTTGACATTTTCAAGGTTAGGCATATAAGGCTCTAAATGGAACCTATAAATAGGTTTTGACCTAATATTGACTTTAGTTCCATATCTAGTCCTAAAAAGTTCCATATTTGGTCCTAAAAACCATGTATGGCTAGCTAGAGGATAAATATCCCCCAATTTTTGTAGTAAAGTCTCTAGATATGCATAGGGAAAAATATGGGGTAGGTCTACAACCATTACATTCTAAGTGATGACACAATTTGGGCATGTTGTGAATGTGATATTAGGGTCTTTTAATATGCATACTATTTTAGTGGGGGAACCATCCAATTGGAGAACTCATTTTTCATTGGGCACATAATTAATCTCAATATTATATGTTATGGCATTAGGAATAACTAATGTTGACTATCCTAAATCTATCATGCAATTATGTGCAAAGCAATATCCTATGATGGTTGAAATATATAATGGAGGGGGCTTGATAATCTTGGGGGAATGAACAAAGTTCTAAGCTTGAATTTAATTAGGCACTTAGTTAGAAACACAAATAGGATTAGGTTTATTACTATTTATAAAAATAGTGTTAACCTTATCAGCTATCCCATTCATATGGGAAGGGTTGGAGAGCTCTTGCTAAAGAATCTCTTTCTATCCCAAAAAAGATAGGGCATCAGACATAGACATTGCAACATTAGCCTTATGCATATGATCTAAAATATGGAAAGGAATATTAGTACCTTTGGGCTACATCTGGGAAGTATAATTATCACTTGGAACTTGTGTGACCTGAGGAACACAAGGATATTTCTAATGCTACCCATGATGTTGAGGTTCTTTTTGAGTTTCAGGGGATTTAATATGTAAATTTGAAGAAGTAGATTATTGACTAACTTGTGGAGATGATAAAGAGGCCATAGGTTTCCCCACCTTGTCATCCATCATCCTCATCTTATTCCTCATGTTGGATACAACTAGTCCATCAAATATTTGTGTAGTACACCCCATGTTTACTATTATATGCTTAGACATATTTTCTCCTTGTTGAAAATTTATGCACATAGTATGATCTAGTGCCTTACCCATGTTCCCTTGATATTTAATTTGAGATTTTGATGGTGTCATGGTATGCATATTATCTCGATTCATTGGATGGCCTTGGAATGAAGGAACATGTTTCCAACTAGGGTTTTAATACATTTTTCTACTTGTATCCATTACCATCTCATTGGATTATCTTGTTGACTGCCATTGACCTTCTTGTGCAAGATTATTTTGTATGGGTACCAAAGCTCTTGAGTTACTAGCAGTTGTGGGGTTGTATTTATTATAAGATCTCCCTTGAGTAATTTGGTGAATAAGGGGGTCTATTGTAGGATTAATTAGGATATTGGGTTTGGAAAGGGAATTAGTATGGATTATATGAGGCATGTTATTGTCTTTCTAGGGCCACTAGCTTTTTGTTTTGAGCCTTCAATAAGCTTTTAATCCTTACAAAGTTATCCTCTTAACCATCATCAGGTTAGGCTTAGTTTTTTAGGGTGGGTAATGGAGAAATAGTAGGTGTGTTTGGCTGAAGATTAGGTAAAAGTGGAATTAGAGGTCTTGGCATAACCTTTCCTACTTGTATCAAATGGTTTTCTACCCTTACAAATATTTCATAAGCCCTTGGAAGGGTTGTCCCACCCATATATTGGATCATGACTATAATTTCTAAATTCAATGCTCTCAAATAGTAAAGTAAGACATAATTGGGTGTGGGCTTAATGATGATGGGGATCCTATTGCAGGTCTTCTAGAATCTATAGTTGAAATCAACAATGGATTCTTGAGGTGCCCTCTTGACTAAGGTGAGTTGATCAAAAAGTGACACATGGTCACTTCCATCTTCAAAATGTTTATATAGGAATTCGCCAAACTTATCCCAATTATTGATTGTGGTAGGAGCTAGACCACTATACCATTTTAGGGATTTGGATTTCAAGGATGTGGTTAATAGTCTCATGGCTACATTTTCTTATGTAATATGATGTACTGAACAAAGATTTATAAAGTCAACAATGTGCTCTACAAGTGTGGTGGAGTTTTCTCCTATAAATTATGGTATAATGTTCAAGGAGGTAGTAGGGATGTCATCATATTACTGAATGTTAAGAGGGATACAACCATTGAAGGGTATAAAAGGTTACAATCTAGGCTTTTCCATCTACATGGTGGGTATTTTACTACTTAAAATAATAAGGTGGCCAGGAGAAGAATATTTATTTTGGGGATAAGGGCCTATCCTATTGAGTCTTGATATTTTATATAAATAAGGAGGTATATCAACAAATTTAAAGGGAATTACCTTACTGACTAACCTTCTAGTGATATTTGGCATAATAGGTGATATCTGGAGGATGCTATGAAATTTGTAACTTGGAGAATATTTAGCTTCTGATGATGATGGGTATCTTTGTCTACTATAATTAATTCTCCTTAGCTCCTAATTTTTGCTATGATAAAGAGAAAGAGTCCCACTGGGCATGCTAGAATTATTGTAGACTCAGGTTGCACCCTACTTGATAAAAGAAAAGTTCAAGTCTTACTCTCAAACCTAATCCAACATGGGAATGACCTTAGGTTATTTGTTACTTGTATTTGGATTATACCTCTAGGTTTTCTTAATGAGGCTATATCCTCAGATAGGATAATTTTGATGTCACTTTCTAAAACCTAAGCAAGTTGGTATGAAAATAGTAAATAAGTTACATAAAATAAGACCTATTATAACATGTGGTGATGTAGCATAAATTTTTAATTTCCAATCATAAGATTAAAAAATTAGCACAATGACAGACCATGAATAAAATAAATAAAATTCTTGTTGTGATTTCTAATCAATAGTATTTCACATAGATGTCAGTTTAATGTACTCAAAATGGAGGATAATGAAGATAAGGTCTAGTTGAAGACACTTGTAGACAAAATTTCATCTTATCCTTGATATATGAATGATATGAAACACTATATGACATAGAAGAAATATTGCTAGAATTTAGGTTGAGCATTGACTTTCAAAGGGAAGATTAGACCACTTCGCATATCAAGCAAACACAACATACTAGGCATAGATTGACAAACACTCTAGAATCTCTCTCATTACTTAAAGAGGTGAATAATAAAATATTGGAAGAGTCTAGTTGTACCAGCTTGATGGATGAAAATCAAGGCTTAGAAGCTTGAATATATAGAAGAATGAAATTCAAGGCTTACATGTGAATTATGTCTAAGGAGCCAACTTTGAACATGCATAACTTTTGTCATGTTTTGTTGCATGACCTAAAACTTAGTACATGTGTTCTTGGGACTAAAATAAACAAAACCATATGATTTTTTTATATGTAAACTACCACATGTGTAAGATATAGCACCATCAAACTAATCACTTAGATTTATTTGAGTTTCTTTGCAAATTGGCTAAGTATGGACACCTATCAAATTCTGCTTGAGATGCCAACTTTGAACACTCATATCTTCTACTATGTTTGGATGCATGGCATAAAATTTGGAACATATAAAATTGGGACTAATATGATCACAAAAATATGATCAATTCTCCCTAACTCATCTTCATGTGGAGATGATAATGTCAATAAACTACATACTCAAAATTTTTGCCACTAGATCCAACATGTCAAGATGAACACAATGAAGAACTAGATAAATACCATGCACTTACACACTCATTATAAGAAATTTTAAAACCCCATGGGGTCTTTATAAGTATATTCATATCCTTAGAAATTTATAAATTATAGTTTAAGTAAAATTAAAGTGTTTCAAAATCTTTGAAATTTGTATGATCCCTTAGGTTCATTTATTCTATCTAGAACTTGCTCAGCTCTTGCTCCATTTTTTCATATTTAGAACACTATAATTAATCCAAGTATAAACTTAGTATGTAGGCCAAAATGGCCAATATTTATACATCCCAAAAGTGAGAGATGAATGTCTAATCCAAAATCAAGTGAGACAGGCATAAACTAATCAATGTTTGAATCTGAACTTAACAAAACCAATTTAGATCTTATTTTACAAGACTTTTTTTTCTTAAATGGACAATAAGATAGAACAAAAGAGATAGCATAAAGATACTATGAATAGAAAAAAAATTCACACATGGTTTTGAAATTGATTGGACATAAGGAAAAAGTCTTTAAAACAATATGAGTAGAATAATGACACTATCTCACTAAAAAGGTATGACAAATAACTTGTTTCAAATTCTCTAAGGAAAAGAATAAAAATGAAATGGGTAGTGTAATTATTCCTCCTTTCAAACAAGTAACACACACACAAGTTTTGACAAATTACTAAAGCAAAGTGTGTTTTCAAATGGATGGCATAAAACCTCTTTAGGAAAATGAGTGATGTGTAAACATGAATTTGTTTGGATGAATTTTGAAAAACAAATAGTTTTTTACTCAAAACATTACAAGTAAAGAAGAATGAGAAAAACACTTAAATGCTATCCAAAAAAATTGGCAAGATAGTTTTGTACTCTTAGATTCCATCTATATATTCTTTCTTGTGAGGAAATAATTTTTTAAATCTAATAAAATTAGCTACACATGAAAATTAGGTTTTTAGTCCCCTTCTCTCAAGATATAATATTGTAACTTAGAACTTCAAGTTAATCACCCCACACCAATAGTACTCCATAGTAAGTGGGGTTTAACTAAAAACTATAAGTATCGCACATTATAAATGGTCCCATGTGTGTGGTTAACACTAGGAAACAATAAGCATATTGTTATTAAAATATCTTATCCTTTTTATCACCACTATATCCACCAATTACTTAGTGTAGTATGATGTTCAAGTTAAACATATTTTTCAAAGCAATATCTTTATAATGGAGCTTGTTTAATCACTCAAATAAGCATCCCAACAAGTTGACCTCAATTTATATACCCATATCATGGAGTGGGATCGAAATGATGTTGGGAGATGAATTCTTTAGTCAACACTTCCCTATATAACCCATGGAGAGGCTATCGACTCCTACTCATAAGCCAAGATGTAAGAAATAAAAATTGTATAAGAACTTTAGGGTCAATTTAGGGTTACCCAGATCATTTAGATCTTGGAGATTATCTTAGTGATATTCCTTATATGCTTGGACTACATGATAAAAGGAAAAGGATAAATAAATTTTGAGTCACCCGAGTTCCCTAAAGGGTATAGTGGTAGAGCATACATACTAAGTCAATTTTATAAGAATGACATAAACACCACGTAAAATGATAAATAAGCAAGATCTTAAGAGAGTTTAATCTATGTTTGAGTTCATTTTAGAAAACCAAGTGAAATATAATGTGAAGATTATCCCCTTGGTATTTTTTAAGTTATGAATTTTGAAAAATGAAAAATAAAGCAATTAAATGATTTTTAAACACCAAGTGTGATTTGAAGAGTTAAAGTGATAGAAAAATGTCTTTCTTTAGCCTTTGGGTCCTGGAAAAAGTGTTAGTGGGTTTACTTGTTTGGAAAAATTGATATCCTTACAAATTTGTTCAAAAAGGAACAAAATAACCTATCTTTAACAATTTTATAGTTGCAAAGTAGACTACAAACTATGAAATTATTCTATCATAAAAACATAGTAAAACCATAATGTTTAAAAATCATAGTGGATGATTTTGATATTTTAAAATGATTTCACAACTTGGTTAAATAATTTTGTAACTCAGGTTTGTAATTTCACAACTTAATGATTTAGAAACTTCCAAAAAAAAATTAAACTTAGGTAATAATTTCACAACTCAGATAGATGATTTTGTAACTCAGGTAAATGATTTCACAATTCTACAATTTTGAAACTTAGGTCTAAAATTTCACAACCCAGGCAATAATTTTGTAACTTAGGTAGATGTTTTTGTAACTCAAGCGAATGATTTTGTAACTTAGGTCTATAATTTTGCAATTAAGGTCTATAATTTCATAACTATCTCAAACCTTCAGGAAAAATATCCAAATTGACAAATAATTTCATGATTCGATGGTACGATTTCACTAGTAAGTATCCTAAATTCATAAATAGCTAATAAAATCATGAAAACACATAAAACAAAGAATGATTTCATAATTAAAATGGATTATTTATCAACTAAACCCTATGATTTTGTAAAATGAAAATTTTACAATTAAACACTACAAATTTGCAATTAAAATGATAATTTCATAATTAAAACTCTATGAATTCACAATGAAAATGAGAATTTCACAATTAAACTCTACAAATTCAAAAATTTGCATAAAATAGGAAAAATCGTTAAAAATGTAAAATGAATTCACAAATTTTCTTCAATATTTTGGAATTTTCTCTTTAAATTTCATAGTTACATAGAGTGGAGGTCAAGTGATTTTTAAAGAGGAATTCATATATTTGGCCTACAATTTCATGATTTACTTTACCAAATTCATAGTTATGCAGTCACAAATTCATGAATATGTAATCACAAAGAAAAAATGTAAAAGTTGTCAAGGAATCAATAAATTAAGATCTATAATGAAATCTTCTTGGATCCAAAAGGATCCCAAGATCCTCCATTCTTTCTTGTGGTGTTTGTGATCCCATTTGGTGTGCCATTATGTAACATAGGATTATGAATAAGATTTTTAGTCTCTTGGTAGTGAATAAAATTGAAGCAAAATAACTTCAATACAAATGAATAATTATATGGTGAGAGTAAGTAATAAGAACACAATGAAAACACAACTAAAATAAAAAAAGAGAAACTTCCCTTTACCTTCCTTGTATCTCCAAATTACTTGTTAAAATGATTGACATGCTCAGCTTATGGATAATGGAGTCTTTGTTAATGGTGATCTTACATCACCTCCCCTTCGTTCACCTTGGCCTAGATTGATTTATATTGGCATGTGGGCATGGTAACACTATAATGAAGCTTTTTGGAGGTATTTTGGCATAATAACATTGCAATAAAAAATATTAAAGATCAATATTTGAGGACTTCTATTTATAGCATCCAAAGTTAACTCTCACCCAAGTTGATTTAGATTAGGATTAACCATGGTTGAGCTCAAGCCAAACTTAGGTTAGTTAAAATTAACCTTAGTTTAGTTAAGGAGGTGGCATGTAATTATGATTTTAAATTAATAAGCATGGCTCATAAATTTAGATATTTGTTAAATAGTTTGTGAATGCTTGACAACTCACAAAAGTAATGACAAAGAAGCTTGATATTTTGAATTTTTGAATGTCCATTTTTATATATTCATTAGTTGAAAATATATTATTTATCTAATCATTTAATCTAGTTTAATTATTTGATTCATTCCGCTTATCATTTTAGCTTTATAAGAATTGTTCAAGTGCCTCGCTCAATGTGTTCAAAGGCTAAAATGTCAGTTGTTAGGTTACAAGGTGATTGGGGATGAATCCATGAGAGGTTATTATTGTGTATAGGATAATAAAATAAATAGGGATACCTCAACTTGATTATGAGAATTAAAAATTTATGTGCATATGAAATTGGGGCATTTAGTGATTCTTAGGCTTAATTTGCACTATTTGGTAGAAGTTGATCTGGTTTCTAATTGAAAGCTAATTATAGATAAAATGTGGTGTCTAAAATATAGATAAAAATAATAGGGTAATTATAGGCAGTTATTATATAACATGAGGTATATGTAAACTAAAGTCTCTATATCATGTTGTCTAATGGCTTGATTATTATGGCAATACCACTCACACCATAGTGTTAAAAAAATAGATCACCATTTGGTCCAAAATTAAAAATCATATATAGGTAAAAACTAATAGAACATATTTTATAGGTAAAACAAAATAAAATATATAAATCTATATTTACAACATAAAATTAAATTAAATAGGAAATCCACTTATAATACTAATACAATAAAATGACACACATAAAAAGACATCAAGATAGCCAATATAGTTTTACAATCACACAAAATAGTATCAATATAGCCAATATAATTTTACAAACACAAAACTATATTAGGATGATTTATATAGTTTGAAAAACCACATAATTATATTATGCTATCCAATATCACTGGAATATAGGAAAAAACTATATCATGCTAGTTGATATAGCTAGGCTACTACTTTAGAATATTTTTCTAAGAATCTAAAATGAAAAACACATGAAACTAATCCATTTTAAAGTTGAATAATATTCACATAAAGTTCACTATAATGTATTTATGGGATAGGATTAACCACATCTTTCATCTTTCTCTCAATAGAATAGGAGATACATAAAGTCAATAAAATAGATCCTATGATACTTGGATGATTAGGTGAGTACCAAATGAATTTTGTAGATATATAATAGGGTTACCTACAATTTGAATATCAATAGGAAATGGTTATAAATACTAATCCTTTGGATCAAATATGTATCTCTCATTAGACTTAATAAAAAATATGATATGGTTGGATAACAAGTGATTATAGACTAAACTAAGGATGGGTTGGAATGATAGTAAAAGGTAAGGTTCCATGATGAAACAAATCAAGGTCTAGGCAACCTAAAGTGGTTTATGTTAGGTCTAATCAAATGTATAGCCACAACAGCTTATTCACTATTTAGGAGACCTAAACAAGGATACACATGCATATATTCACAAAGTAACAAGTGAAATCTAATTTACCAAGTAGATAAATGGAAGAGTATAGTGGTAGTATATAAATACCTTGTAGTGGACCTATCAACACCTCAATCTTCACCTTGGCTCAAGTGGAGATTTGTAAGAGAATGTTCTAGGTTGAAGACATCAAATGGTCAGACGGAGACCTAATCATTCCTCAGCTAGTAACTCCCAATCACTCTTATTAGGTTTCAAATACAACACAAGATAAGAATCTCAAGATAATATTTTAAACCACTATCTCTTGAAAATGGACTTATAAAAAATTTCAAGTAAAATTGGACTTAATAAACTTTATTTGATATTATATGAATGAAATATGACCCATATAAATATTGATCCAACATCCAAAACTAACCTTAAATACTAAGCTGGTCGTATCAACTCATTCGATATAGTTGAGAAGATAACTAAAAAAATGGTATTGGATATACTGATATAATACATATGTTACATGGAAAGCTAAACATCCCATTATATTGGATGATAAATTATAAGAAGAGTAAAGTCACTTAAAATGGTATTGAGTAAGTTAATATTGTATGACATAGAGATGATATCAAATATGGACTAGAGATATATAATAGAGATAAAGAAATGGACACTTGGAAGAGGTGAAAATAATAGTAACAATAGTGTAATAAGTATATACTATCAAAAATCACCATAATCCCTTATTACCTCATTCATGGTATACCCTTTAAGTCGTACACTTAAGTATATTTATGCATCAAGAAGTTGTTGCAAAAGAATATGTCAATAAATAAGAAAGTGAAAATAGTATGTTTATACATTTTATTTGAATATTATTGATTGATTATTTTTGGATATTTTTCATGTTTTATACTTGACTCACATATCTAAAATATTTATACTTGATCAAGTCCAATAGGTTGCACATGTGGTATAATATAACAATCCTCAAATTATGATTGGGTAATTTTTTAGTATCTGAAAGGTGTATCAACTATTATAATAGTATATTCACATCTATCATTGATAATTTTGATACATCTATGCAATTTAAGATATACAAACTCCATGGTATGAATCCAAGGTCTTCCCAAGGTTAAATTATAATGTTATTTATTATACATGACTTGAAATATAGTAGTCAATGTTTTGGGACCTACTAGTTAATCCAATGTGATAACTCCATGTATTTAGGAGGGTTGTTATCAAATCCCATGATACACTATTCTAATTTTTGAATGCTATTAATATTGATACCCAATTTTTTTAAGATAATAGATCTACAAATATTCATTCATGAATTGTTGTCAACAAAAACATGTTTGATGACCTTTCTTTATATTTGATGTTGAATGAATAGTGGAAGATATTTCTCTATTATGTCTTTAAAAGGTAAATATTCATTATTTAAGTGAATGGTCTTGTTGAAATTATTATTTTTATTCATGATAGATATAAAAGATGCTTATTGTGTAACATTAGGGAGAGTTATATCATGAAAAGAATCACATATGCTATCTTCATAAATCTTTGATATTTTTAAGAGATCTAAAATCATTAATTTAATATGGGTATTCCTAATGTGATCAAGAGTAGCATAAATTTTCAATATAATTTATTACCTTATGGGAATTACTATAGGTTATGGATGAACATGTTGACCAACTTGATTATGATGCAATGGGTGAGGTATACATCCTCATCTGGTGTTGAAAACATCAAAATTCAAAACTAATATGAGCCTTAGGAGAGTAATTAGTGTAGAGAGGATTACAAAGCAAGTTAGCCAAGCATTAGTCCATAAACCATGAAACATGCATAAAGAACTAACTAACTAAGCCTATTTATTCCTATGGGAATTATAAAGGATAACAAGAAACAACTGAAAGAAAGTAATCACCATATTACCTTCCCAAATGGATTTACCATAACTATGTGTCTCAAAAACATGTTATCCCTTGATCAAGAATCCTTTTCTTTGTCAAAAATGGTGGTAAGCTCCTCCAATGCCTCAAGAGCACTCCATAAAACCTACGCTCTTGATGTGAAATAACTAAACTAGCCTATCAATGAAGCTTTGTAGAAACAATTTAGCATTATAACTTTCTAATATTAAAACTTTGAAGATATTTGAGAATAATAACCTTGCACCAAAAATATCCTAGAAATGATGTCCATAGCCTCTCTATTTATATATTTCTGAGATTGGTCAAGATCAACCTCAACCATCTATATCAAGATTGAGATGTGTAGTTGAGGGTAATCCGAATATTTAGAATTAAATCCATAATTATCCTCAAGATGAACTTGGAAGAAGGGGAATTGAATAGGTATGGGAGGCATTAACTAGTTATGGGTGACCCATAATATTGATATTTTATACACTTATGGCTTAATGGATGCCACCCCATAGATGATGTCACTAGGTGATGTAGATAATAAGAATCAATTTTCAAAAAGAAATATTCAACAACTCTCATGGAAAATAAAATCAAGCTCTTGATTTTGATTAATTATCCTTAAGAAAGGTTAATCAAAATTTGTTCAATTATTTGAAAATTGGTCCTCAACTAATCAAAATGGTCATAAAGTCATATTACTGGGTCATAATGTGACTGGAGAAGAATTAGAAGGTGATGCTAGATGCATTGGAACTGTATTACCATTTAAGATGTTGCTAATAGAAAATAACAAAGGTACATGATGTGTATTAATGAATTAGAAGAAAAGAGTGATCTAGAACACTAAATGGCAAAATGGTCATTTTGATTTTGAAAGGATCTGATCAAAGTTAGTTGGCCCATAAAATGCATTTCCCTATTTAGGGATACTTTGACCTAAAATGGAACTTGTAAATGACAAGTTATAATCATTTAGGAAATTTAATAGATTTTAACCTCAAATGTGCATTTGAGTGCAATTCAAGTAAGATTGATAATTTCAACACAAATGGTGTTAGGAACTAGATGTCTACATTTTGCCCCTATTTGAGAAGGTGTAGCAAGACATTCAGGTGAAGCAATGTATTTTCAAAGAAAAGAGTTGTCAATAAGACATTGGAATAGACCCATGATTCCCCCTTGAGAGGACACACTAGTATGAAAGAGAAGGATGAACTCTCGAAAATAGAAAGTAAGAGATTAACCCAGGGAATAGATCACATCTAGATGAGCTAATGCTTGAACACATGATTAACATCAATGATAAAAATATAATGAGAGGTATAATAGGCCCTGAAGATGGGGGGAATGGGAAAGATATAATCCATAAATATAAGTGACACACTATAAACATACCCAATTTGAGAGTACAAGCTGTGTGATTACAACATTGATCAATCCTAAGACAAGTTCCACACTAAAATGATTGCCATCATGGGATTTTATGTGGAGAGCTTGGAATTAAAGGAAAATGGAGAATGTTATGCTTTTAGAATGGAAGAACCACTAGAATGGGGTCTCTAAAGATAAGATAATAAGAAATACCCTAGTAGAGCAAATATGATCATGATAAAATAGTTGTGCCCCAGTAGGGAAAATTTTGATCATTGATAAAGCATAAAGAATGATTTACCCTTATAGAGCTAATTTGTTTTAGACATTTTTTAGATGTTGTGCCCCAACATGGGCAATTGGAAAGAAAAACTAGCTCAAGGATATAACTGAAAAGATAGATTAAAGCAAATGGGTGCAAATGTACATGCAATGGTGTAATGGCTTAGAAAGCTAGATAAAACCAAGCATATGAGAATGCAAAAAGTGATGAGAGAGATTAAAAGAAGAATGGATATAACTGAGTTGACCTAAATATAAATTTAACACTAGCTACATAGTTCCATAGACTCATGTTCCATCATGAACTTTAGGCCAATGTAGTTCATCCAAGTTTGGGAGAGAATGGAATGAGGAATGATGAAAAATGACCAAGAAATGATTAAACTCACAATGTATGTGAATAGATGCACATATAAGCATAGACAAAGAGGCCTAAAATGCATGATACTTAGAAGCCTAATTCCACATCATAAGCCTAAGTTTTGCAAAGTATTCTTGAGAATCATTCATCAGAGTTGATGCTGAGATTAAGACTTTGAGACCTAATTACAAAGTGCTTGCTATAGAAAAATAAATTTGGAATCATAAGTATGTATAACTTATGATGATGTAATATTCCAATTTCATTGAGCTAGTTCAAATGTGAATATATATAACTAAGGATAGTGGTAAAACAATGACCAAAACTAGAGTTACAATGATTTACATTTAAACAACAACAAAAAAAGACAAAGAAAAATATAAACATATATGAACCTAACTTGAAATCAAGATATGATCTTAAGTGGCAAAAAAATGTTTAAAAGAAAAAGTCAAGAATGTGTTAATGACATGAGAGTAAGATATGAATAATCAAGATCCATGTGGACCATCAAGGCATTCTTGAACACAAAAGAAAAAAGCAAAATCAAATATAAAAATAAGACAAAGAAACACAAGACCAAGAATGAGACAAAAAGGAATAAAAGGAGAAAAGGAGAAGAAATAAAAGGAGAGATGTGAAAGCATAATAAAACACCAATAAAATACAAAAAAACACCAAGAAAACACAAATAAACACACCAAGAAAACTCACATAAACACAGACAAATAAAAAACTAAGTTAGTGTGGTTTAAAGACAAATGTTCATGCATGTGTAGTAAAGGTGTTACTTTCCACCCCATCATAACAAAGAACAATGGCATGAAAATTATTCCCTAATTAAAAAGGAACAATGATAGAAAAAATGGAGGAATAGAAGAAAGGGAAGGAGTTGGCTGAGTTGACTCTAGATGTATAAGACAAGTGGATGTTGCCTACATAGTTATATGGATACATGTTCCAACATGAACTTCAGTCCAAATGTAGTTCTCCTAAGAAATGGGATAGAAGAAAAATGATGATCAGACCAACATGATGAATGTTATAGAAGAAATGGAAGATACGATAAGCAAATGAGAGTGTTATGTTAAACAAAATTTGATGAGATGAGAAAGAATGATATTCCAAAATGAAAAGTGCATGGGACAAGATGAGATGAACTGGTGTTCTTATGCTTGTAAAATGGTAAGATCATTCTTTCTTAACATTTGCTTACAAAATGGTGAGAGTTTTCAAACTTAACAGTTGCTCACAAAATGGCAAGAGAATTTAAACTTAATAGTTGCTTACAAAATGGTTAGAGCAATCAAACTTAACAATTTCTCACAAAATAAAGAGAGCAGCATTCAAACTTAATAGTTTCTCATAAAATGGAGAATGTTCAAACTTAATAGTTGCTAAAAAATTGATGAGAGTGTTCAATGTTAATAGTTGCTCACAAAATGGTGAGAGCATTCAAACTTAATAGTTGTTCGTAAAATAGTGAGAGCATGGGATGGTGGAATGGGAATGCATAAATATATAAAGTCATGAGATAGTATTTTTATTCTTTTATGGATCATATTCTAATGTCTTCATTATTTTCAAAGTATTTCTAATGTTTTTGGAATAAAATATGCACAAGGTAGGACCATCTAGTCAAGGAGATGCACATCCTAAGAGTAGAGGTTCTAATAAAATAACTAAGCCAACTGCAACAACCAATGCTCACAAATCAATGAGAGGAAGTATCTTGATAAAAATAGAAAGTAAAAAATACTTATACTGAGAAGATGCAGTCATTCACATGTTAGAAGCTACACAAGATTATCTTGGCTAAATCACTTTCTATAACTACTGCTGAAGATGTTCATAGTGCTTATGAGACATAATAAAGATCATAATTGGTTAATGGACAAAAATGATTAAGCTTATAACATGCCTTAGACATAACAAATACTATGCATCTTTGAAGAGAGAAATCCAAGATGGGATGACAAATGTATTCAAAGTTCCAAGAGTTCAAAAGCCTTTACCATTGGGATTCATGAAAAGTGGACTAGGGTAGTATAAAATGCATTCAAGGTAAGATAAAAGGGTGGGATAAAATTATGATAGAATAAGTTTCCCCCAAGTTAGGGGTCTTATAGACAATGGTTCAAAGCTATTCATGCATATAACCTCTTAAGGTGTACAAGTTCATGAGCTCTAAAATTTCTTCACCATTAGGTTTAGCCAATTGATATGCTCATGATCCATAGTTTGCTATGACAATGTATGGTCCTAACTAATTAAGCTAAAACATGCCTTTCTTTTTGGGTTTAGCATTCATGTTCTTCTGGTTCTATTTAAAAACTAAGTTACCAATCTTAAATTCTTGAGGGAGAATGCATTTTTTGTAGCTTCTCCACAATATATTTTGATAGGCCTACAAGTTTTCTAGGGTAGCTAAATGCTTACCATCAATAAGTTTTAGTTCTTGTAGCTGTGAGGCTCTATAGTCTTCATCATCTTCAATGTTCTCTAATGATATTCTTAATGACAAGATCTCAATCTCAACCATGATGATAGCTTTAGTATGAAAAACAATGGAGTATGGAGTAGCTCTAGTTGGGGTACAATGATTGGTTTTATAAGTCCAGAGGGAAGGAAAGAGTTGTAAGTGCCAATTATAGCCACAATCATTGAAAATATTTTTTAATATGGGTAGAATGGTTTTATTTGATGCCTTAACTTGTCCATTGCCTTGCAGGTTATATGGAGTGGATATCTTGTGCTCAATCTTGAATTATGCACATAAAGCTTTCACATCTTGATTTACTAAGGATCCACCATTATTAGATATAATATGGGCTAGGATGGCATATCAATAGATGATATGGTAATGAATGAATTTGGCTATTTGTTTCCTAGTAACATAAGTGAGAGGAATGGCCTCAATCCACTTGGTAAAGTACTCTATCATAGTCAAAATGTGCTTATGGCCATTTGAAGATGTTGGGTTAATTTTCCTAATGATATCAAAACCCCATGTTGAGAATGACCATCATGTTGTAATTGGCTGCAATGGTAAGGAAGGTGCATGTATCAAGTTTCCATGTTTTTGATAAGAAACACACTTTTGTACATAATTACAAGCATCTATCTTCATTTTGGGCAAATAATAGCCTATTATAAGAAGTTTCTTTGCTAGGACTACACCATTGGTATGGGACCCACACATTCCTTATTGAAACTCTTTTAGTAATAGCTTGGATTCTCCTAAAGATAAATAATGAAGAAGCATTCCATCATAGCCTTTTCCATAAAACATGTTTCTAAGGAGGATATAACATGTTAGGTGATGAAGGAAAAGTTTTTCTTAGTTATTGGAATGGTTAGCAGGAAAGACATGGCTATGGAAATAGTTATAAAAATATTGGTACCATGATAGCTCAAGTGAGAGATTAGGATCAACAATGGATCATATCCTCTCTAAATATAATAAAATATGTGCTGGTTGAAGAAGATTTTCAATCAGGAACTAATACTCTTTAGCACTGTCATTCATTTGAATCATGGAACCAATTGTTCCCATGGCATTGACATACCTATTGTTGAATCATGGAACTTTCTCAAAATATAGGGATTTAAAATGTCTTTTAAGGTTATCAACAATTTACTTATAAGGTATAAGCTTATCACCTCTTGTTTGCTATTGATCAATTATCTAATTTATGGTTAACTATGAATCTCTATAGACCTTTAATCTTTGAATATCCCACTATATGGTAAGATGGATCCCTACAACTAATGAATCATATTCAACCATATTATTTCTACACTAAAATTGTATATGGAAGGCTTTGGGGATCAAATACCCTTATAGTGTTATCAAAAATATGCTAGCTCTAGATCGTCGAGATGTGAAGGATACATGAAAATAGAGTGTCCATTGTTTAGGATCTTGTGATGCTTGTTATGTCATCATGATATAATCATCTAGAGGTGAAATTTGAGAGCTTGAGTGGATGTAATAGGAGCTTCTACAAGTTGGTCTATAAGAATCTACCCTTTGATTGCCTTTTGATTCTAGTATTAAATATCAAACTTGCTAAGGAGCATAATCCATTTATCCATGCATCCTTAAAGAGATAATTTAGATAAGAGGAACTTTAAAGGATCTACATTGGTGATAACAAAAAGTTTTGTTATTTAGCATGTAATGTCACAATTTTTGAGTGGCAAATACCATAGCTAAACATGCCTTCTCAATAGGCATATAATTATGTTCTTAGGCTACCAATGTATGGCTTAAATAATAAACTATGTGTTTCTTACCATGATCATCATGCTAAGCCAAAAGTGGCCCTAGTGCATATTCCCTGGTTGATATGTAAAGAAGTAGTGGCTTTCCTTGTGTTGGAGGGCATAAGACCAGTGGATTGGATAAGTATGTTTTAAGCTTTGCAAATGCTATCTAACAATATTCATCCCACTAAAATGTCACCCCTTTCTTTAAGACATGGGTAAATGGGTGGCACTTATCTGCCAGTTGAGAAATGAACCTATGCATAGATTGTATCTTGCCTTGTAGACCCCACAACTATTTAAGATTATTGGGTGGAGGCATTTCCATGATAGCAATGACCTTCATAGGGTCAACTTTAATCCCTCATTATGATACAATGAACCCTAACAATTTTCCTCATGTGACTCTAAAGACACATTTCTTAGGATTTGAGTGGACTTTATATGCATAACGCCTCTCAAATATTCTTCATATAATGTCAGGGTATCCAACTCTTGTTCTTGATTTTTATAGGATATCATCAACATAGTCCTTAACAATGGCATGCCTCATGTCATAGAAGATGATAGTCATTGCATGTTGATATGTGGCTCCATCATTATTTAAACCAAATGACACGACTTGGTAATAGAATGTCCCCCACAAAATGGTGAATGCAGTCTTATGCTAATATTTAAGGGCTATCTTGATCTGATTGTAATAAAAAAATCCATCTATTAATGATATCATCTCATACCCAAAAGTTGAGTTGATAATCATGTCAATTTTGGGTAGAGGAAAATCATATTTGGGACATGCGTTATTGATATCACAAAAAATTGTACAAACATGTATGCCTGGGGTCTTTTTACTTATTGGCACTATGCTAGAAATCCATTCAGAGTATTCTAGTGGTCTAATAAAATTGGATCCTAGCAACTTCTCCATCTCAACCTTTACCAAAAGGGTGATATGTGGATGCATCTTTATTAACTTTTTCTTGACTAGTTTATCATCATGGTGAACAACTAGATGATGCATAACTAAATCTAGATCCAGGCTTGACATGTAAGAATATGCCCATATAAAGATGTCTATATAATCCTTAAGAATGGATATAATATGTTCACGTTCTACTTCAATAAGGGAAGCTCTAAGATAAACATTTTTTGGATCCTCATGGGTTCCCAAATTCACTTCTATTGTGATCTCCATAAGGAGTGTGGATCCATCTTCTCAAATTATAGGCAATGTATGGTCGTGATGATCTTATTCTACTATATATTCTTTTTGTTCCTCCCAAAGGTGTAGATAATATGAATATTTAAAATCTACCTTCTCAAGTAAAGGCCAATTAGCAAAGACCTCTAGAAACTCAAGAGCAAGATGCTCAAATATTTGATGCTGTCCTGAAGAGATGATTATACTAGCTATGGAACTTGGGCTAGATGGTATTTATACGTCTTGAGGGGATGAGCAAACTTTCCCACCTAGGAAAAATTGAAATAGGTTTTCACTCAAAGGCTTGTCTTTTTTTATTTACTGTTTCCCTGATCAACAAGTGTCTCAAAGAGGTTTTCACCTAAGGATCTTGGTGTTTATTCTTTATTATGACCAAGAAAGTTTGCATGTTCTCCAAAGTAGGTAGAAGAAGTCAATGAAAAATCAAAACCCTATTTATGATCCCTAATGGGGAACACATCTTGTAGGCCCATGTATTCTATAATTGATTCTTCATTTTGAAACTCATCAAGGCATATGACCAAATTTTTTTGATCCAAATCTATGAGTTCAGGATGGAAAAGGCATAGGTTATAGTGAGGGTTTGCTTAAGGATGGGAATCACCAATGGTAAAGTTATAATGTCCTACTTCAGGAAGGGAAGCACCACTAGGTTGGGTTTTTTATTTAGGATGGGATGCTCCAATAGGTGTTATGATTAATATGGCATTTGAATCAAAAAAACTAAATCAACAAGCTCATCGAAAAGGCTATAATTGGACATTGCATCACTGTTAGGAGTCTCATTACCAATCACTTTAGAAGAATCACTACCAAATGTTATGAGGTCATCCTCTGGTGGTTTAAATTTGAGACCATGATTCCCATTGACAACTCTAGCTAATAAGGGCTCTAAAATTCTTTGTGCATGGGGGCCAAGGCCTTTCCCTATATAGTCAAGATGATACATTATCTTGTTAGGGATATGATACTTTAGATTTTAACAACAATATGTAAGGCCCTTAGAATATAAAAAATCTCCCTTGGTAAAAGGCTCTTGATCTTTATTTGGTGTAATTGTAGGAACAAAAACCATATGTGGTTTTGGTTGCTTCTTCTTTGGTTGCCAAATATGTTCAAGTCTGTTAAGAGTCTGAGAAGTTTTAGGCTTACCAAATGTTTTAGGGGACTTTGGTAATTTTTCAATATGGAGGACATCTTTCAGATGATATTTGTAAATGCTTGCATCTTTAATAATCACTTTCTTGGTTAGAGCTATAGGAAATGGATCTGTTGAGGTGAGGATAGATCACTAGGGTCTATATAATTAGATGGAGATGGATGAGAGATGATGGCTTTATTCCTCTTTGCAATGAATGCAAAACTTGGGTAATAGTTATTATCTCAAAACTCTACTTCAAGATGTTTGAAATACTGGTATGGCTACTGATCAATGGGAATAGTCACTTTGATCCCATCATGGGGAAACTTAAGGCATTGGTAAAGAGTAGATGGAACTACTTGTAATTCATGGATCCAAGGACAACAAAGAAGTATGTTATAAGGAAGCTCAATATCTATAATATTGAGTAATGTGTGATGAGAAATAACTCCAACCATGACTGGAAACCAAATTGTACTAGATGACTCCCTCTCAGTGTTGTCATAAGCCTTGATTGTAATAGTCTTTGGCTAAATGTCTTTGTCCATGTAACCTAATCATCACACCAATTTAAGAGATATGATGTTTATACCTAAGCCATTATCTATAAGAACCTAATTGATCTTGTGATCCATAATTATTATCTCAATGTATAGTGGGTTATTGTGGTTTGGGCCAAGGGTGGACATGTCCTTTTGATCAAATGTGATTTGTTAAAATGAAGACAAAAGTCCAATTAGGTTCTGGAAATGATCAAGGTTTATATAATTAGGAAAAATAGACTCTTTAAAAGTTTGTTGAGGATGGTTCTATAGACATCAGATGTTTTTAAGAGTTCTAATATGGAAACTTGTATAAGGGTTTTATCTAATTGGTCCATTAGACTATAAGGCCTTTGAATTATGGATTGAATTAATTTGGTCTTTATTAGGATAATATTTAGCTTTGGAACCATTGGCATATTGTTCTCATTTGGTTTATGGAAAAAAGTGGGAGAAGGGCCTTGGATAGTAACTCATAGGTATCTAGTTGTGATTGCACAACCTAGAGGTGGTAAGGAGTCATTATGATTACAAGGATAAGGCAAAGGGCCTTAGATGGTGATTCATGGATGATTAACAATATTTCTATAATTTTGGGTCAGTGAGGAGCTTCTAAAAGAATGGTATTGTTGTTCAAGATTAGTAACCCATATAAATAGAGTAGCAACATGATGTGCACTCGACATGGTATTACTAGGAGGAGAGGGTGATGATCCTATAATGATGGGTCTCATGCTGTGAGGAACATGAGATAAGCCACATGATGTCATAGTAAAAGTGGCAATGTGGGTTATAGAAATGCATCCCATAGTGTTATTGTAGTCATAAGGCACATTGTTATAAGCCACATTATTAGTGTGGGGATCATGATCTTGATTATGCTCATTATGATTATGAACCTATTATTGGGTTTGATTCTACCTCTATCTTTGATTATGACCATTTTGATTGTTACTTGGTGGTGGTGTATCATGTCAAGGAAAGAGGTATTTGTAGATTCACATATCCTAATTTGTGTCTTAATTAGGGGCCAAATTAATTTCTAGCTCACCATTTTCAATAAAGTCCTTAATAATATGTCACAATTAAATGCAATAATATGCACTATGACTAGCAACATGATGAAAGTTACACCATTCATTTTCTTTGTACCAATCTAGTTTTGGCTAATCTTAAGGAAATGGCCTTGATACTAGCCATATAATTATGTTAACCGTAATGATATTTTGTAATATCACTTCAACTGATTCTCCTAACTTACTAAAGACTCTAAAATTGTTATGAAATATCCTTCATGGAGGTTGTCTTTGAAAAGTAGGTAGCAAATTTGAGGGAGTTATTTGTACATTTAGAGGAGGCATAGTCTATACCATTTGTACATGTCTTATTTCTGTCACCCCATTTCCAACCATGTTTTTATTTTTTTGAAAGCCCTTAGAATTATCCTGCATAACTATTTGAGGAGCTAATGATTTAGTTTGATTAAATGCTTATCCTTGTGCAAAGATCTTAATAAGGCCCCTCGCAAGAAGAACCTTCTAAATCTACACTCATTTTTCAATAATTTATTCAAATGAGTTATCACAAGCTAACCATAGATTATATGCAACTTCAGGATACAAATTTTGTGTAAAGATATTAGCCAACTATTTATCTGGTAAATTGTGTTGAAAGTGGCTTGCCAATGCTCTCCACCTTTGTAGATACATAACAAAACCTTCACCATCACATTGTTTAGCTTTGTAAAAGTCAACAATAGTTAATTCATGTTCTATGTTATATGAGAAATGGTTAACAAACTTTTTTGATATGTCATTCCAATTTGTAACTGACCCCTTGGGTAGTTTAATTAGCCAATCAAGAGCTTGTCCTGCTAAACTTCATGGAAATAGTCATAATAAGTATTCACTACTATAAGCAACCTCTTGACACAAGATAAATAATGCTTGTATGTGTTCATATGAATCTCCCTGCCCTTTATATTTTTCAAATTTGGGTGCCTCAAAGTGAGGTGGAAAGGGGTTTTGGAGAATAGATAATTCAAATGGATATGGGCATATCTCATCAAATTTGTACTTTTTGACCATATTGTTCATCTCCAATCTTTGGACAATTTCCTTCATAGAATTCCACTCTTTCATGTTTGGTGCACTTGTGGATTGGATAATATGATGTTGGGGTGGAATGTGCCCCTAGTTTTATTGATATTGGGGTGAAATGTGCCCTTGGTTTTTTTGTTGTTGGGGTGGAATGTGCCCCTAGTTTTGTTGTTATTGGGGTGGAATGTGCCCCTAGTTTTATTGCGATTAGAGTGGAATGTGCCCCTAATTTTGTATGAATCTATAGGGAGCGTATACCTTTCAATCCATTATTTGGTTCTAATTTGTTGCTTGAGTTGAGAACATAGGCCATTGACTTTTGGATTATAAAACATTCCCAGAATTTGGTTGTTTCACATTTTGTTGATTTTGGAAATGTCTATGTTTATTCACCAATCTTTGGTTTGTTTGAGGAATTTCCTCAATTTGAACTGAACGTTTAGGTTTCTAAGTTTCTAAAGTAACAAGAGGTTCTTGATGATTGAAGAATTCATATTCCATGTCAAATGGAACATCTTGTAAGGTCTCTTGTGACTTTAAATTTTCATTTAGATTACCTTGATCCACTATGGTAATGTTCTCATCCAATATTTGTTGTGTACTATCCACCATATCTTCATTTCTTTTGAAGCCTTATTATTAATTGAAGTGACAACTAGGGAGTCAATTAAGTTTGTGACAATTTGATCTACATATCATTGATTAATTATCCTAATCTTAGCTAAAAGATCTAGATTTGTGGGTTTTGACTCTATTTGTATTTCCTTTCCTTTATTATAAGAAAAAAGGTATGTCTATTTTTGAAAACACTTGATCTTGCCATCATTTTTCTCCTTCTCTAACCAAGGTATGCAATTGTTACATAGGAAAGTAGGAAGGTAGTCTAGCACTTGATTCTATCAATCTAAGAAGGGCTTCATCTTGATCTTCTTTGGGTTGATTATCATTGTAATCATCTTCAAATCCTATTATTATGGGGATATCATAAAAAATAATGGGGTTATCTTGACCATCATAAAATTGTTCATCCTCATAACTAAGGCCATAAGAGGCCCCACTATAAGTGAACCTTTGAGTCATGTCTAAAAAAGAGTTGTTTTGTGAATTCGAATAACTTTGGAACAATGTTCATCAACCAATAAAAGTATTTTTTGGCTCACTTTTAAACAAACAACCAAGGTACCAATGAGACTATAAGGGAGGGTGCTTTAAAACCATGCACAATTTATAAGATTTGGTTCATGAAATTACTCAACCTTTGGTAATGTTGAAATTGTATAAATCAAAAGAGAGTAAGGTAACTCAAAGACCCAAGGTAAAAACTAGTACACCAAAGCCTAAATCTTTGTGATACACCCAAACTACAAAATCTAGTTTCAACTTTGACCAGTTGACCCTAGAAATTTAGAGGAAAGCTCTCTGGATTAAGAAAAATACAAAATGAACTAAGCAACTCAAGATGTAAATACATACATGAATCACTAAGTATAAAGTTAGGATCGAATGGGAAGCACAACATCACCACATGATTTTAGTAGGATAAAATATGTTCTAGGACCCAAAGCGTGAGAAATAAGCAAGATGACTTGAGTCCACCAGGATGTTAATGTAATTTTGAGTCTTAATAAATGACCTTCAATCCAAATAGAAAATTGAACCCAAGTTAAAATGAGCTTAGTGCACAAATGGTGAACCCACTTGGAAACACCATTCCTTAGAACTTATAAAGGTTCAATTCAAATGTGGATTATAAATGATGAATTTAAATAAATTAGGTAAAAGTTCTAGGCTCAATTGGGTAGCATGACTGTGCCAAAGTGGATGTCACGACACAAAGATTTTGTTAACAAATTGAACAAAGAAAAGATGAAATTTCCATTTGGATAGCGTAGCATCTCTCTCACTCAAGAAAATAGAGGATAATGTGTTTTGGTTAAGTTCATTAAGTTAACAAGTAATTTTGACATAAATCAAGACCAAGTAAGCTAATAACAAAAAACAAACATCTTAAGTTGAAACTAACAAAGTATGGCAAATTGGGGTATACTAAACTATCAAGTTTTGAATGTTCTAGGGGAATCAATTACATAATGTCTTTCATGCCAAACAATGCAAAATACAATCATGGATTTTGGGTCTATATCACTCAACTTATTGCATAAAGGTCTAGTCCTTTATGCAATCACTACACCCTATCGTTTGCTCAGTATAGTTCAATGTCCAAAGTACCACTATGTACCATGTGTAACTCTAAAAGGATTCAATTGAAGTCAATTATGGGAGATGAAACTCCAGGTCAAAGATTCTCTAAAGAACTTACGGAAGGTGATGAAGTCCCCCTCGTAAGCCAAGTTTCATAGAAACAAAGAAAGCATGAAAATTTAAAGACTTTAGGGTCATTTTTAAGATCACCCAAACTTTATAAAGTTTTTGGGGAGTGCTTTAGATGACTTTATTTCTAAGCCTTAGACTAGGCTACTTGTAATAGGAATGGTGCTTTTGATTCCAAGGGTTCCTTATAGGGGACACATGGAAGAGCATACACACAACATTCCTTTTTTTTCCAAACAAGATTAATCTAATCAACTATTATAAATGATAATCAACAAGTGTGTTCAATTTTAAACGAAAATGAAATGTTTGGTGGTGTTCATTTGATCCCTTGGTCTTAGTTTTAAACTTTGAAAACATTCACCACAAACACTTAAATTCTTTGTTAAACATCAAAACAGGGTTCCTAATCCATTTTTAAGCATGCAAAGGTGATTTAAACATGTTTTAAGCAAATTTTAAACTTGATCTTCTAGAAAAATTGTTAGAATGTCCTTTAACTTTGAAGCCCTTTTGAATTTGAAACAAGAAATTTTGGAAAATAGGTCTCAGGTCTATATTTTTTGAAAAACATAGTGACTAACATTAGTCAATACCACCAACATTAGTTATGGCCAACTGAGATCTGATCAATGTTAGTTTTGATAACCAACATTGTTTAAGACAAGTAACTAATCTTGGTATTTCTATTGACATCGGTTACTATATAAAAATCATGGCAACCAAAAATGGCAAAATAAATTTAAAAAACTAATTTTCAAGAGTTTTAAAAGCTTAAATAAGATTTTTAAGGTTGAAAAAAGATCTCCTTTAGGTGTAGGATGCGTCTAGTCCCACCGGGGATGTCAAGATGTAGAGAGGATTACAAATAAAGTTAGTCAAACATTAGTCCATAAACCATGAAACATTCATAAATAACTAACTAACCAAGCCTATCTATTCTTATGGGAATTACAAAGGATAACAAGAAAAAAAATGAAAGAAAGTAATCACCATATTACCTTCCCAAATGGATTCACCATACCTATTTGGCTCAAAAACATGTTCTCCCTTGATCAAACATCCTTGTCTTTATCAATAATGGCGGTAAGCTCCTCCAATGCCTCAAGAGCACTCCATAAAACCTAGGCTCTTGATGTGAAATCACTAAACTAGCCTATCAATGAAGGTTTGTAGAAATAATTTAGCATTATAAATTTGCAATATTCAAACTGTGATTGAACATAATAACCTTGCACCAAAAATAACTTAGAAATGATGTCCATGGCCTCTCTATTTATAGTTTTTTGAGATTGTTCAGGATCAACCTCAACCATTCATCTCAAGATTGAGATGTGTGGTTGAGGATAATCCTAATATTTGGAATTAAATCCAGAATTGTCCTCAAGATGACCTTGGAAGAATGGGCATTGAAGAGGCATGGGAGACATTAACTAGGCATGGGTGACCCATAATCCTGATATTTTATGCACTTATGGCTTAATGGATGCCACCCCATTGATGATGTCACTAGGTGATGCAAATAATAAGGATAAATTTTTAAAAATAAATATTCGACAACTCTCATGGAAAATCCACTTAAGCTGTTGATTTGGATTAATTAGCCTTAAGCAAGGTTAATCAACGTTTGTGCAATTATTTGAAATGTGGTCCTCAACTAATCAAAATGGTAAAAAAGTCATATTACTGGGTCATAATTTGACTTGAGAAGAATTAGAAGGTGACGCTAGATGCATTGGAACCGTATTCCCATTTAGGATGTTGTCAATAACAAATAACAAAGGTACATGATGTGTACTAATGAATTAGAAGAAAAGAGTGATTCAGAGCACTAAATGGTGAAATGGTCATTTTGACTCAAAATGATCTGATCAAAGTTAGTTGGCCCATAAAATGCATTGCCCTATTTACGGATACTTTGACCTAAAATAATACTTGTAAATGACAAGTTAAAACCATTTAGGACATTTTATAGATTTTGACCTCAAATGTGCATTTGAGTGTAATTCAAATAAGATTGATAATTTCAACACAAATGGTGTTAGGAACTAGATGTCTATAATTAGAAATCAATGGTGGTTGAAATATCCTTGTGGAATAAGAAAGGGAGGAAAAATTGTCATTGATGTCATTTGATGTATGGTAGTAATGGTAATAACTAGGATCTTATATTTCAACAATTTTAATCAAGGAATTTTTGAGAATATATATTATTGATTGTATTGTTTTATGATTTTTTAATTAGATCAATGCATATACAATGAATACTATATTTGAAAAAAATAAAACATGTAATAACTATATTCAAAATATGTGAATAATATTCATAAATTGTTACTAAGATTTGAAACATTCAAAAATTTTCCACAAGGAAAAAGTGTGAGACTATTTAAGGGTTTGTTTAAATTTTTAAAATCTTAGATATAATGATCCTAGTCATAAATAGAGAAAATACTATAAAGTATTACACCATTCCCATAGCAACAATATCCCATTTCATGGGGCATGTTGAGAATGACTTACAATGTATAACCTCTTATTATTTCACTAAAGGAATAAATTTGAAGGAATCTTATGGTAGAAAAAAACCCTAGGGATTTATAATTTAGTGTGAAGTATATGGAATTTAAAATACATGAATATTAAAGTATAATTTAAGTATTATAAAATAACCCCTCATAATATGTCATATGTAAATTTAATACCTCTATGCCTAGAACAACATGTCTAATGAGTTTTAAAACTAATAAAACATTGTTTCTACGAAAAGAAGAAAAAAATTAAATTTGAAAACCAAAATAGATAAGTAAGCACTAAAAATTTTTTCACATTCACCAATATTTTATACCATATTTTTGAATAAAAATAAAAAATTATTTAATATATTATATGCGTAAAAATTATATAATATCATAATACTAAATATCTACAATATTCAATAGTTATGATTTTTATAATATTGATAAATATGGAAATTTGTTATTTTCAAAAAATACTAAGAAGATGTATACTTAACTTGAACATAAATTTATATCAATTGTTCTAACTATTTTCATGTCAAAATCAGAGTAAGAGGTGACTTTTAAGGCTTATGATTAAGCATATAATTATAAATATAATCTCGATAGTTCCATTTTATGTGGAATATAACATAATTAATTTGAGTCCATTGACTACAAACTTGTCTAAGTTGACTACGATAAGTTGTTGGTAGGAAAATATAGATAAATCTAATTTTTTGAAAAGAAATATTTTGGGTAGAAGAATAATATAACCCTAAACATGATTGTTATAAGTTTTTAAAAACATAGTGCATGCATATTTTGATTGTAAACATATTCTAGTCAAATGCACTTTAAAATTTATCATTATGCCTACTGTGCATGTATCTACTAAGCAATATAAAATATCACACTTTGAATAAAACCATGTATAAATATATTTTTTTACTATATTTTATTTTAAACTATAATGTACCTTTGATTTATTGATAATGTATAAAAAATAGGGGAGTGTAATACGCTGATCTTGTCAAATTGAACCATGATATCTAAACATCATGGATTGCATGAAAACCCTAAGATATGTGAGGGCAAAAATGTAGATAAAAAGTGATATTAGTTAATGTTCATTATGAATTAGCAAAAAATTACAAAGTAATTACATTATATAGTGAGATATTAGGTCACCATAATGGTAACAATTCAACTCATACTTAGAAAACACATTAAGTGTGTGTTCCCCTAATGACCTTAACAACTCTAATCAAGATGACTAAAAACTATGTAGGTAAAACCAAAATTATGAAATATACTAGAATAACACCCCCTCTGAAGCATAGCTTAGGTTGGTAGACCAATTGGGTCCTATAAACTAGGCCTGATGAGGTATCCAAGCATAATTTAGCTCCCATAAAATGGAGAAAAGGAGAAAAATTGTTGGTCAAATATCCTCCCCTAAAGAGAGAAAATGAGAAAGGAGATAAAAATAACCACTAGATTATAAACTACCTAAATCCATCTAGTATCCTAATATGGAGTTCCTAGAGGTGACTATGGATTAGAAGTCGATGCAGTGAAGACTAGATCACCCTAGAATAATGAATGAATCCAACAAGATTCTCATGGGTCTTCAACCAAGATGTAATTCGTATCAAATAAACCATTCTCCTAATGTAAGGTAGGAGGACCAATTACTCTATGTAATCATGGTGTAATAGTATCAAAAGCAATAAGGACTATTGAGTGTGCTAAAACTATGGTATAGACTGCCTCATGTCCGATATGTCCTAGATCAATGTACATGTTCCCTATAATTCTAAAATGGAATAGAGGTAGGTTGATAAGGAAATAAATCATCAAAATTTATAATGTGAAAAGGATATGGTGGATTTGTTTACCCATCACTCTTTATTCATCTATATTATAATAAGAGTCATTAATATGAGAGGTATGCTCAGGCTCAAAATGCCATCAATTTCAGTTGAATTTAAAGAAGAATAATATAAAGGAGAGTCAAGATCAAAGTGTGATAAGTTATATATCCAAGTTTTATGATAAACCATTCCTTATACCAATATAGCGTCATACTACAACTCTACAACATACACTAAATATACAGTGAAATCAACTTGCATGCCTGGATCAAGGTGAGTGATATGGTAAACTTATAGGAGATTAGTTGAAAGTGAGGGAAAACTTAAAACATTATTGAATTTTATACCACTTAATTAAATATACCCTCTCCTAAGAACCTTTTTATAAATTTCTCTTGAGAACCTTTTTAGAAGTTTCATCACCCAACTATATAGAGTACATGTCATATGGTTCCAAGGAATTGAACTTTATCTATGAAGAAGCCATGTGATGTGAATCACCAAAGTCAATTATCCATCTAGGAGTTAGAGGTATAACTACCACTATGGCCTTGCCTTATGATCTCCCCTTTTCTTTACCATGGTCATTTTCCTTAGAATATTTATGGGTTAATTGATTTTTAATGGTAGAATCAGGGATACTGATGTTATGCTTCTCAAGTATCTTAGTCAGTTGGTCAATCTACTTATATAAACATTTTATTTCATCATGATTTTGTAATAAATATCCACATTTAATCTAATATTTATTAGGATTAGAACTAAAATAATAGGTCTCATGGTTGTATTTGGAGGTAGGATGGTTGGCATCCTTCTCTTGATCCTTTTTGTTATGTTTCTTCTATGTTGTTTGAATCCTTCTCTTTCTTAGAAAAGAGTAAATGAGATTTTAAGGTCCACAGTATGCATATTTTATCAACTTATCTTTTTCCAAAATCAAGATAGAAAAAAAGGTATCTAAAGAAGTCATCTTCCATATGGATCTAAGATCACTTTTTATAGCATGAAAAGTGGACAAAAACACATAATAATATGGACCTAGTTTGGAAAGTATATATAGAACAAGTTGATCATCTTTATTTTCTTTTCCATATTATTCTAACTAGAACCTCAAAGATTTGAACGTAGTTAAGAAGTATTATAATGTGTCAAAGTCATCTAGGCCCAAATTGATGATTTCATTGTCTATTTCATGACCTCTCATTACATCTTGATTCCGAAAGAGTTTTTCCATTGTGGTCCATACTTCATTTGGTGTTTTAATAGATTTAATGTGAAAACATAAGGAAATAAACAAACTAAGAAAACCATGCATTTGATCACATCTATTAAACCATTTATTTTTCTTTGTATCTAATATAAGTTCAATTTCTTAGTTCATAATAATCATATATAATTCTTATTTTCTTAGATCAAGTGGCACATTGATTTTCCATTTTTGATAATTGAATGTCGTAAGAGGAAGAAATAATCATCAATTTTACATGATGTAAGAAAATATGTTGATATAGAAAGTAAATAATAAATATAAAAAATAAAAAGTACACAATACCATATAATACCCCTTTAAAACTACCAAAGTGAACCACCCTTAATTTATAAATACAAGCACACTCCTATAGACCTAAAACACAATTTAGAATGCATCTTGAGTGATCTATGCATGAGAATAAAAGAACTAGAGGGACATTAGAATTATTTTATAATGCATACAAAAGTGTACAATAGTTAGTTTTAAGAGAGATGTAGTGATTAAAATATCATTGACAATACATAGAGTCATAAAAAACAAGCACTTTTTAAAAAAATGAGACTCAAATCTAAGATACCAATCAAAATTTATGTGTGTTTGAAAAATTTCCCACATGAAAGTTTTGATGGTAAATAGTGGTGTATATTTGTCTTATCAACTTCCCTAAATTAAAATTCTATGCATCAATTTTCAAAATTAAAAATTAAGCCTCTCTTGAGTAAAAGTTAACCATTTTGCGTTAGAATTAACCATGGGCTCAATTTCCATAAGACCAAGGGCTAAGGGCTAAGTTGGGTGTTTGCCTCATGTGACCACACCATATGATGAGGGGGCTAAGGATTTTTATGGGTGATCTCCCCTTCCACTTTTGATTAATGTGATTGATTTTTGAGTGACATCATCCCAAAAATGCACCAATTTTGAAATGAATAACATCACAAAATTTGATGGTTATATACATGTCAAAGGGTGTAGAATAATGTTAATAGAATTTTGGGTGTGATTATATAGTCAATGGATCTTGATAAGCATGATGATAAGGTATATGGAACCTAAAATACATGCTAACAAGGTCCACAAAATCTAGTAGGAGTGTATGGAGGAGGGTCAAGCCCTGACAATAGTGTTTACAGGGTGGTTAAAACCTAAAGAGTGGTGTAGGTAGGGGTTCTGAGACCCTATGATCATGTAATAAAGGGTTATAGGACATAATAATAGTTACATAAGGGGTTTAAAGACTTGATGATAATACCAAAATGGGATGCAAGACCTAATAAAGGTGTTAACAAGGGTTGTGGGATTTTATGAAGTGTAAGTAGGGGTTACAGAACCTAAGAAATATGTTGATAGAGGTTTCAAGACCTAATGGAGCTATGAGGAAGGGTTACAAGACCTAATAATGGTGTGAGATAGGGTTTAAGGACCTAATGGAGATATGGATAGGGGGTCATGAACTAGATAGTCATATATGTAGGGGGTGTGGAATCTGTGATGTGCTTAAGTAAGGGTGAAAACTTGCCAAACTGCTTAATTTACTTATTGGGTTTAGAAAACTTGATGAAGTTATAAAATGTATAGATTAACAAGTTCAATGTATCTTCCAAAAAAATAATCAAGAACACATTTGATAATTTATAAAAACATGAAAAATCAGAAATAGTTTCCTAATTTGAGACCCCTATTGTATGAAAATGCATTAAATGCCTAAAAATTCCTTGAAACCCTTAAAAAATGGTCTAAAATGATTGCCATGGATCTAATTCAATTATATAATTAATATGAGGGATTTTATGCCTTATGGATATGATGCCACTATATATTTTACAATATGAAATTTTGGATGTATAGTTTACATGAAATTACACGAAATCCCATCGAACCTATGAAAACCAAAAAGTTAAGAAACTACCAAGAATGCATGTGTTTTAGTGAATTTTAGCTTATATTTCAAGAAAGAAAGAAGAAAAAACTAGATACGGGTATGTTTGAAAAACCTATTTGATTATGCATGCATTGAATTAGATGATTATTAAGAGCTCCTCTTTAGCTTGGGAGGATGACCTACAAATAAGATAACACTAAAGCAAATGGTTGGTTAAATAGATAGCTAGGTAGATTTCCTATCGCTAGTTAGATATCAAAAGAAAGAACTTCCTCGAGGGATATCAATCCATAAATTTTAAACAATTAAGTTTAGAAAATAAAAGATAAAGTACTTGCATCAATAATCAAAAGCTATAAAAATTGAATACAAGAAATGATTGATAAATAAATAGATTAAAAAGACTAATGTATAAATAAATGGGGAACTACTAATCCTAAATAATTCAAGTGTGATTTAGAAAATAGGTTTGGGGTCTCTGAATAGGCAAATGAAAAGAACACTAGATTTGGCTAAGTGTGTGAAAATAGCTTGTTATTATTTTCTACCATAATGACTATTAGTAGTTGGTGTGACCATCAGAGGTTAAGGTGACCATTGACGATTGAGGTGACAATCAACGGTTGGATAGACTATCTATGGTCAGAGTGATTGTTGGTAGTTACTTTGTATTGGGTTTAGCTACTAAAAGGTCAAATTTATAGGATCAAATAAGGTAATTCTAGGAGATGGGTTTATGTTGGACTGATTGAAAAATACCAAGTAATTGAATAATGGAAAGAAAATACTTAGCTTTTTGGAGGTTTTTCAGATGAATGGTTGAGGTGATTGACTTATTGGTAGATTTTGGTATGATTTTGGTAGAGTAATGGTACTTGGTTATCAATCAATAGGTGACAAAGAGTTGGCTCTCTATCATGATAGCTAAATTGTTGGATTGTTAGATTGCTAAAAGAATACTTGAAAAAGAAGCTTTGGATATAAAAGATCTTGATAGTTTTAGATGTCATAATTTTTCACTTCATGCTCCTCTCTTCTTATAGGCAAAGAAGGAGAGGTGTAATAAGATGTTAACAAGGAGTCCAACTTATTGTCTAATTTTAACTTAGACATGCATGGGCTCACATGAAAATTAGAAATTCTAATTATAAAAAAGAAAGTCTAAATTGAAGGGTAAATTAAGTTAGTTTAGATGGTGTAACTTGACCATCGATGGTTAGGGTGACTATCAATGGTTAAGGTGACTGTTGGTGATCGAGAGTCGAGGTAAAGTTGTTATAAAAGGTGGGTTAAGTTAGTAGGTCAAATTGACTAGTATTAGGTGGGTTAGCGTTGGTTTATCATTGAGAGGTTAAAGTAAGGCCCAAGGGGGTCTTGAGGTGGTCTAGGATAATTATGAAATTTAGAATCATCATGTGTGGATTTCTAGTGTCTACATTTTACCCCTTATTTGTTATGTTGTTTGTATCAACAAACTGTAAAACAAAATCAAAATATTGGTCGAAGGTTTAGTTACCTTGAGCATGGAAGAAGGTGTTCCCCCTCAAATTGGGAGTCAATGAGGTAAAATATAGTTGGGTACGGGTTTTATAAGTGGGTAGCGAATGAGAAAATGTCTGAATGATAGTATTTTTGTCTAATTTTCAATTTTTCTTAAGTGTGAAAAGAAGAAACTAGTTAAGATGAGTGTGGAAGAATACCTATTGAATGTGTGCATGTTGAATCTAAGTGATTGTGGATAGCTCCTCTTTGGATCAGGAAGATGACCTATAAATAATAAAACACTAAAATAAACTTATTTTTTAGATAAGCAAATGGGTGGATTACCTAACATGAGCTAGATCTTAGAAGTGAAAGATTTCTAGGAGGTTGTTAATCTACCTTCTTTAAAACACTTAAGTGGAAATGATAAAAGAAATATATTTGAATCAAATTATTGTAAAAATGAAATAAAATACATCAAGTGACAAAAAATTAATTGAGAAAATTAGATATTTTTATAAGTTAACCAAAATGAAGTAACTAGTTTGATTATACTAATGCTAAAAATTGGTTAAGGCAAGGTTGTGGTTTTGGGTTTGGTAATTTGATGAGGGTCAAAAGAATGGTTTGGTTTGGGTTGATTGAGATAGTAAAATGAGAGGGATGGATAGTTGAAAATATAAAACAAAAAGTAACTAGGGTATCAAAGGGATGAGGGGGCAAAGAGGGTGAAGGTGGTAAAGGTGCAAAGAGGGAAAAAGAGATAAATAAAATTACATAGAAAAAGTGTTAAAGGAGGTAGAGGTTAAGGTAATGAAAGGAGGGACTTAAGTAAACAACTGAAAAAGAAAAAGTATACCTTGAGGCTTGTTGATGTGGTTGATGTTGTTAATGATGTGATGAAGGAATCCTATGACAATTTCGGTAGAGCTTCATTGTTTTGAATTCTTTTCCTCCAAGATGTGGATGACCATCAAAATGATGACCTCCTTCAAATACCTAAAAAAATATTTTAATAATGAAATACTAAATTCCAACTTAACCTTGGGTGAAGAAGGGGGTATTTATAACATTTGTTGTTAATAACCATGCTAAAAGAGGGAATAGTAGAAGTATGGTGCCATTTTCCATGTGGTGCATGAATGAGTGAAAATATGAGGGTGGTGGGATTATCACCTTGATTATTAGTCTCCCATTTGGGTTGGTGTGTCTTCTTCCTTGCACATGAGTCCAATTTTTAATAGGAATCATGCACATGGGTCTAATGAGGCCAAAAGACTTTTCACCACCCTTTGTTGTCTTCATCCAAGCACTTAAAGAGATGCCCCACAAAATGTGGCACCATTTTATATGTAGGTGAATGAATGAGTTAAAATATGAGGGTGGTGGGATTCCCACCTTGATCATGGGTGTCCCATTTGGGTTGGTGTGTCTTCCACCTTACACATGAGTCTAATTTTGAATAGGAATCATGCACATGGGCATAAATAAGGCTAAAAGACTTTCCACCACCATTTATTATCTTCATCCAAAAACTTAAAGAGATTACCCCAAAAATGTGGCACCATTTTCCATTTGAGAATGAATGATTCAAAAGATGAGGGTGGTGGGATTCCCACCTTGATCATGGGTATCCCATTTGGGTTAAAAAGTCAAAATGGGTGGATAGAGTACCATTTATCTTTTTCAAAGACTAAAGAGGTGGGTATCCCATTTTGAAGGCCAAATTCATGTGTGAAGACAAAATACATATTTAATGATGGCCCCTTAAGGGTAAATTCACCATATTTCAAGGGGTGACCATTGTGATGCTTAAATGAGGTCGTTAAGAACCTTAGAAAAGGGTTCCAAGTGGGGTATGATGTCCCACATTAAGAAACATCACTTCTAAGCCATGTCACTTGCCATATCACCTCCAAAATCACCTTTAATGTCACTTTCCATGTCACTTGCCATGTCACATGCCATATCACTTTCCATGTCATCATGAATAGTGATAGTGGGTCCCACATTGAATAGTGATAGTGAATAGTAATTTCAAATAGTTATTATGTGAATAGGAGAATAGTGAATTGGTTAGGTTAAGAAGGGTTGGTTAAGGTTTAATAAGGTTTAGGGGGTCCTAATGCATTTAGTCATCAAAAACTATAAGTGTGCAATTCTTTAGTGTCTACATTTTGCCCTTTTTTATTATGTAGCTTTGAATTAATAAGATGTAAAACAAAAATCAATCACTTGGTCAAAGGTCAAGGTGTCCCAAGTATGGGAGGTTATTTTCCCCCTAAAATCAAGAGTCTATGAAGAAAGGCCAAATCAGGGGTAGGTTTGATAAGCAGTTGGTGGGGAGGTACTATGTGGTACCACAAGGTAGCTGGGCATATAAAATACCAATGGGTTAATAAAATGTGACTAAGCATGATAATCAATATTTCACAAAGACTAAAGCTACCAATGTTGATAAGAAGAAGGTCAGGGTCTAGATAAACATATGATAGGGTAACTGGTCCACAATGTTAGTCATAGTTGATTGAATTAAGCCTATCGAGTCATCTAGACAAGGTCAGTGTTGTTGACATGTATCTAGGGTAAGGACATTACAAAACATGAAAAGAGGTCAGGTTAAAATGTCCAATGTCAAGGTGGACATGAACAAGTGGGTTGGTTGGTTGGAATGGCATGGTTGACCAGACTCCATATGCATTAGGCAAGTGGATGTTTCTTACATAGTTTCATGGACATAATGTCTAAAATGAACTTTAGGGCTGATGTATTTATTCTATAGTGGGGAGTGTTTGTTAACTTGGTTGTCCTAATTTTATGTATCATGTAGTTAGGTCTAGTTGAAGGATGCTAGAGAAAGGTAAGTTCTAAAGGGTAGAGAAGATGGCTATCAAATAATTATCTGATTGGTTTGGTAGAAATAGTGGATGACATTACCTAGGATGCAATTAGATGATTTATTCAACTATGCAAAAGGAATCTATATTCATGGATAAGTAAGTTCAAGCATGAAATTTTTACCACCATTTTAAAAAAGGGAGAAATATGGTTTATTAGGCTTTAGAAAATCTAGCACTATTCAAATTGCCATGGTGACCTGATGAGTTCATTCATCACCATCCAAATAATTTGACATTATGCACACTCCATAACAATTTCATTAACAAGATATGGAAAGGTATTATTGAATTATTTAGGGAAGCAAAGTACCAGAGTGGGTAAATAAGAAGTGGCAAAGATTTGAACCCTTGATCTAGTGGGGCCCCAAAATAAGTAAGCATTGAGTTTTGACAAAATTTAAAGAAAGACTTTTAGGGGTTTTAGAATATGGAGTGAGGTGAATAATAATATTAATTAAATGAGGTATTAGGTTGAAATAGGAAGGAAAATAAATGGTATAAATGAAAAACTAAGAGGGAAAATAGAAGAAGAATTTATGAAGATAGACAAATTAGGGAGTTGAAAATGAAGGTGGGAGAAATAGGTCTAAAAGAGACTAAGGAGGAAAATAGTTTGGTGGGAGAGGTGACTCCTAGAAAATGTTACTGGGTGGAATGAAATTAAAGAGAAGGTCTATTATAGTGCATAAGAAGATGTAGGCTAGGTAGGGAGAATCAAGGGAAATTATTGGTTAGAAGGTAGGTCATGTGAGAAGGTATATCATGTGAGAAGGTATATATAACATCCACATGTGGATACTACATATCTTCCATTTGAAGTTGGTTTTAATTTTGATTATAACATCTCCAAAGTTTAGAGTAAAAAGGGTTTAAAATAGGCTAAACCAAAGGAGATGGGGAAGGAATCTACATCCTAATAGCTAGTGGTGCTCATGCTCTTGTGGGTCGTATGAGCTTGCATGCATGGTCAATTGTGTTATAGAGTCATAAGATTGGTATATATATCAGAGTAAACCAAAATCAAATGGAAGAAATTCAAATCTGTACCATGATATATGTTGTGATCATATAAGCTAAAAATGGGTAAAGGTTTTAAAAGGGAAAAAGGTGATAGGTAGGGTGAAGGGAGTAGTTATAAAGGGACAAAAAAGAGGATTTAGGATCAATATGCAAAGGTATTAAATGAAGAAAGGGATGAAATTAAAGTAATGAACCTAGCTTGATTTTATGCATTAAATCAAGGGTGTGGAGGACATGAGGAACCAGACAAGGAGATGCACATAGAAGTGGTTTGACTAGTGATTGTACTTTGAAGAGGTGGAGGTTGAGTGGGAGAAAATAAATTAGATCCAACAAGGGATGAGGTGAAGGCAGACTAGGAGATAGATGAAGAGATAGGTGAAGAAAATAATGAGGTCACATATAAATATTAAGGTGGAGAAGGATAAAAGGATCTAGGCATGGACATATATGAGGAAGAAAAGAAGGTCAAGAAAAACAAGGAATGTCCTTAAGATGAGAAAAATGAAATGAAATGGAGAAAAGGGAGAGGATGGTTGAAAAAAATGAAAGGGAATGAGATGAAGATTAGGGATGATAAGAAGAAAATATAAGAATTGAAGTAGGGATATAAAGAATGGATACTCACACAAATGCAAAAGAAAAGTGAGTATCAAGATGGAAATAGGAAAAGGGTAATGTGAAAGGAAAAAGACAATAACTCATAAGAAGAAAAGGGGAAATTATATAAGGCTTCTCAAAGGATAAATACCCAAGTAGAAACTAGTTGAGGAAAAAAGAAGATAAAAGGGATGAAATGTTTAAAATAAACCAAACAAGCAGAATGGAAAATGGGAAAGGTGGGAAGAGTGGTAAAATGATACGGAATGGTGGTACATGTAAAGAAAAAGTGTAGTACTAGAAAAAATAGAAAGCTTACCAGATGCATAGTATGATATGGAATTGGTGAGGAAATGAGAGTGATGAAGAGGGTGTGAGAAATTACCAAGGATAATGGGAAATGATGAGGATGGAAAAATAAGACAAAGGAGATAGGGGCTAAGGTTGGTAAAAAGTGGAGAGAGAGGAAAAAAATGCAAAAAGTGGATGGGGAAGTGAGCTATAAAGCATGCACAGAGAAAGGTGTCAAGGAGGCCAATGAAGTAGATTATGTGGTGGCTTTATGGGAGATAAGAGGGGCCAATGAGGAAGGCTATTAATCTTTTATTTAAAAGAGATTGACATGCTAGAAAAGTGGTTAAAAGAGATTGACAAGATGAAGGGAGGGAGGTGGTGAGGAGATAGGTAGAGGGGTGAAGGAAAAGATATTAGGTGAGAATAGAAAATAAAGTAAAGGATGTGGCTAAGTTGACCTTAGTAAATGAGTGCTACCTACATAGTCCAAAAATACTTCATGTTAATGTAGTCCTCCTAGTATTAGGGGAAAAACAAAGAGAAATTATTAGATGATGTTAAAATATAAGGATGTTAAGAATCCAAAGCTTCCCTGACATAGGATGCCCTAGGTAAGAGGGAATTGTTAGAAATGGAAGTTAATAAGAAGGAAAAGTGGAGGTTAATTAGTTATTAGTGGTCAAAATTCCCTTAGAAGTCAAGTAATGCCTACATAGTTGATGGACATCAAGCCAATGTAGTTCAAATAGGGTTGGAAAATGGTGCTCAAATTAGATACCCTAATTTGATGGACCATATGGATTGGTTTGGGCTGATGGAAATGGTTTTGTAAAATAGAGGTTTTGGGTTTTGGTGAAGGTACATGGTGTAGATTGGTGAGTAGTTACAATAATGATCCCAAATTTAGTAGGATAAGAGACATAGATGGGAAAGTTAGGATAAATTGGAAGGGAACACAATGATAAGAACCATAAACTACCTTAAAGGAGCTAATCCAAAGAAGAGGTGCCTTTGTAAGGAGCTTGTAACTTCTAAAGTTATGAAAAGTTATAAGCATAGTGATAGTAATTATCACTATGAGCCAAGTTTTAGAAGAGGGTTTTCTATTAGGATCTATATAGTTAGTTTGGAAAAAGTTCATCATTGCTTTGATCTAAGTTTTATGGGTAGTACTGAAGTGACAAATTGAAAATATTTTATTTAAAGGTATATCATATTCCGCATGGTAGAAATGTAGTAGTGTGGTGGTGATAGAGGATGGACTGTGCCTATCTCAAGAGATGCATAGCCATGTTGGGAAAAAGTTGTCCATGTCTACATCTCTATCCCAATAACCTAGAAGTAATGATTTATTGGTTTTACTAGATTGGGACTAACCAACAAGAAACTACGTGGCTTAGGAGATTGGTTATATAATTGGAGAAGGTGATTGTTCCCCTATTATGGATGACCTTTAAGTTGGCATAAAATAAAAGACTACCATGTTCAAACAAGAAGTACTAATGGTTGGGGTCTAACATTTAGAGCCTATGGAAATGGGTTGGTAGTAATAAGAGGGTAGAGGGGATAGGAAGGTGAATTTATTATTGTGAATTCATGGTGGTCTACCTTTTATAGAAGAGTTTCTATAGTGGCAAGGATTTAAAAGCTGCCATTACTAACAATAGTGGTAGTTTTAGAGGCATGGCCATTATAGTGGCACATATATTGAATCTAATTTACATCAATCAAGGTAAATGTGATAATGATCAAGTCCACAAAGATAACAAGATGTAAAACAATCAAAGACATTGAATGTAGATTGGATGACAAGTGTGACAAATAAAAATTGTGATGGCATATGATAACTTTATTGAAATGGCTAGGTGGACTGAGAGGTACATGTCTACACAAAAAGGCAAGTAGATATGACCATTTCAAGTGGGAAGACTATTCAAAAAAATCAATGACATCATATTAACTTAATCATTTTTGGAATGAAGAATCATATTGGTGAGGAAGAATGGTTAGGTATTCTATTTAAAGAATCATGATAAGGATGAATGTCTATCATTGAGTTATTTAGTTTTTTAGGTTATAGAGAGTAAAGATAAATACAAAAGGTTGAAGATGGAAAACATTGAAAACAATGGTGGAGATAATAAACAACCCCCATGACCCAAAATAATCAATATGGTGAATGTCCAGATCTACCAAATATTGTAACATGTAATGGTGATAATGGAAGTATTGTTAGATCAAATAATAAGAGGAAAGGGAACCACACAATGAGATTGAGCCTAAAATCTTACCTCTATAGAAATAAAGAAGGTGAGAATTTCACTACACAATATTTAGTTATGGAGAACATGACCGTCAACCTATCTATGGAGGAAATCCTCACTATCTAATGGGATGTGCACTGAGGCAACAACTGGTGATATCTATTCAAGTATAAAACCTAGAGTAGAGGGATGTAATGGCTGAAATAGGAAAGTAGGGTGAAAGAAATAGAATGGAATATGATTCTCATACTATGGGGATGAATTCAGAAGAGGATAATAGAGTACACCCTTTATCAACTACTAAGATAAGGAATGTTATAAATGTTAGTTCAAGGAGAAATCAAGTAGAAGGATGGTTGAACACTAATATAGAGTGACCAAACATTTAACTAGTGCTTAGGTATGAAAATAATATATGTAGGGGCCTTAGGTGATGTGTGGATAGTCTAATAACTTTGTATGTGTCATGCAACTCCTCGTGCCTTTAATAAAATATTTCATATTTTGTTGTAAACATGTACAAAATGTGTTAAATGTCACTGGTCAAATGTTATCATGTTTGAGGTTGTGTGTATACTTATTAACGCTATGGTTATGGTTATGATTGGCATGGTTATGGATGTGGTAATCTTGCTGAATGTAAAAATAATGAATATTGTTGTTGTAACACTAGATGGTTAAAGTTGTGATGAAAACATTGACCAAGCACATTAAGATAAGAATAGGGCATGATGCTTTATTTTTGACAAGGATTGAAAATAAACTTGAAGTGAGATTGGCTTTATGAATATAAGCCCTTCAAACATTACATGATCAATCATGAGTTGATAAAAAAAGGTTTCCTTATCATAGGGTGTCAAGTAAGCTCTAAATCCCCTGATTTATAAATAGTCTAAAGGGAAGATGGGTGATATGTGGTGTGAAGTTTAATGGGTGATTTGTATGATAACCTCATGTGAATTAGTTTGTCCCTTATATCATAGCCTTAGAATGGTAATAGACAAGTCCATGTCATATGTTATATGTAAATTGATTAATGTGGGAAGTCTACATGTAAAAGCTGATTGTAGCTTCGAACTTATTATGTTGCTTGAGAGCTGATTATGGATTTAAATTTTGTTGTGATAGTGGATATTTTGATTTATTGTTGTATATGGGAAGCTGATCAATATGAGAAGCTTCAAATAAATTGCTCTACTTTTGACAGATTTAACTTAGCCATCCTTCAAGGGAATGGTCTAAGCTTATTGGATTTTTTTCATGCCCTTGATAGATATCCTTCAAGGGAGTACTCTACCTTATATTTGGAAATTTTTATTTTATTTTTGGGTAGCTTTCTTTTGAGGGAACAGTCTATAATTCTTAAGATATTGATGCTAGTAGTATTTTGGTATCCAAATTATTTCTAGATATAATGTTTTTATACATGGACAAGCCTAATTAGGTTTAAAGGTTCACCTTTATGAGGGAAAAATTTTAACATAAGAAGGTTAATGATATGAAAAGGTATGGTTGTTTAGAGAAAATGACCATAAGATTCCATATTGTTGGACACAAAAATAATCCATGAGAACCATGCTATGGGTAGAGCTATGGTACCCACATTTAGGATTAGGATATGACTGTGATGGTTAATCACATGGTTCTATGTTGTAATCAATTATCCTCAAAAGGAGAGGAGAAAGATGGGTGAAGGTAAAAATCTTGTAATCAAGGGATGAGCTTAAGTTAGAGAAAATGAGTCATCTTGATCCTTTTTAAATAAAAAATAAACATAGAAGCAAAGCATTGAGAGGCTCAACTTTTAGTTTGCCTTTGAGAGAGTAAAAATGATAAGCTCTTGATCAATACTTATGAGTAATGATGTAGGGTCCAAGCTAACTGAAGCAAACTTGCCTCATTTACTCTTCTCCATATTGGTCACATGTTGATTTTCTTTTAGGATGAGGTCTCCACTATTGAAGTCTCACTTTTTGAGATGCTTGTTATAAGTGCATTTGATATGCTCTTGATAGGCATGAAGGTGGGTAAGAGTTACTAAATGACACTTGTCAAGTAGCTCAAGTTGAGCTAAATGATGTTGATGATACTCTTATTTAGAAATAAAATCTTGCGAGGATATGAAAATAGAGGGAATTTGGACTTCTAGAGGCAAGATTTCCTTTGCTCCAAAGACTAGAGAGAAGGGAGTATCACTCGTAGAGTTTTGAATGATATTATGATAGGCCCATAAGATGAATGGGATGTGTAAGTGGCAATCTCAACCTAAACGACTGACAACTTTGGTTAGTATTTTTTTAAATATTTTATTAGAGGCTTCTACCTATCCATTTGCATGTGTTTGGTAAGAAAAAAAAAGCTTAAATCGATGCCAAATGCATCATATAAACTTTGGACTTACTTATTTTTGAAGGATTTGTGATTATTAGTGATGATCTTATGAGGAATGCCAAAGTGGTAGATGATATGATGGTTGATAAAGTCAATAATCTTCTCCACTTTAGTCAAGATAAGAGGAATAGATTCCACCAAATTAGTAAAGTATTTTATGGATATGATGATGGAGCTATGCTACTGTGAATAATGGGGGTTGATTTCCCTAATGAGATCAATCCCCCATTGTGATAAAGGCTAGAAGTCCTTAGATATTTGGAGGCTCTTATCTAGCACATGATGCAAATTAGCATGTTGTTAACATTTATTACACTTTTTTGCATAATCACAATAGTGTTGGTTGAGGATGGGCCAATAGTAACCAAGGCAAAGGATAAATTTATTGACCACTAGACTGCTAAAGTGTCTCCCATAGATCTCATCATGTGATTCCTTGATGGCATGGGAATTTTCATGGCTACATAATTAACGAAGGAGGCCATCAAAACTATATTTATAAATGATTCCTAGTATGGTGTAATGAGATGTACTCTAAACAAAGTTTCTATTGGCATTCCTAGAGAGGTTGGGAGGAATGATGCTTAGGTTGAGGTAGTTGAAAGTTTGGTCATACCAAATGTTGGATGGGGATTCCTCTACATTAAAAATTGGAGGGAGGTTGGATTGGATATAAGAGGGTGTGGTAAAATTATGAATGGTGAAAAATATTTTAGAATTGGAAAGTTGAGAAGGGATTTAGAAAGAAAGGTAGGCCATTGTATCTATGAACTTATTAGTAGATCAAGGAATGGATTGGACCAGGTAATGTTTGAATGATGCTAAGAGTTTGTCAACTAAAATTTTATATTTTTATGAGACATCATTCTTACATTGATAGGATTCACGGACTTGGTTGACCACAAGTTGGGAATCACCAAAGATAGGATTGTCTTAATTCCTAAGGTTAGATAAGTTTAGAGACATATTACTAGGGCTTTGTACTTATCCATATTATTGGTGCATTCAATGTCAAGTTTGAAGGAGAGAAGAAGGGGTTCAAAATTGAGAGGAATGAGAATAACTCCAACACCCCTCCTTATTGGGCACTTTAATGCATCAAATAAAATGGTCATTTGGTAGGTTATGCCATCTTCTTTAAAAAGAGTTGTGACAGACTCATCTGGAAAGGTAAAAGGGGGTGGTTGGCTTTTTGGTAAAGGAGCTTCAACTAATTGGTCAACAATGACCTACCCTTTAATCAAAATTTTCTGGAGGAATTCAAGGTTGAATTTAGCTAGGAACACGAGCCACTTAGCCATACACTAATTTTTGTATGGTTTATAGTGCATGTATATGAGTGGGTCGGTATTAGTTATGACATAGGTTTTAAGGTTAAGAAGGTAGTGGCAAAGTTTGGTGGACATGAAGGTCAATGCTACATAGAGTTTCTCAATAGGTGTATATTGAGTTTCATATTCTAAAAATGTGTGGCTAATGTAGTATATGGCTTGCTCTTTGTGTTTTTCATCTTGGTCAGCCAACATTGCCCCTAGGGAATGGTTAGTGGTAGAGATATATAGGTAAAAGGGGTGGTCATCCTTAGGAGGGATGAGGATAGGTGGTGACAAAAGGTACTATTTAAGTGAATTAAAGGCCTTTTAAAAATAATTATTAAATTTGGAAGAGACATCCTTATTTACAAGGTTATGAAAAGGTTGGCACCAGTTTGAAAGCTAGGAAATGAAATGATGAATTCATTGAAGTTTTACATGTAGGATATAGAGTTGCTTAAGGTCGGTTAGAGGAGGTATGTCTGAAATTTCTCTAAATTTAGTAAGGTCTACTTTGATTTCACAAAGAGAGATGATAAATCTAGGAAGTTTTATTGAAAAGACCCCAAAAATGCATTTCTTGTGATTAAGGTGAACATGATAACAAATGAGGCATTAAAATATGATCATAAGAATAGTCAAGTGATATTTTTAGAGTTTGGATTTATCTAGGTCATCCACATAGTCTTCTAAAATATTATGGATGATATCATAGAAGATATAAGTCATGGATCATTGGTAGGTTATCCCAATTTTATTTAACCCAAAAGGCAAGACTCTATAGAAAAAAGTTCTCCAAGGGGTGGTAAAGGTAGGTTTGTGCTAATATTTAAGAGTAGTCAAGATCTAATTATAACCTAGAAACCCATCCATGAGAGATAAAATCTCATGGCTAACTATAAGATTAACATGCTAATCAATATAAGATAGAGGAAAGTCATCCTTAGGGAAGGTGAGGTTAAGGTCTTGAAAGTCCACAAAAATGTATAGACCCCCAATGAATTTGGTGATAGGTCTGATATTTGAGACCCATTGGGGGTAATCAATGGGTTTAATGAAGATTACAGATAGGAGATGTTGAAGATCTTATTTAATGAGAAAGTCTATTTAAGGATACATACATCAATGATTTTTTTTAATAGGCTTGGCATCATGATGAGAGACTATGTTATGGGTAACAATGGTGGGGTCAATCCTAGGCATATTACTATAAGACTAAGTGAATGTTATGTTTTGATCTTGGAGGAAAGAGGATAAGTCTCAAAGTTCTATGAGATTCATTTATAGGCCTAATTTGAGAAAGTGGGGGTTATACAGAGCACCCAAGTTAATATCCATGGTGGATTCATTAGGCATGGTCAAGGCCTTAGGAGGAAGGACTTTATGGATAGAAAAATCCCCCACACTAAGGTAGGTAAGAATGGAAACATCATCTTGATGTTGGATGGTGTTGATGTTAGGAGAATCATTCTCTAATATTTTAGGGTGTATGAGTGGAAAGACTTTGGTTTGGCCACCTTTTTGGTAGATGAGAGGGCCTAAACTAATGGTATTGACTAGAAAACAAAGTTAGGGGGGATGATATCAGGATCTTTACGTAGGGAAACTGGTTAGGTTGGTGAAGATGCGATATATTCCTCCATGGTGGTAATGGGTTTGGGTGAATTTCTAGGTTCTTTAGGTAGTTCATACCCAATGCCAAATGAATCATGAGGTTGCAAAGTTTTGATATGGGGTAACTCATGAGGTCCTTGTTCATAGTGACCAAGGCCAAATCCTTTCCAAGCACATCTATGAAGATACAACTTAGCAAACTCTGGTTTGCTAAGATAGAAAAAAGTTAGAGGTAAATGTTTGGATGGATGAAGTAGTGGTAGGGGCTAAAAGTGGATGATCAAGTCCCCATAAATGTAATTTGTTTGATGGTTAGGGAGCCCAAAGGAGATGATGTTTTCAATGTTAGGGTCATAACAAGGGTGATGTCTAAGATTCCCATATTATTTAGGAGTAGATAAGGCATCTAAGGATAAAAGTCTATATTACATAAGGGAAGGATGTTGGAATGTGGTTTCCATGGGGTTCTCTATAGGAATCTAGGAAGAATAGATAGATGAGCAAGTAGAAGCTTGATCAACATTTGGTGTGGAAGATTCATATGTTTTAGTTGGTGAGGTTATGTCCTTAGAAGATGGTTTTGAGGTGGATGAAGGAGGAATAAGGATGTTATTAGCCTATATGTCATATTGAAAGATTTGAAAGGACTAGGGTCAGCCTATATAGTCACAACATGCCATTTGTGCTCAAATTTGACACATTGATGTAAGTTGGAAGTGACACAACTCATGACATGAATCAAAGGGAACCTAAGTTAAAAATTGTATTATAATTATCCTTATATAACATAAAAAAGTTTGGGAATAATATAGGGCCCTACATAGATATAGAGGACAAATGTGCACAATAATATCTATAGTATGACTAAAAGAATGAAGGACTGCTATGCTTTTAGACATGATGTTTATGGGTAAGTGAAACTGGTCATAGGCATGGGAGGAGATAATATTGATGCTATCTACTCCATCAATAATCACCCTTTTGATACGGTTTTGGTTAATGTATGCCATAATGAAGAGGGGAAGATCGAGATCCTTTGAATGAATAGAAGGTATTTCTAAATTTTTGAAGGTGACAAGGTCAGAAGTTCAAATGGAACCAACAAAGGTGGCTAGAGGTTGAGGGTAATTGGGTTGGAACTTGATGGATTTCAAGACTTATATGAGTTCTTGGTAGTTATGGGGAGAGGTAGAGACTAACTCATACAAGCTCATTTTTCTAAAGTTTGGTGAAGCTGCTAGAGAATAGATTTTCAAATGGATATTGCATATGGGTTATGGTATGGAGGGTTAGATGGGGAGGCACCTAAGATAAACACCTTGGGGTTTATTTGATTATGGAGATGGTTGGGTATTTTTAAATTTTGAGTTTAGGGAGGGACATCTAAGGAATAAACACCTTAGCCTTCCCTTTATTCTTTTATTGTGATCTTGTGACCATATTGATTATATGGAAAATAAGAGAGGTTGAGTTATTGGAGTTATATTACTCACCTTTATTCTTAGGTGAAGGTGGAGGAGTGGGTAGGTGTTTGGTAGGTATGGTTTTTATTTGGGTCAATAGGGGTGGTATAAGAGGTTCATATATTAACAAATCATCCTCATCATAAAGCTAATGGATAAGAGTTTGGAGAGATTTACAGTTCTTTGTGTCATGGCGAGGTGTCTAATGATATAGGTAAATCAAATTATCATTAAACCATGATGATTTAGGACATGAAGGGTTGAAAGGTTTTATGGGTTATAAGGCCAAGAAAAAGGTTCGCAACAACTTTTGTAAAATAGTTGAATAGGACTCAGCTATATGTGGTAATGATTTAGTGGTTTTTTATTTGGGTGTTGAGGTAGAAAGTTGTTTAGATGTGGGTTTGGTGATAGGTGTCTTAGATAAGGTGGTATTCTTTGATGGTTTTAGTTTAGGCAATATTGTTAACGAGTTGGGGGTAGAGGATGGAAAGATAGGTAACTTAGGAATCATTTGTCTAGTGAGGAGAGGTGTCTTAGAAATAAATTATGAAGGTGTGACCAACAAAGGTGGTGTCGTTTTGGTAAAAATAATGGGCTTCATGCTCAAGGCAGAGGGATAAGAACCCAAAATGGAGGGCAAGTTTGAGGGAGGTACAATTTAGGGTTTTGCAGATTTTTGTGGTTTTACCTCTTTGCTTTTTTTTGGTTGATAATTTTGAAGGGGATTTGGTTACTTTGGTCTTATTTTTAATGGTTAAGCCCTTAGGTGGAGGAGAAGGAACTGTTCCTTTACCTTTATCTTGGTTTTTGATAGAAGGTTCTAAAATCAGAGGTTGCATGGATGAAGTTATCTTCTCTTGTGAGATATATTCCAAAGAGGGAGTGGATGGTTATGTGATAAGAGGGGTAGGTGTAGTATCCTTTAATGGAGGTGTGGGTATGATGGCTTACTTTATTTGGGTTTCCAAAGGAATAGAAAGTAGTTTATCCCCTTCCATTAGGGGGTTGGGGAAAGAGGCGGTTGAGATAATGTTTTGCTCAAAAATGGGTTCATTAGTAACCATATTAATAGTATGTAATGCATGGGATGGTTCTAGTTTATTGTCATGATAATGGGTAGAAGGAGCATGATTAGGAAAAGGTTTGTAGAATATGTCAAGGGCTTGATTTGGTGGTGCATTAAGATTTTCTAGTGTAATACCCCCCTATCAATGAGGGATTGCAAAAGGTATTTGATGGTGTTGTACCTATCAATGTCATGTCTTATGATTTGATGAAAGTCATAATGGTCATTCTCATTATACCAACCTAATATGGGGAAAGAAGCATCAAACTATTGGGGTGGTTTAATTGGTAAAAGTTGGGTGATATTGACTTGTAGTAACTTTTTCAAAATAGAAGGATCCAAGTTTGGTTCCTTTGGTTTTAGTTTGAATAATTAGAGAAGTTATAGGTTTGGTTTATTGGTTTTTTTTGGTTGGTAGATGGTAGTATTGTGGGTTTGAGGAGAATGGCATTAGCAGTTGCTTTGTTTTTAGTGATGGGATTGGTTTGGTTATTTGGTTTGGAAGAAAAGGGCTCATTGGGTTTATAAGTTAAGTTATTTGTCTTCAAATTTAACCTTCCTTCATCAATGGCTCTATTATCTAGTTTATGATCCATGCTAAAAGCTTCATCAAAGGTCTGGAAGCTTTAGACATGTAATGTGGATAAAATATGTTTTGCACATGCATGGGAAAAGAGCTCTATAAGCTCAAGTTGAGGTAATGAAAAAAAAATAGTTTATTGGATTCCTTCAATGAGACATAACCTTTTTAATAGATTCATCTTCAAAATGCTTAATGAAGTAGAGGTTGGTAATAGAAACTTTCTTGGATATATTGATTGGAAATTGATCCAAGCAGTTTTGGTCTAATTGGGTGTAAGAGAGGATGGAATGTTTGGGTATGGAACTATACCAATCCAATGTTGGTTTTGATAATGACATAGGAAAGGTATGGAGGAGAAGAGTGTCATTGTGGGAAATCAGGTAGCATGAATTCCTAAATGTTCTTAAACGTTTTTGAGGGTCTTCTTTACTATTAAACCTGGTAAATTTTAGAAGTTTCCACTAGGCCAAATAAAGTCTGATGGGGACCGAAGGGTGAGTAGGCTCATTTTAAATTTGATCATAAGATAAGAGATTATGGGGTCTAGAGATGGATGACTCAATAGTTTTCATCTTTTCCCTGATAGACTTCATGAAGCCTACTTGAAGTTTTTGGGATGTGTAGTTATATGTTATGTTTTGTTGAGGTTGGGCAATGTGTGAATAGCTAGTAGATGGTTGATATGATTCCACATATTGGTATGTGGTTTTTTGAGGTTGGGTGGAATATATATATATTGGTATGTGGATGTTAATGGTTTATAAGGGGTGGGTGGTTGGATAGTGAGCATATGCCTTTGGGGGTTATGAAGATAGCTAAAGGTTGCATGTTAGGTCAAAGTGGTGGTTGGGTTAGTGGCCAATGGAAGGGTGGTGACTCTTGTACTAATTGGTGGTAACATGGAGGCTATAGAAACCACAAGGATTGGAAGTGGAGTAGTTTTTGATGGATTAGAGGTAACTAGAGGAAGATGGGTAGTGTTAGATGTAGGCTCTCCTATTGCAAGGGAGTGATTAGTAAGAGGTATAAAAGTAGTGGTAGTTTGGGTTGATGGGTTAGTTTTGAGGGAGTTATTGGCAGATGATAAAATTTGGGAAAATAAATATTGAGTAGTTCCCATGGTAGTGGAATTATTCCCCATGAGGTAGAGAGGTGTGCCATAAGGTTGACCTATGGGTGGGGTTGAAATTAGGATTTGGTAAGATGTGGTTCTTAGGTAGTGTTGTAAGGCTGCATGATTGTTATTTAGAAAAGTGACAAAATCTGCATCTCCTAGGACTAACTAAGTAGGATTTCCCAAAGATTGAGGGGAGATTTTAGGTTTGGAAATGTGTTCCATGGATGAAGAGGTGGAAGTTGGTGATGGTTGATTTGGTGGTGGTTTTTGTTCCTCGAGGTCTTTTTTTTGCTGGTGAGTGAGAATCATATGAGAATATAAGAAAAGGATGATACATTCTAACACCTCAAACAAAGAGAAATAAAAATATTCAAGGAAAATAATATATTCACTAAGAGTATGTTAAATCCTAGGATTATTTTTAATCTCTCTTTTTGGCTTATGCCATAGAAAAGTGTAAAGAGGAAATTGGCTTGAATAGGTACTAAACAAGGTAGTGTATGTTTGGTTTGTGATCATGTTTAGGAACTAAATAGAATTATGTATTGGTCTAGGTAGATGGCTTGGTACTTAGGGATTTCTCCCCTCACATCATAATCCCATAACTAATGCGGGTGCTTATCCAATATGTATCAATTTCTTGAGTTTATACACAACCAGAGAACTAAGTTGGTTATCCCCTCATTGATTAAATCCAAGTAAGATAACTGGAAAAGGGTAAGGTGATCCACTATTTGATGAAATCATAGTTAGGCCTTGTCTTAAGTGTGTTTTGATGTTTTGTTGTGCAAGTGGTTTGGTTTTTGTTACATTTGTGAACTATGATTAATTCATAATGCTTTTAATTAAAGCAAGTGAGCTAAAATTAAGCAAGCAGTCAATAGATGCACTCAATTTTAACCAAAAGATTTTTTTTGATTTATTTAAATTAAGAAAAGAACAACTAAAATTCACCTAAATAAAATATTAAAATACAATCCTAATCCTAGGATGAATGCTCTTTTCTTTTTTTTAGAAATGCAATGAAATTTAATTTTCTAAAAATTGCAACTAAAACTTTTTTTTCCTTTTGTTTGTAAAGAAAGAAGATTAATTTTATAAGAATTAAACTAAATTAATTTCACTAATATAGATATAAATTTCTTAAAACATCTAAGGACCTAATAAAACTCAAGGGTCCCATTGGGTGTGCCAAAATGTTGTTGTCTAATTTTTACTTTTCCTTAAGTGTGAAAAAAAGAAACTAGTTAAGAAGGGTGTGGAAGAATACCTGTTGATTGTGTGCATGTTGAATCTAAGTGATTATGGAGAGATACACTTTGGCTTAGGAAGATGACCTATAAATAGAAAAAAATTAAAATAAACTTGTTTGTTAGACAAGTAGATGGGTGGATTGCCTAGCATGAGCTAGATCCCAGAAACGAAAGCTTTCTAGGAGGTTGTCAATCCACCTTCTTTAAAACACTTAAGTGGAAATGATAAAAAAAAAATATTTGAATTAAATGACTATATAACTGAAATAAAATACAATAAATTAAAGAAAATTAATTGAGAAAATTAGATGTTTTACTAAGTTAACCAAAATGGAGCAACTAGTTTGATTATACTAATGCTAAAAATTGGTTAAGACAAGGTTGTGGTTTTGGGTTTGGTAATTTGATGAGGGTCAAAATAATGATTTGGTTAATGTTGATCTAGATAATAAAATGTGAGGTATGGATGGTTGAAAAGATAAAATATCAAGTAACTAGGGTAGTAAAGGGATGAGGGGGCAAAGAGGGGAAATGAGGTAAATGGAATTAAAATGGTAAAGGTGGTAAAGGAGGTAGAGGTAAAGGTAATTAAAGGAAGGACTTAAGTAAATAATTGAAAAAAAAAACATATAAGTTTACCTTGAGGCTTGTTGATGTGGTTGATATTTTTGATGATGTGATGAAGGAATCATATGGCAATTTTAGTAGAGCTTCATTGCTTTGAATTCTTTTCCTCCAAGATGTGGATGACCTATAAAATGATGACCTCCTTAAAAGACATAAAACAAGATTTTAATAAATAAATATGAACTTCCAACATAACCTTGGGTGAAAGAGAGGAGGGGTATTTATATTATTTGTTGTCAATAACCATGCCAAAAGAGGGAATAGTAGAAGTATGGCACCATTTCCCATGTGGTTCATGAATGAGTAAAACTATGAGGGTGATGGGATTATCACCTTGATCATGGGTATCCCATTTGGGTTGGTGTGTCTCCCACCTTTCACATGAGTCCAATTTTGAAGGGGAATCATGCACATGTGTCTAATTGAGGCCCAAAGACTTTTCACCACCCTTTGTTGTCTTCATCCAAAAACTTAAAGAGATGACCCATAAAATGTGGCACCAATTTCCCTGTGGGTGCATAAATAATTAAAAATATGAGGGTGGTGGGATTTTTACCTTGATCATGGGTCTCTCATTTGGGTTGGTGTGTCTCCCACCTTTCACATGAGTCCAATTTTGAATGGAAATCATACACATGGGCATAAACAAGACTAAAAGACTTTTCACCATCCTTTCTTGTATTCATCCAATCACTTAAAGAGATGCCCCAAAAAATGTGGTGCCATTTTATAGGTGGGTGAATGAATGAGTCAAAAGATGAGGGTGTTGGGATTCCCACCTTGATCATGGGTCTTCCATTTGTATTAAAAAGTCAAAAATGTGTAGATATAGTGCCCTTTATCTTTTCCAAAGCACTAAAGAGGTGGGTATGAAATTTTGAAGGCCACTTTCATGTGTGAAGAAAAAATACATGTTTAATAATGTCCCCTGAAGGGTGAATTTTCCATATTTAAATGTGGGACCATTGTGATGCTTAAATGAGGTCAATAAGAACCTTGAGAAAGGGTCCCAAGTGGGGTATGATGTCCAACATCATGCCACCTTACTTATTATCCATGTCACTTACCATGTCACTTACCATGTTATTCATCATGTCACATGCCATGTCACTTGCCATTTCATCATGAATAGTGATAATGGGTCCCACAGTGAATAGTGATAGTGAATAAAACTTTTAAATAGTATTATGTGAATATGAGAATAGTAATTTGGTTAGGCTAAGAGGGGTTGGTTAAGGGTTAATAAGGTTTAGGGGGTCTTAAGGTATGTAGTCATCAAAAACTGTAATTGTGTAGTTTTATAGTGTCTATAGATAGATTAGGCACTAAAGCAAAAATATACACACAAAGTGTGATAGCCAAGATTGTGCATTAACTAGGTTGCCATAGTCAGTAAAAATAAAGGTTGGTGCTAGAAGGATAAGTGAAAAGTGGACCACATGAACACATTTGGGTGTGGTAGCTAGGTACACTTGTAAACTCAAGTCTCCTAGGTGATGTAAATGTTTTTATGGGTATCCAAAGTAGGAAGTGCTCCTAAGGAAAACACAAACTAGTCAAGTGAAGTCACAGGTATCCAAGGTAGGAATTACTCATAATAAGACACAAGTGGGTCTAGTATGTGTGAGGCAGCAAAAATTCAAAAAACTATTCAACATGGTAATTATTGTTGATACGATCAAAAGGATTAGGCAAAAGTTATCAGAAAATGTGCACTAGTTGAGCCAAAATAAACCAATGGTGAGGTAACAAAGTGGTTGAGGTGGGTGGAGAAGGTAGTCTATATGAGTGGGTGCTTTATGAGGTTAGTTAAAAATATGTTTCTTGAGTTAAGAGTAAAAAGGAATGTATCTCAAGATCATCGATGGTCAGGGGTCTAGGAAGTGACTATCGATGGTCAGTCAGACCATTGCTGATTAGGGTAAAAACCCTAAAAGTGTAGTCATCAAAAGTGAAAAAACATGTCTCATTTGTTTATTTTCTATTATTGACTTATGAGGTTTGGCTTTTACCATTTTAGGCAAATTTGGTGATGGTGATTACTAGGTTGGATGTGTAGATTAAGTGGATCAATGAAGATGTAGGGTGAGAATGGATATAGATGAGGATGGGTTTTGGATCCCTAGATCCCTCCACAATGATGGTTGAGGAATGAGGTAGGTGGCATCATCAATTAGTAGAGTTAGATTTTGAACTTGGTATTGTGTTATTGATTTAGTGGGAGGGTTTTATGATTTTCCTTAGGTATTAATTTTTTTTGTTTTTTTTGGTTTAAATTTGTTGTTGATTTAGTGTTTGGTTAAGGGTAGATGAGGTAGGGGTGGGATAAAGGCCAAATTTAAGTTAATTTTTTTGGTTTTGGGGTTGTGGGTTTATGTTGGGGTAAATTATGTTTTGGGTGTTCTATTCGTAGAACACCCATAGTGATCATTGAAATTCAATATGGACCATCAATGGTTGACATTCATAGGGAGTTGGATTCCCAACCATCAGTGGTCAATATGATTGATAAAAAGTTTAGGTTAAGAGTTTAAAAGGGGGTATAGATAATGTTTGATTAGAGTGCAAATGAGATAGGGTAAGCATTATGTGTAGGAAGCAAGTTTCAGGTATTAGTTGTAGGAGGCTAAGAAATGATCAAAAAAGTAAATTTAAGTAGGTGTAAAAGAGGGTGATATTGATTTTGATAGTTATTGGTCTATTGATTTTACTAGTTAAAAGGATGGGGGATTTGATCTCAGTTAGGGTATAGGTAACATTTAATTTTGGCATAAGGTAAAAATAAGTTAGGTTAGGATAAATGAAGTAGATCAAAGATGGGTTTTAGAGATGAAGTTTGTAGACAAAAATATCAAAGGGAACTAAATGTGTCTTCTAAAAAATCTTGTAGGCATATGAGTAGATCTAGATGTGGGATCAGGTACCTCAAATTTTTATGGATATACACTAGGGGATAACCCTAGCGTATTGGGTACATATAGAAGAGGTTGATCTGAGAGTGATATGACACTATGATTACATGTTTTGAGATATGATGATGATCATGGCCCGTATAAAGAGATGAAATTCACCTATGAACAACTTACTACCCACTAGTGAGATAACTATCTTATTAGAGGATATTTATAGGATACTATAGTTAACCCTTTGGGGTGATTTGATATATCACATTGAGTGAGAGGAGAGAGAGGATTTCCTGGAGCTAAATATATGGAGATGACCATAATCATATCAGGTGGCATGCTGGGAGTTTTAGTTACTCTCTTATCTATCAAAGGATGAAGGGTGAGAGGAGATTGATGACCATAATGATGATGGTTATGTCATGTTTTTCTCTTCTAGATTTAAATAGTGGGAGGTTTCCTTATCTACTACTAGGGGTGTTAGTCAAGATGATACTAGGATGCATAGTATTTGGATGGGTACCTATGCTACTTATTCAGATATATAGGGAGATATGGGGCTCTAGAGCTCAAAGGAGGTATGGCATTAACATTAATCTTATCCTACATTGTTAGGCATATGATCACATCTAAATTCTAAGGTTGATGGGACTACCATGTGTGGGGTATGCTCAGATAGAGTTTTTGGTTGGATTCATGTGGTAGAAAGATGACTTTTCTACGTTAGGTGTAGGAGGAGGAACTCATGATGTAGATTGGTTCAGGGGTGCACTAGATGCATTGGTGATCAGTGATGTTACCTAGAGGCCATATGTTATGTTTCTAGAGTGGGATAGATATAGGAGGTAAACTTTATCCCTATAGAGTTACAAGTGGATCTTCAGTAGGAAGGATGGGGAGGTAGAGATCATCCCATTTGAGAGGGTGTAGGGATAGTTTGGTTTGGTATAGGGTATCATAATCCCATTTCCTAAATATATGTGGGAAGATGTAGAGATCATACTACCTAAGCCACATCTAGTACATAACTTGTTGGATCATGAGGATTTACCATCACAACTAGTGATAAATAATGCATGTTTTTTAGATGGTTACCCTACATAATACTAGGATCTTTAGCAGTAGTATATTTTGGTGGGGATGATGGTGGTAGGTATCTTATATATGTAGACCTAACTACTAGAGGTTAGTGGGCATAGGTTTAGTTGGTTGCCTTAGATGCACATGCAGGAGTAGTAATAACCATTGCATAGGCACAAGTTGTAACATTATAGGGTCAAGTGGCTATAAATATAGGTGAGAGTGACAAAGATAGAGCTTACCTAACCTTGGTTACTTAGGAAAGACACTCCTTGATATAGGTTGGAGGAGGAGTAACAACACCTATAGGATCACTAGGAACTATCCCTATGGCATTCTACCTAGCCATAATGGAGGAGTTATGCTACTATGACACTATAACCCTGAGGCATTATCTTGATGAGCCTTGATGGGGTGAGTAAAAATCAAGTTTGGTAGGTGGTGCCAATCTAAGACCACTAAGGTAATGGGCTACTTTTGTAGGTGGATAAGTAGGGACATTGATAGGACTATCATTATGAGGTAGTGGTTCTTTAAGAGATAGTGGTGCCCTAGGGTCATAGTCATGATATAGGTTGTGATATATTATATGTTGCTATTTATCACTTTGATACCAACCTATGAGCTGATGTGGTGAGATGTACATTTTGAGAGGGACATGTATATTTTTGTATACATTATGATTCTATTGATCATGATTTATAGATATGATCCTTGTTTATTACTCATTGTTCATGGCTTACTTTTATATTTATGATGTGATGTTTATATTGATAATTGATGATGTTATATTGATTATGCTTATGTTATGGATATTAGATACTGATGTAGACTCACCTAGCTAGGCATGTGATGATATGTCTCTTGTTTATTCATGGTTATGTTGTATGACATGTATGTTCATGATGATGTTCATGACATGATGAATTTTAATGAGTATATGCTTCTTTATTTAGATTTAGACATGTGGTAGAAATGGTTTACTACTTTATTGTTCATGGATGCTTGATTTTGACATGATGAAGGATATACTAATGATGTATGTTATGGTTCATGGTACATGTTGATATGTTGTGGTTATGGTTATGGTTATTGTTTCTCAAGGTAAAATACATAAATTAAGTTGAATAACAACATCAGATGTGAGAAAGAGAATATAAGAGATAAATGTCTTAGTGAATATATCAACTAGTCATTATAGGATAGGAAGAGGGGAATATTCTTCTTCTTTGGCTAGGACTAAAACAAAACAAAAGTTAAATTGGCTTAAGGAATATAATCCCTTCAAATGATTCACATTAGAATTTATTATTTGGTTAAAAAGGTATCTTGATCACATAATGTGAAGTGAACTCAATATCCCTTGATTTATAGTATTTGAAGGGGAGATGGATGAAAATGAAACTTGATTGTGAGATTAACATGCCTCTTGTAGGAGTTACAAAAGATTTATCATAAACAAGTCTATGTCAAAGAAAATGTAGATTGATTGATGTGGAAAGTCTACTCATGAGAGTCGATTGTGGATTTTAAAATTATTAATAGTGAGAGGTGATTTTGGCTTTCAAAACTTTGTTGGTTTTTATTTTGCTTGATAATGGGTCTTTTGCTTATGTTGTTGTTTCTTGGAGGTTTGGCAAAGATGACTGATGTGGGAAGCTTCCAATAAATTATTAGGATTTGACAAGTGCTTTACTTATCCATCCTTCAAGGGAATGGTCTAATTATGTATGCTTTACTCAATGCTATTTGATATATTTCCTTCAAGGGAGCGGTCCACCTTTATTTGTAGAAAATTTGAATATGTTTTCAATAGCTATCCTTTAAGGGAATAGTCTAAAAATTCTAAGAATGATCCATGATTTCTATTAGTTTGGATTTTGATTTTTATTTGATTTGATTTCTCTTGGCATAGACATGATTATATAGGTTTAATGGTTCACCTTTATGAAGGCAAAACTAAAAATTAGAAGAAGGTTGATTAGGTGTAAAGAGGCCTAGGTGATAATGATCATGGGAATCCATCATATAAAAGGAGTGGAAAGTACCATGAGAATCATGCCATGGGTAAAGTCATGGTACCTATTTTTCAAGATTAGGCTACGACTATGACGAGTAATCACATGATTCAATTTTAATTTGTTGCCCCTAAAATAGGGTGATGAATGTGGATTGTAAGCAAGGGATGAGCTTAAGTTAGACCAAAGGTGAGTTTGATCCTCTTTAACAAAATAAAGGACACAAATGTGAATCATTGAGGGGCTCAAGTTTTGGGATACCTTCAAGAGAGGAAAACTGGTAAGATCCTGATCTATACTTGTGAGTTATGATATAAGGTCCAAGCTAATCAGAAGAAAACTTGCCTTCCTTGTTTTTTCCCATATTGGTGACATGTTGATTTTCCTTTAGGACAAAGTCTTTGATATTGAATTATCACACTATAAGGTGTTTGATATAGTCACATTTGATGTGCTCTTGATAAATATAAATATGGGTGAGGGTAGTTAAATGATACTCATCAAGTAGCGCAATCTGGGCTAAACAGTGCTGCTGATAATCATCCTTAGAAATGAGATCTTGTAAAGATATGTAAAGAGATGGGATTTAGAATTTTAAAAGTAAGATAGACTTTACTCTAAACATAAGATAGAATTGGATATCACTTTTAGGGGTTTGGATGATAGTATTATATGCCCATAAGTTAAAGGGGATGTGTAAATGTCAATCCTAACAAGATGCATTGACCATTTTAGTGAGCATGTTGTTAGAGGTCTTTGCTTATCTTTTTGATTGATGGTGATAGGGAGAGGAGAAAATTAATTTAATCTCAAATTCATCATAAAGACTTTGGAATTTTTTATTTTTAAAATATTTACCATTGTCAATGATAATTTTGTGAGGATTACCAAAATGATAGATGATGCAATGGTTGATAAAGTTGATAATATTTTTGACCTTGGTTGAGACTAGAGGAATAACCTTAACCCATTTGGTAAAATACTTAGTCATGGTGATGATATAATGGTGTCACTATGAATAATGGGTTTTAATTTCACCAAGGTCTAGACCCCATTGTGAGAAGGGATATAAATTAGTAGAGATGCAAAGACTATGGCTAGGTATGTGATGTATATTGGCATGTTGTTGACATTTAACACAATTTTTCACATAATAAAAATAGTGTTAGTTGAGGATAGTATAGTAGAATCTAAGGCAAAGGATGCCTTTAGTCATGAGAAGGATACTAAAGTGTCCCCCATAGATCCCATCATGCATTTACCTAATAGCATGAGAGGATTCGTGACTATGTAGGAAATAGAAGAGAAGACCATCAAATTCATGTTTATAAAGGATTCCTCTAATATTGGTACAATAAGAGTTGTTTTCAATAAATTTTCTTTGAGCATTCCTAGAAAGATCATAAAGAATGATGGTAAGGTTGAGATAGTCAAAGGTTTATTGATACCAAAGGTCAGGTTGGGTGTTCTCCACATTGAAGATGGTGGGAGAGTCTGGTTTGACATAACAAGGATGGATAAATCTATGGATAACAATAGATAGCTTAGATTTATAGGGTATAGAGGGAATATGAGAGGCTAGGGAAGCTATGGTGTCAAAAAAATTATTGGTAGACTGCAGGGTGGATTAGATATGGTAGTGTTCAAATGATGTTAAAAGATCATCAACTAGTTGTTTGTACTATTGTAAAACATCATTCTTACATTTGAAAGAGTTGTTGATTTGATTGATCACAAGTTATGAGTAACCAAATTTATTGATAATTTTAACTCCCAAGGCTAGCATAGTTTAAAGGTATATGACTTAGGCTTTGTACTTAACCATATTATTGGTACATTCAAAATATAGCTTAAAGGATAAAGGAAGGGGTTTAACATGAAGGGGGATAAGGATGGTGATAGCTCCTCCTCTATGCAGACACTTTGATCTATCAAAGAACATGGTTACTTGATAGGTGAATTTTGATTAAGAGAGGGTCATGATGGACTCATAAAGAAACTCAAGAGGAGGAGGTTGGTTATCTGCTAATGGTGCTTCAACCAATTTTTTGGTAATGACTTACCCTTTTATTGACTTCTACTAAATCAACTCAAGGTCAAACTCAGATAAAAACATGATCCACTTTCCCATACATTAGTATTGGAATGGCTTGGAGTGCATATACTTAAGTGGGTTGTTAATTTTTATGACACAGGTCTTGTGGTTAAGAAAGTAGTGGCAAAGTTTGGTGGCCATGAAGACCAAATATAAGCAAAGTTTCTTGGTATGGGTAAATCAAGTCTCATACTCTACAAATGTATATCTAACGTAGTAGATTGATTGATATTTATCTTTTTCATCTTGATGAGAAAGGATTACCCCTAGAGAGTGGTTGGTGGTGGAGATATAAAGGTAAAAATGTTGATCATCTTTGGGAAGAGTGAGGATAGGTGGAGATAAAAGGTACATTTTGGGTGAATCAAAGGCATTTTGATAGTGATCATTCTACCTAAAGGAGACATCCTTCTTTAGGAGGTGATGGAAGGGTTGGCATCGATTAGAGAATTGAGAGATAAAATGATAAATGGATTGGAGCTTCCCCTACAAACTATAGAGTTTCTTGAGGTTGATTGGAGGAAGCATGTCAAGGTTTGCTTTGATTTTGGATAGATCAAATTTGATTCCCTGAAGGGAAATAATAAAGCCAAGGATCTTTCCTGACAAGACCCCAAAAATGCATTTCTTGGGGTTAAGGTAGACATGGTAATGGATGAGTCACTTAAATATAATCTTGAGAATAACCAAATGATCCTTACGATATCTGGATTTTCCAAGAAGGTCATCCATGTAGTCCTTGATGGTTTTATGGATAAGGTCATGGAAGATGTAAGTCAAGCATGTTGGAAGGTTATAATAGCATTATTTAGTCCAAAAGGCATGAACCTATATCAAAACATCCTCCATGGGGTGATAAAGGCAATTTTATGCTAATCTTTAGGCGTGATTAGGATCTGATTGTAGCTCAAAAACTCATCCATAAGAGATAACATTTCATGGTCAGTTGTAAGATCAACTCATTGGTCCATGCTTGGTAGAGGAAAGTCATCTTTTGGGAAGGTAAGGTTAAGGTCATGAAAGTCCACACAAATGCATAGTCCCCCTTTGGCTTTGGTGATAGGTATGACATTTGAGACCCATTGGGGTTAATCAATGGGTTGAATGAAATCTTTGATGAGAAGGGATATGTAAGGGTGCATTCATCTAATTTTTTTATCTAATGGGCTTGGCATCATGGTTGGTGACTATGTTATGGGTGGAAATGGTGGGGTCAATTCTTGGCATACCACTATAAGACCAAGCAAATGTTATGCTATGGTCTTGGAGGAAAGAGAGGAAGTCCCAAAGTACTTTATAATTTAGTGATTGGCCAATCTTGATAATGTATGGGTTGCCTAGAGTGCCCAAGTTGATATCTATGGTGGATTCATTAAACATGGTTGAAGTCTATAAAGGAAGATATTTATGGATGGAAGAATCTAGGGCACCAAGATAGGTGAGGATGGAATCAACATCCTGTCATTGAAAGGTGTTAATGGTAGGAGAATCATCTCTTATCATCTCAAGATGGGTCAAAGGGATGGTTATAGTTGTCCCTTCAGTTTAATAAGTTAGGGGGTCTGAGGTTGATCATGTTGATGAAAAAACATTAGGTAGGATGATGTCCCACTTAAGTGGAGAAGAGGTTGGTGAGTAACAGATGTCTTCCTCAATGATCATGATGGTAGCTGGTTTGGTTTACTTATGGTTGGGAAGAATGTAAATGAGGCTATGTTTATCATGAGGCCCTCTAGTCTAATTTTGAAATCAACTTGTGTGGGCTATGCTCATATTGTCTAAGATTAAATTGTTTCCAAGCATATCTATGGAGGTACATCTTAGAAAAGTTTAGGTTGTCTAAATAAGAGAAGCTAAAGATGAAGGGTCAGAGAGAATAAGAGGTGGTAAAAGTGTCAAGTGGTTTGTCAAGTCCTCCATAGATGAAATGGAAAAGAGGAGGTGGTAAAAGTGTCAAGTGGTTTATCATCATCCTCACACTTAAGTGGAGAATATGTTGGTGAGTAATGAATGTCTTCCTCAATGATCATGATGGTAGGTGGTTTGGTTTACTTATGGTTAGGAAGAATGTAAATGAGGCTATGTTTATCATGAGGCCCTCTAGTATAAATTGAAATCAACTTGTGTGGGCTATGCTCATATTGTCTAAGATTAAATCCTTTCCAAGCATATCTATGGAGGTACATCTTAGAAAAGTTCAGGTTGTCCAAATAAGAGAAGCTAAAGGTGAAGTGTTAGAGAGAATAAGAGGTGGTAAAAGTGTCAAGTGGTTTGTCAAGTCCTCCATAGATGAAATGGAGAAGAGGAGGTGGTAAAATTGTCAAGTGGTTTATCATCATCCTCACACTTAAGTGGAGAAGAGGTTGGTGAGTAACATATGTCTTCCTTAATGATCATGATGGTAGGTGGTTTGGTTTACTTATGGTTGGGAAGAATGTAAATGAGGCTATGTTTATCATGAGGCCCTTTAGTATAAATTGAAATCAACTTGTGTGGGCTATGCTCATATTGTCCAATAATAAATCCTTTCTAGGCATATCTATGGAGGTACAACTTAGAAAATTTTAGGTTGTCCAAATAAGAGAAGCTAAAGGTGAAGGGTCAGAGAGAATAAGAGGTGGTAAAAGTGTCAAGTGGTTTGTCAAGTCCTCCATATATGAAATGGGTTTGATGGTTTTAAGTCTAAAGGGAATAATGACTATTATATTGGGGTCATACCTAGGTTGATGTTCAAGGTTCTCATACTCATGGGGAGTAAGGAAAGCATCAAGGTTGAAGAGGCAATATTACCCCAGTAAAAGATGTTGAAATGTAGATTCCAAGTGGTTTATGGTGGTGATTTGGTCCAAAAGGATGGATGAGATAGTAAATGTCACATCAATAAAATAAGATATGGGTTCATCCTTTATGGTTGAGGGCTTGTCTTTGGTTGATGAGGGTGTGATAGATGGATGTAGGAAGACATAATTAGTTGATAAGACATATTGAAAAATGAAAAGGGGCTTGGTTAGCTTGTATAGTGATAGCCTAACCTTCATGCTCAAATTTGATGCAATGATAAAGGGTAGAGGGAAAACAACCCATAGAGTGGATCTAGGGTCATCCCAACAAAACATTATACTATAATTTACCTTGCACTACATATAAGAGCTCTAGGATTATGTGAGGTCCTAAACATATATGAAGGAAAAGAGTTTCCAAAGTAGTGGCCATGGTGTTATTGAAGGATTAGAGGATGACTGAGGTTTTAAAAATGACATTATCTGATAGTTTGAGTTGATCATTAGAATAGGAGGAGATTATATTAATACTAGATCCCCCATCAATCATAACCCATTTAATGTGGGTTTAGTTTATGCAGACAGTGATGAAAAGAGGGGGATCTAAATCATCAAGATGGATATAAGGTGTTTTTAAATACTTGAAGGTGACAAGGTTAGAAATTTGGAGAGCATCAACAAAGGTTACTAGAGGTTGAGGGTCTTCAGGTTGGACGTCTATTGATTACAATGCCTCTATCATGGCTTAGAGATGATGAGGTGAGGTAGAAATAAACTCATATAAGCTCATATTTTTTAGGGTATAGTGAATTTGTATGAGAACCACTCTCCTAATGGATTTAGAGGGGTTGGATTGGGAGGCACCTAAAATAGATACCTTAGGTTTGGATAAAATTGAAGGTACTTGATTTTGACTTAGCTAGGAGGTCAAAGATGGGTACGTCTATAGGATGGACACTTTATCCTTCCCCTTATATTTTTTTTGAGCATGTGATCATGTGACCACATGGATAGTATGGATGAATGAAAGAGTTAGGGTAGGAGATTGGTTTGGTTTCTCATCACTCTAAGGTGAGGGTAGGGGAGTAGGTAGGCATTAGGTAGTGGTTTTTAGTTGTTGGATTGGTAATGGGATCATGGGAGGTTCTTATGTTAATAGATCGTCCTCATCATAGAGCTGATGGATTATGGTTTGGAAAGCTTTGTAGTTCTCTATGTCATGTCTGGGTGTCCTATGATAGGATCATACTTGATGGTCACTATACCAAGTGGGTTTTGGACATAGAGGATCAAATGATTTAATAGGAGGTTAGTTCAAGTAATAGGCTTGTATTGACCTTTGGAAAATAGTCAAGTAAGATGTAGCTAAAGGTGGAGAGGGTTTGAGGGTTCTGGACTTGGGTGGTGGAATGGAAATATTTTTGGAAACAAGTTTGGTGATAAAATGTTTGGGTAGGGTAGTATTCTTAGTTATTGTTTTGGTTTTGGTAAGGTGAAATTTGATAAGTTTGAGGTAGGAGGTTTCAGGGTAGGTAGTTTGGTTATTAATGTCTTGGTGAAGATGGGTGTGTCAAAAAGTAAGTGTGCTGGTACAACTAACAGTTGTGGTTAGGTTTTGGTTGAGAAAATTGGCTTCCTAATCAAAGTGGAGGGATGAGGCCCAAAGATAGAAGGCAATGTTGAGGGAGGTATAGGTTTGGTGCTATATCCTTTTGGTGCCTTTACTTCTTTGGTTGATTTGGTTTAGTGCTTGGTTGGTGGCTCTAGTGAGGCAAGCTCCAATTTCAAGGATGGGTGATTAAGGATCTATGTAGGGAAGATGCTAAGGTTTTTGGTTGGTTTGGTGGGTTTATATAGAGAATATGATTTGTTTATTTGGGATTTGGTTGCATGAGATGGTTAAGAAGTGGTTGGGTTGGTAGAGGTTTTTATTAGATTGGTTGATAAGATAGGGGTTAGATACTAGATGTGGTTTGTTGGTTTATCGATAAAGTGATTAAAGGTTCTTATTTGGTGATATAAAAGAGTCCTAATTAATACTAAAAGGTGGCCTGATCCACATTAGGGTTGGAGCTAAATTCTAATCTTTGAACTAGTCTAGATAATCGTTTGTAGATTGATCTTTTTCCTTGGGCAATGGGCTCAAAAGTTAAACCCATAGGTTGAGAAAGTGGAATGGTGATCTCATCCTTTTTCTCAATCAAAGGATGCAAGGTTTAGATGGGTGGTTTCTTCTTTGGTAATAATCTCCAAAGGGGAAGTAAATTGATTGATAGTTGAGGGAGAAGATAGAGTGGTGATGGTTGTTTGCTTGAGTATGTCAGTTGAAGGAGGGTTTGATGACTCCACTACCTCAGTAAGTAGAGGAGGATAAAAGGTTACTTCATTAGCTTGGGTCTCCAAAAGAGGAGAAGGTAACTCAACTACCTCAATAAGTGGAGGATAAAATATTACTTCCTCAGTTTGGGTCTCCAAAGGAGGAGAAGGTAACTCCATTACCTTAATAAGTGGAGAGCATGACAAATAGACATATTGGGAGGTAGGTTATTCAATAATGATCATGTCAAGAACCATATTGATGGTATGGGCATCATGAGAACACTCATCTTTGTTTCTCTCATATTTAGTAGGTGCATGATTAGGAAAAGGTTATCTAAAAATATTGAGGGATTGGTTCAGAGGTGCATTAGGATTTTTCAACACAAGCTCCCCTTTATAAATGAGGGTTTAGACAACACTTTTGAAGGTGTTACACCTACTAATATCATGCCTAGTTACTTAATTTAAAGCACATAGGCCATTTTCATTATACTATATAAGTGTAAGATGAGAGGAATCAAACTATTGAGGAGGTTTAATAGGAGGAAGTTGTATGATATTAGCTTTCATCAACTTCTCTAGGACTAAAGCATGAGATTCCCCAAGTGAAGTAAATTGCTTCTAATTATTTTAGTTTTGGTTTCTCATGTTTTTTTTGAGGAGTTAGAGGATTTTGGTTGATTGAAATAAGGTGGAGGATCGGTCTTAAGGTTAACCACATTTGTAGTTCCCTTGCTTTTGGCATTGGTATTGGTTTGGTTGATTGGTTTAGAGGAAGAGGCCTGATTGGTTTTATAGGAAGATTTTTTGTTTTTCAATTTTAACTTTGCTTCATCAATGGCTTTATTTTATAGCTTACACACCATGGTAAAATCTTCATAAATTTTTTTGAAGCTCTAAACACATAATGTAAAAAAGATGTGCTCAGCACATGCCCAAGTGAAAATCTCTATCAATTTGGGTTAGGGTAAAGAAAAGGAAAGTTGATTGATTAGGCTCCTCCAATGAGCTATAAAATCAGCAATAGATTCATCATCAAATTTTTGGATATAGTAAAGGTTAGTGATGGAAACCTTCTTGGAGATATTTATTGAAAAGTGACCCAAGAAAGTTTGGGCCATTCAGGTGAAGGAGAATAAAAAGTGTTTGGTTATGACACTATACTAGTCTAATGCTAGACCAGACAAAGACATAGGGAAGTTATGAAAAAAGAGGGAATCATCATATGCAATAAAATAACATTCAGGACTAAATGCCTTGAAGTGTTTTTGGAGATCCTCCTTACTTATTAATTTAGAAAGATTGGAAGATCCCATTGAGGAGGATATGGTTTGATAGGGACAGAGGGGTGAATGGGTTCGTTACCGATCTAGTCATATGATATAATTTTGTGAGCCTAAGAGATGGATTACTTTGAAGTAGTAATTTTATCCATGAGTAATTTCATTATATCTTCTTAGGGTTACACACCTAAAAGGTTATATGGTGCATATTATTTTGGTTGGTAGGTGACATATTGGTAACTGGTAGGGGTTGAGAAGCTACCACATATTGATATGTAGACATAGGTGGTTGGGTGGATGTTATGTAAGGGTAGGTGGATATAGTTGGTTAGATAGAAGGTAAAGGTAAATTCTATTGTGGGTTATGGATGTAACCAAAGTTTGGTGAAATGGGCACCTATTGAGTAGAAGTTGTGGTTGGATTCATAATAAAAGAAAGGGTAGTGACCTTTGTATTGATTAGTGGTAAGGTATAAAGTATAGACACCACAAGATTTTGAAGTGGGGTAGTGGTTAACAGATTAGGGGTAGTTGAAAGAAGGTTGAAAATGCTAGTGATAGGTATTCCCATGGTGAGGGGAGTATTGGTGGCTAGTGGCTTGGTTGCTCCTAAGGTATAGGAGTTGTTTGTGGGGTTTGAAGGAATAAAGATGTTTGTAGGTTGGGTAGGTTGGCTTTACACATTAGTATCAAATGGATTATTAGTGGATGAGGAATCTTGTGTAGTCAATGGTTTGGTGGTGACTATGGAAATAAAAGTGTTTCCCATAAGGTGGGTCCACATGTGGAACCAAATCAAGGGTATGGTGAGGCATGAAGTTAAGATAATGCTGAAGGGCCATAAGATTGTTATCTAAGAAGGTGGCAAAGTTTGCATCTCCTTGGGGAAATTCCCAAGGGAAAGAAGGGATTCCTAAAGGATGAGGAGAATTTTTGGTTCAGAGATGTACTCCATGGATGAGGAGGTAGTAGAGGTTGACTGGTTTGGTGATGGGTTTTGTTATACTAGGTTCTATCACTTTTGGTGAGTTAGAACCATACAAGATAAGTGAGAGAGAATACAAAAACAATCTCACCACTCAAATAGAGAGAAGACAATAAATTATCAAGGAAAGCATTCACACTCTAAAAAGTACATTAAGTCTTAAAGTTATTTTTAGTCTCTCTTTTGGCTTATGCCTTAAGCTTTCAAGAAACTATGTGACTAAAATTGGTTTATAAAATAAGTAACTTATAAGAAGTCTATGGTTTGTTTCAATTTGTGTTTAAGATCTCAAAAGTATCTATTTTATAAATCAATACATGGCATGGTATTGGGGCCTACCCCCTAACTTCACACACTATAGAGATAAGGGTGTCAAGTGCTTAGCCAATATATATCAATTTTTAGTGTTTATACTTAACCAAAGAGCTGAGTTGGTTCTACCCTTGGTAATGACTTCCAAGTAGAATCACTAGGAAAGGGTAAGGGGAATTCTAGGTGATGAAATCCTAGTCAGGCGTTGTCTTAAGTTATTTTATGTTTGATTGATGTAGGTGGGTTGGTTTAGTGTGTGCAACAAAAGTGATGCTATGATTGAATTACTTTTATTTAATTTAAACTATGTGAGCTAAATTTTCAAGAAATCAATATATGCAATTGATTTTAAACCCAAAATAAATTTCAATTTCATTTATGAGCACAAAATATGGATAATAACATGTAAATGCAAATAAAAGAAACTTGAGTAGAGACATAAGGTCCTATTAGGCATGCCAACATGTTTTAGTGAATTTCAGCTTATATTTCAAGAAAGCAAGAAAATGAAACTAGATATGGGTATGGTTTAAAAACCTATTTGATTATGCATGCTTTGAATTGGATGACTAAAAAGAGGTCTTCTTTAGCTTGGAAGGATGACATGAAAATAATACAACACTAAAACAAATGCTTGGTTAGATAGATAGTTACATGGATTGCCTAGCCTTAGCTAGATTCAAAAAGAAATAACTTCCTTAGGCACTATCAATCCACGTGTTTAAAAAAATTAAGTTTAGAAAATAAAATACAAAGTACTTACATCAATAATCAAAAGCTACTAAAATTGAATATAATAAATGCTTGATAAATAAATAGACTAAAATGACTAATATAGTAATAAGCAGGTCAATACTAATGGTAAATAGTTTGGGTGTGATTTATAAAATGATGTCCAATTTTTTTTTTAAAAAAAAAATTACTAGATCAAACTTTTTTTGACATTCTCCAGACAAAGGGTGAATATTTGTAAAAACAAAATCTCCTGAGAAAATAAAATTTTTACCCTTACTCTAGATAATGCAAAGCAAAGATTTAAATCCTCCTTGAAATTTAAATATTAAAATTATAACCCTTATTCTATGTTGAATTGCAACATGTATATATTATGAAGAATATCGTTAAAATTTGGCTTCCCTTTATTATAATTGGTAACCTTCGATTAATAAATCATTCATTCAAACTCTCAAAAAAAATCTCGTTACTATTGCAACGTTGAATATATGTAGTAAGGTAACATATATTGAATGATTTAAATCATTTATTATTACAATTTGATACCAAAAAATAGACTTTATAAAGCCCAAATAAAATAATTGTTAATAATTAGAGACTTATTATTATTCCTTACTAGTCAAAACCAATCAATAATATTATGGGTCGTCCATGTTATATAGGTGTTGTTACTAGTAATTTAGATAATTTCATTGCCAATATACCATCTTTTAATCAATTCTTCACACACTAGAGTTCACTTTAAATATGTATAAATAAGTTGCCCAGCTATAATACACCTATCTTCTTGGTTGTGGAGCATAAAATAAATGTAGGTTTTCAAATTTTCAATCGATACCTTATAAAATGGTAATCAAAATTTATAAATCTTTATCTATTTTGTAAATCACTACACCTAAATTACCATGCCAAAAACCATAATAAGTCACTCCACTTTTGCACTTTTCTCCAAATAGCTAAATTCTAAAATGTTCAACACCTTTCATTTATTGTTTGATTTATAATTTTTCTAGCTTACAACATACAAATTGGGCATAAAAAGATTGGCACCATGCATTATAGAAAAGGGATAATAATAATAGAAATATCAAATTACATAATACATCAATTTTGGGATTTATAAAACTATTAGATTTTAATAAATAACATGCAATCACCCACCAATATAATGGCACCTTTCACTATATAGAAAGATACCAATAAATTAAATTTTTGTTCACTTCAACGTATCAATAAATTTCATTGAAAAAAATTGGATTTCTTTTCCTTTATTTTCTTTGAATTAAAACCTGAGTTTAGACACAAAAACCAATGTACTTCCACAAAAAAAATTTATTTTATTAAATATATTAAATAATATATATTTTCGAAACACACACTCCAAAAATCAACCTAGAAAAATAATACACTTTCAAAATTTATATTGACCTTTTCCCCCTTTTTTCCTTAGAATGGAACTTATCCGCTCATTGGAATGGATATTAAACATAGACTTCTAGATATGGATTATCTAAGATTATTTATTATTTTAATACTATCTACATAACTTGATAATGCAAAACATCTAGATCCTTTACAACTATTGGCACTTGGATACCTGACTAAATTCTAATTTCTACACTTTTATTTTTAACATACATAGTAATAATAAAATTTAAAAGCATGAAAAATAAAATAATTTAATAATACCCGCTAAAAATGCACCTGCATTAAAGTAGAAGAAAATTGATTACTCATGAACTCCTTTTCATGAGTTGCTCTACTATCACACCATACCTATTAATGTTTGAAGATGACTCTAAGTTGAATCCTCAACTAGATGATCTTTCAATTTTACCAAATAATGAAAATAGTCTTTGCCTCTAGTTTTCTTGACAAATTTTTATCCAAAATAGCTTCCAGTTGTTTTGGTAGTTTCTTTGACAATTACTTCTTACATGAAATTTCTTGTTCTACTTCATCTTCATAAATATTTTCATATTCATCACCTTTCCTATAAGGATATATGTTATCAACATTAAATATAGGTGAGATTCCAATATCTATTAGAAGCTCCAATTCATATGCATTTGCTGAAAACTTTATGAGGATTTTACAGGGTCCAATCTTTTTCAATTTTAATTTATTATATTCCTCTCTTGGTAATATTTATTTTCTCAGATGAACAAGTACAAGATCTCCTACTTCAGATTGTACTTTTCTTATTTTAAAATCTACTCTCTACTTATACTTTCCTAAATTTTCATATAGCTTTTGTTTTATCAATTCTTGAAGTTCCTACATTGCTATTGCAAATTCTTCTCCTTCAACATTTATTTTCTCATATTTACCTATATTTCTCAATTCATAAATTCCTATAAAATACATTCCATATAAAATTTGAAAAGGAATCATACCTATGATTGTATTTGGAGAATCATTATAGGCAAATTCAGCTTGTGTTAAAACTTGATCTCACTATTTGGGATGATCACTTACCAAGCTTCTCAGAATATTCCCCAAACTTCTGTTAACTACTTTATTTTGCCCATCTATTTAAGGATAGTATGTAGAACTGAATGTCAATTTTGTGCCCAACTTTTTCCAAAGATGCCTCTAAAAATTTCCAAGGAATTTTATATCTCTATCTGAAATAATGTTGTTAGGTAAACCATGCAAACATACTACTTCTTTGAAAAACAAGTTAACTATGTGAGTTGCATCACTAGTTTTATAGTAAGGTATAAAATGAGCTATTTTTTAGAATCTATCTACTACTACAAAGATAGAATCATTCCCTTTTTGTGTTTTTGGTAAACCCAAAATGACATCCATACTTATAGAATCCCATGTTTTGTTGGGAATGGGTAATGGTTGATATAAACCTATATTCTGACTTCTTCCTTTCACAAGTTGACATATTTTACAATTTTCAACAAACTTCCTTACATGAATTGACATACCTAGACAATAATGAAAATAATTTACCTGAGCTAATATTTTATCCTATCCAAAATGTTCTTTAAGGTTTCCACTGTACTTTTCTTTGATGAGATTTTATCTCATAGATCATATTGGGATAGAAAGTTGGTTGCCTTTGAATAGCATTCCTTCTTGCAACATGTAATCCATCCAGGGATTTATATCCCTACTTGTAGGATATTTTCACACTTCATATGCTTCTTTAAAAATTGCATCATTTTTATACATGTCCTTTATTATGTTAAATCCTTTAACATTCATCTGTATTTCTTATAACACCAAATTTATTCTGCTCAAAGCATCAACAACTTTGTTAGATTGGCCAATCTTGTGCTTAATAACAAATGAAAACTTTGTAAAAATTCCAACCACTTAAAATGCCTTTGATTTAATTTATTTTAGGCACTTATAAACTACAAGGCATGATTATCAGTAAAAACAAATTCTTTTGACATTAAAAATGCCTCCATTTCTTCAAAGCCTACACTATAACATAGAAATCATGATCATAAGCTAAATATTTAATTTTGTCTCATTTAGTTTCTCAAAAAAATAAGCCACAGGTTTATGTCCCTGACTTAGTATTATTCCTATGGTAGTTCCAATTGCATCACACTCCACTTAGAATAAATTACCAAAATTAAGTAGTGCCAATACAGGTTGCTTTGTGATATTTTTCTTAAATATCTAAAAGCTTTTATTAGATTCTTTATTCCATATAGATGGATAATTACTTCTTTTAATTGTTTCAATAATAGTAACACAAATACTACTAAAATTCTTGATGAACTTCCTGTAAAATCTAGCAAGGCCATGAAAATTTCTTACCTCAATTGTATTCTTAGGTGTAGGCCATTCTTCTATAGCTTTCACATTTTCTTTGTCCATCTTTAACCCTTATTGTGAAATCACAAAACCCAAATAGATTAACTCTATTTTAAAAAAAAATACAATTCTTAAGATTAATTAGTAACTTTTCCTCCTACAACTTCTTCAAAACTAATCTTAAATGTTCAAGATGCTCGTCTCTTGATTTATTAAAGCCCATAATATCATCAAGATAAACAATAACAAATTTAGCTTTGAATGATTTAAGTACTTAATTCATAATCCTCATAAAATTACTTAGAGAATTTGTCTACCCAAATGGCATTACCAACCATTCATAAAAGCCATCATTTGTTTTAAATGTTATCTTCCATTCATCTCCTTCTCTTATTTAGATCTGATGATATCCAAATTTTAAGTTTATCTTTGAAAATTATTCAACACTAATCAAACAATCTATTAGATCATATATTCTTTGTAAAGGAAATCTATACCTGATATTAATTTTGTTTATATCCCTTGAGTCTGTGCACATCTACCAAGTTTCATCTTTCTTTGGTGAAATTATAGTTGTAACTACACAAGGACTTAAGATTTCCCTCACCAATCCTTTATCCAATTACTTTTAATCATGTCTTTTGATTTTCTCATTTTCTTTTGGAGTCATCCTGTAAGATGATTTATTTAGAAGGTTAACCCCTAGTATTAAGTCTATATGATGGCTAATACTCCTTTTAGGAGGTAATTCATTTGGTAAATCATTTACTACAATATCCAAAAATTTACTAAGCAAATATTAAATTTTTAAAGGCAATTGATTTAATTTAGTAGTAGTGATTACAATCTTTGGCTTACCAATAAGGGCATCACTCACCTCTTCCTATTTCACTTGTAGGAATTCTTTTCCACTGATAACTAACTCCTTTGAATTTTCCTCTACTTCCACATCATCTTCTTTGAGGGGTGTTATAATGTGCTTCTTACCATTATTTTCAAATGTATAAGCATTATTCCTACCAACATGTATAACTTCCCTGTCATATTTCTAAGTCCTACCTAAAAGAACATGAAAAACATCCTTAGGCATTACATCAAAAATAAATTCATCCTTATAGCTCCCTATTTGAAATTCTACTTTGAATTATTCATAAACCAAAATCTGATGACCTTTTTATAACCAAGATACTTTGTAAGGAGTTGGATGACTTAACTTTTTCAAATTTAGTTTACTTGCCATCTCTATGGATACTATATTGTCAATGTTACCACTATCAATAATTACTTGACAACATTTACCTTTTACTTTGTAAGTGGTTTTGAATAAAATTCTCCTTTGAGGTGGTTCCTTTATTTATTTTGTGGGTTTTAGAAAAACCATTTTCATCAATAATGCTTCGAATATCTCTAGAGAATCTTCATGAGTAGGTGAGCCTACACTTTATGCATCTTTAGTTTAGGTAAGATAAACATTTCCCTGACTTATAGAAGGATTTTTAGGATACTCAAAGGACCTATGCCCAAAATTTTCACACTTGAAACATCTACCAACAAACCTTCTTCCTTTATCAAAAGGTCTTCTACCTCTGAAGAGATACCTACCTCTTGGAGTAAATTCTTGTCTTTGAAAACTATTATTAGCTTAAGATCTACTGGATTCTCCTTGATGTGTCTACACTTGAATTATTCCTACTTGTTTTCCTTTTCCTCTATAATTTAGACCTCTACCCCGTACATGTTGAAGTTATTTCCTTGCTATTTTTTCTTCTACTTTCAAGGCATACTAGTATGCCTGTTCCACTAAATTTAGAATGATGAGACTCATCTCATCCTAAATGGAAAATTTCAAGCCATTCATATACCTTGCCACTTTTTCTACATCATCTTCTACATTCTCTATTCTTTTTTTTAGTTTATAAAATTCCTTATTATATTCTTTTCCATATATATATATATATATTTCAAATTTTTTAATTTTCTAAAACGATTAATTTGATAATCATTAGGCATGAATTTACCTTTTAATTTGGCAACCATCCTATCTTAGCTCTTGATTTTTGGCTTTCTATTTCATCTTACACTCCTTCCCACCATAGGGATGCATGACTCTTCAATCTAGTCATAGAAAATTTGAACTTTTCATCATCTCAACTCCTTCATATTCAAAATATTTCTCCATTACATTGATCCAGTCAATGAGCTCTTTCACATTCAACTTTCCCTCATACATGGGAACCTCTATATTTGGATTGGCACTCACACCCATAATAGTTTAGATCATTATTTCTTATACTCTTTCTTCCTCTTACACCAATTATTTCTCTGGTGGTTCCTCTTCTCTATCACTAACCTCACCCATGTAAGTGCTTCTTCTCTAAACCATTTCTAAATCCTACAATCTAGTTGTAAGGTTTTGTATTTCTTCCATTAATATTACCTATTGAGAAGATTATTCTAGTTTCCTCCTTCCTATACGTCTTTCGTTCATCACCATCTTGATTTAAAAACATTTTGGATCTCTCTCTTTTATAGAGCTTGTTTCTCTAATACCACAAATTAATGTCCAATTTTTTTTTAAAAAAATTTTTTTTACTAGATCAAACTTTGTTTTACATTCTCTAAAAAATGGGTGAATATTTGTAAAAAAAATCTCTTGAGAAAATAAAATATTTACCCTTAATTTAGATAATTCAAATCAAAGCTTTAAATCTTGCTTAAAATTTAAATATGAAAATTATAACACTTATTTCATGATGAATTGCAACATGTATATATTATAAAGAATATCATTAAAATCTGGGTTCCCTCTATTATAATTGGTAACCTTTGAATAATAAATCATTCATTAAAAATCTAAATAAAATTCTCTTCTTTACTATTGTAGAACTAAATATATGTAGTAAGGAAATGTATATTTAATGATTTAAATCATTTATTATTTTGATTTGATACCAAATGCAATATCCCTTCCAATAGAGATATATGAAAGACACAAAACTATGATACCAAAGACCAAAGCTCTGATACCACTGTGATGTCCCTAACCAGTAGGGATATGCAAACACAAGAAGCTCTGATACCACTGTGATATCCCCTTCAAACAGGGAATATATAAACTCATAAAGCTCTGATCACAGATACAAACTTGCAGAATAGATTCAAAATAAGCATACACAAATCACAGTATAATCTCTCAATAGCAAATAAAGATCTCATTACTTGTTCTTCTGGACGATTACACAATTAAGTCTTTGTTATACAAAATAAAGAATATTAAAATCCTGGTCTTAAAACCTTGGCTTTTGCTAATCTGGCAATGGAAACTGGATCTGGAAGTGTCTCGACCTTTCTGTGTCGACACACAGACGCCATCGTCGGTCGATATATCACCGACATCGGTCACTGTCGGTCGGCTTTCTGCCGACGTCAGTCTTCAGTCAACCGATGTCGATCACTGTAGCCCTTTCTCTGCCAAGGTCGGTGCCTGATGTGGATCTGTACGGACCTGTACGAACTTGGTACGGCTGCCAACCTGTCTCTTCTTAACCCCTGATAGCTGAACAGCCTAATCTCACGAATATAGATTCTAACACAAGATCTATCTCTGTATAACTTATTAGATCAAAACTAAATAAAGAAAATACCTAGAAAGCTCTATGATAAACTTTTGTGTGAAGTTATCTCTCAACCCTGGAATTCTGTGATAACTTCTGGGTGAAGCTATCTCTCAGATCTGTATCTCTGTGATAACTTCTGGATGAAGCTATCTCTCAATTTGGCAATAAATCAGCTGATATCTCACAGCCTCTAAATCACACACAATGAAGAGGGAACGTTCTTCACTACAATGGAATCTTGGAACCCTTGGCTCAGTCTTCACAGAAGAATTTCTTCAATTTTCAATAATTAATAATCTATGCATAATGAACAATGGCCTCCATGAGAAACCCTTATACCCTCAAAAAGATATGCTTGCCCTAATTAGGGTTTCTTAAATTTGAATTAGGGTTTCTAATTAAAAATAGGCTAAATAATTAATATTTGATTAAATCAATCAAATATTAATATCTCCCTCAATACATGTCGGATCGACGAACCAATCAAAGAAGGTGAATCAGAGAGTGATTCCGCACATGACCATACCAAAATAAAGGGGCTCCACTGCATATCAAATATCCCTAAAAAGTAGGAGCCCTGGCCAAATATGTCTAAAATAACCTGAATGAGAATCAAATGTAGAAATCCTGTGAATCAAAGTCAAGCCAAGCTCCATTATGACCCTCTATCCATCATATTAGCCTACGAAGGTCGCATAATAGGCTAATCGTCAAGACTGTCAATGTCTAGGAAAAAGGGGACATGACAATCCGCCCCTCTGGAAATTGCTTGTCCCCAAGCAATCTCGGAACAATGAACTACTCGATCCACCTGGATCCCAAATGTAGTTATGCTCTACGCTGCTGTGAATCAATGCAAGTACCTGCAACATCAGCAGAAGTAGAACAAAGAAAGACTCATAATCAAACTGGCACATGAAACTCCAACCTCCAAGATTACAAATACCATAGTCAAGAGCACATGAGAAACACACTCTCAAAACATCATAATCCAAGTAGAATGGACAATTCCAACTGCCAATTCCATCTGCAAGAGATGGTGCCAATCCATCCCATAACTGAGCTCTCTATAAAGGCGGCATAACCAACTGTACCACACTATCCTCTGTATGAGAATAATCAATATGGAGATTCAACTCCACTGGTATCCCAAACTCCTCAAAATTAGGTACTCCCAAGTCCTGAATATATGTGTTAGCCTCAACAACATGCTCCTCATCAGCAGCTACAAAAACATACTCATCACCAATACTCAATGTACTAACTGCTGAGTATACCTCCACACTCTGAATGCAAGCATCAGGCTCATCCTCACTGTCTAACACCTATGCTGAACTCACCTGAAGACAAAGCTCATCCACAACATCCTCAACTACCCCTACCTATGAAGATAATGTAGATAAATCATTACCTGAAGATGTGTTAATATCTCCCTGTATTGGATCAGCATAACTATCAAACTCATCATGCAAGTCGCTGCATGTCATAGGGAAAGCACTACGATCCTTAGGCCTATTAATTAAACTCTTTAACCACATACAAGCTCTAGGTGAGACGTTTTTCCCTTTTTTCCAGACATACCATAAATCTTCTGCCAAAAGTTTAGAGATTTTATCCTCCTCCTCAAACAAGATTGTGAACATGATAGAGTGCATGGATGCTAATACATCACTGGAATGAAACTCATCTAAAATATTCCAAAATATTTTAAACATAGTGCAAATGCCACCAAGACAACCTACTAGCATCATAATGTTTTCAAATCCATACCTTGCAAAAGTGTCAAGTAATCTCGCCCTCTTTGAGAAATGAGAGTCTCTAATGTCATCCAACTTTTCGAAGCTTTTCACCATGGCATGAAGTACCTCTCTCATAATCCGATCATCATAAAAATTAAAGCCAGCTATTATTCTCATGATTTCACTAATACAAGAGAGATTTGCAAGTCTTACCACCTCATCATGATGTCTCAATAATCAGTGCTTCACCAAAGAATCAAACGCTGGAGATAACACTGTTTGTATCTCATAAGAATTTGACTGCTCAACCTTGCTTAAATAAATTTCTAAATCCTCCAGAGTTTGTAGAAGGTCATCTTCTTGCTGTAATGGATTTTCTAACTTTTCCTTTGCATTGTGCACTCTTTCTTCCAAATCTTTGACACCTGGTAGTGCCATGCTGATACCCAAACTACCCAACAGGATGGCAAGACATTAGCTCTGATACCACTGTAATATCCCTTCCAATAGAGATATATGAAAGACACAAAACTATGATACCAAAGACCAAAGCTCTGATACCACTATAATATCCCTTCCAATAGAGATATATGAAAGACACAAAACTATGATACCAAAGACCAAAGCTCTGATACCACTGTGATGTCCCTAACCAGTAGGGATATGCAAACACAAGAAGCTCTGATACCACTGTGATATCCCCTTCAAACAGGGAATATATAAACTCATAAAGCTCTGATCACAGATACAAACTTGCAGAATAGATTCAAAATAAGCATACACAAATCACAGTATAATCTCTCAATAGCAAATAAAGATCTCATTACTTGTTCTTCTGGACGATTACACAATTGAGTCTTTGTTATACAAAATAAAGAATATTAAAATCCTGGTCTTAAAACCTTGGCTTTTGCTAATCTGGCAATGGAAACTGGATCTGGAAGTGTCTCGACCTTTCTTTGTCGACACACATACGCCATCGTCGGTCGATATATCGCCGATGTCGGTCACTGTCGGTCGGCTTTCTGCCGACGTCGGTCTTCAGTCAACCGATGTCGGTCACTGTAGCCCTTTCTCTGCTGAGGTCGATGCCTGATGCAGATCTGTACGGACCTGTACGGACTTGGTACGGCCGCCAACCTATCTCTTCTTAACCCCTGATAGCTGAACAGCCTAATCTCATGAATATAGATTCTAACACAAGATCTATCTCTGTATAACTTATTAGATCAAAACTAAATAAAGAAAATACCTGGAAAGCTCTGTGATAAACTTCTGTGTGAAGTTATCTCTCAACCCTGGAATTCTGTGATAACTTCTGGGTGAAGCTATCTCTCAGATTTGTATCTCTGTGATAACTTCTGGATGAAGCTATCTCTCAATTTGGCAATAAATTAGCTGATATCTCACAGCCTCTAAATCACACACAATGAAGAGGGAACGTTCTTCACTACAATGGAATCTTGGAACCCTTGGCTCAGTCTTCACAGAAGAATTTCTTCAATTTTTAATAATCAATAATCTATGCATAATGAATAATGGCCTCCATGAGAAACTCTTATACCCTCAAAAAGATATGCTTGCCCTAATTAAGGTTTCTTAAATTTGAATTAAGGTTTCTAATTAAAAATAGGCTAAATAATTAATATTTGATTAAATCAATCAAATATTAATATCTCCCTCAATACATGTTGGATCGACGAACCGATCGAAGTAGGTGAATCAGAGAGTGATTCCACACATGACCATACCAAAATAAAGGGGCTCCACTGCATATCAAATATCCCTAAAAAGTAGGAGCCCTGGCCAAATATGTCTGAAATAACCTGAATGAGAATCAAATGTAGAAATCCTGTGAATCAAAGTCAAGCCAAGCTCCATTATGACCCTCTATCCATCATATTAGCCTACGGAGGTCGCATAATAGGCTAATCGTCAAGACTGTCAATGTCCAGGAAAAAGGGGACATGACAATCCGCCCCTCCAAAAATTTCTTGTCCCCAAGCAATCTTGAAATAATGAACTACTCGATCCACCTGGATCCCAAATGTAGTTATGCTCTACGCTGCTGTGAATCAATGCAAGTACCTGCAACATCAGTAGAAGTAGAACAAAGAAAGACTCATAATCAAACTGGCACATGAAACTCCAACCTCCAAGATTACAAATACCATAGTCAAGAGCACATGAGAAACACACTCTCAAAACATCATAATCCAAGTAGAATGGACAATTCCAACTGCCAATTCCATCTGCAAGAGATGGTGCCAATCCATCCCATAACTAAGCTCTCTATAAAGGCAGCATAACCAACTGTACCACACTATCCTCTATATGAGAATAATCAATATGGAGATTCAACTCCACTGGTATCCCAAACTCCTCAAAATCAGGTACTCCCAAGTCCTGAATATATGTGTTAGCCTCAACAACATGCTCCTCATCAGCAGCTACAAAAACATACTCATCACGAATACTCAATGTACTAACCTCTGAGTATACCTCCACACTCTGAATGCAAGCATCAGGCTCATCCTCACTGTCTAACACCTGTGCTGAACTCACCTGAAGACAAAGCTCATCCACAACATCCTCAACTACCCCTACCTATGAAGATAATGCAGATAAATCATTACCTGAAGATGTGTTAATATCTCCCTGTACTGGATCAGCATAACTATCAAACTCATCATGGAAGTCACTACATGTCATAGGGAAAGCACTACGATCCTTAGGCCTATTAATTGAACTCTTTAACCATGTACAAGCTCTAGGTGAGACATTTTTCCCTTTTGTCCAGACATACCATAAATCTTCTGCCAAAAGTTTAGAGATTTTATCCTCCTCCTCAAACAAGATTGTGAACATGATAGAGTGCATGGATGCTAATACATCACTGGGATGAAACTCATCTAAAATATTCCAAAATATTTTAAACATAGTGCGAATGCCACCAAGACAACCTACTAGCATCATAATGTTTTCAAATCCATACCTTGCAAAAGTGTCGAGTAATCTCGCCCTCTTTGAGAAATGAGAGTCTCTAATGTCATCCAACTTTTCAAAGCTTTTCACCATGGCATGAAGTACCTCTCTCATAATCTGATCATCATAAAAATTAAAGCCAGCTATTATTCTCATGATTTCACTAATACAAGAGAGAGTTGCAAGTCTTACCACCTCATCATGATGTCTCAATAATCAGTGCTTCACCAAAGAATCAAACGCAAGAGATAACACTGTTTGTATCTCATAAGAATTTGACTGCTCAACCTTGCTTAAATAAATTTCTAACTCATCCAGAGTTTGTAGGTCATCTTCTTGCTGTAATGGATTTTCTAACTTTTCCTTTGCATTGTGCACTCTTTCTTCTAAATCTTTGACACCTGGTAGTGCCATGCTGATACCCAAACTACCCAACAAGATGGCAAGACATTAGCTCTGATACCACTGTAATATCCCTTCCAATAGAGATATATGAAAGACACAAAACTATGATACCAAAGACCAAAGCTCTGATACCACTGTAATATCCCTTCCAATAGAGATATATGAAAGACACAAAACTATGATACCAAAGACCAAAGCTCTGATACCACTGTGATGTCCCTAACCAGTAGGGATATGCAAACACAAGAAGCTCTGATACCACTGTGATATCCCCTTCAAATAGGGAATATATAAACTCATAAAGCTCTGATCACAGATACAAACTTGTAGAATAGATTCAAAATAAGCATACACAAATCACAGTATAATCTCTCAATAGCAAATAAAGATCTCATTACTTATTCTTCTGGACGATTACACAATTGAGTCTTTGTTATACAAAATAAAGAATATTAAAATCGTGGTCTTAAAACCTTGGCTTTTTCTAATCTGGCAATGGAAACTGGATCTGGAAGTGTCTCGACCTTTCTGTGTCGACACACAGATGCCGTCGTCGGTCGATATATCATTGACGTCGGTCACTATCGGTCGGCTTTCTACCGACATCGGTCTTCAATCAACCGATGTCGGTCACTGTAGCCCTTTCTCTGATGAGGTCGGTGCCTAATGCGGATCTGTACGGACCTGTACGGACTTGGTACGGCCGCCAACCTGTCTCTTCTTAACCCCTGATAGCTGAACAGCCTAATCTCACGAATATAGATTCTAACACAAGATCTATCTCTGTATAACTTATTAGATCAAAACTAAATAAAGAAAATACCTGGAAAGCTCTGTGATAAACTTTTGTGTGAAGTTATCTCTCAACCCTGGAATTCTGTGATAACTTCTGGGTGAAGCTATCTCTCAGATCTGTATCTCTGTGATAACTTCTGGATGAAGCTATCTCTCAATTTGGCAATAAATCAGCTGATATCTCACAGCCTCTAAATCACACACAATGAAGAGGGAACGTTCTTCACTACAATGGAATCTTGGAACCCTTGGCTCAGTCTTCACAGAAGAATTTCTTCAATTTTCAATAATCAATAATCTATGCATAATGAATAATGGCCTCCATGAGAAACCCTTATACCCTCAAAAAGATATGCTTGCCCTAATTAAGGTTTCTTAAATTCGAATTAGGGTTTCTAATTAAAAATAGGCTAAATAATTAATATTTGATTAAATCAATCAAATATTAATATCTCCCTTAATACATGTCGGATCGACGAACCGATCGAAGCAGGTGAATCAAAGAGTGATTCCGCACATGACCATACCAAAATAAAGGGGCTCCACTGCATATCAAATATCCCTAAAAAGTAGGAGCCCTGGCCAAATATGTCTAAAATAACCTGAATGAGAATCAAATGTAGAAATCCTATGAATCAAAGTCAAGCCAAGCTCCATTATGACCCTTTATCCATCATATTAGCCTACGAAGGTCGCATAATAGGCTAATCATCAAGACTGTCAATGTCCAGGAAAAAGGGGACATGACAATCCGCCCCTCCAGAAATTGCTTGTCCCCAAGCAATCTCGGAACAATGAACTACTCGATCCACCTGGATCCCAAATGTAATTATGCTCTATGCTGCTGTGAATCAATGCAAGTACCTGCAACATCAACAGAAGTAGAATAAAGAAAGACTCATAATCAAACTGGCACATGAAACTCCAACCTCCAAGATTACAAATACCATAGTCAAGAGCACATGAGAAACACACTCTCAAAACATCATAATCCAAGTAGAATGGACAATTCCAACTGCCAATTCCATCTGCAAGAGATGGTGCTAATCCATCCCATAACTGAGCTCTCTGTAAAGGTGGCATAACCAACTGTACCACACTATCCTCTATATGAGAATAATCAATATGGAGATTCAACTCCACTGGTATCCCAAAATCCTCAAAATCAGGTACTCCCAAGTCCTGAATATATGTGTTAGCCTCAACAACATGCTCCTCATCAGCAGCTACAAAAACATACTCATCACCAATACTCAATGTACTAACCTCTGAGTATACCTCCACACTCTGAATGCAAGCATCAGGCTCATCCTCACTATCTAACACCTGTGCTGAACTCACCTGAAGACAAAGCTCATCCACAACATCCTCAACTACCCCTACCTATGAAGATAATGCAGATAAATCATTACCTGAAGATGTGTTAATATCTCCCTGTACTGGATCAGCATAACTATCAAACTCATCATGCAAGTCGCTGCATGTCATAGGGAAAGCACTACGATCCTTAGGCCTATTAATTAAACTCTTTAACCACATACAAGCTCTAGGTGAGACGTTTTTCCCTTTTGTCCAGACATACCATAAATCTTCTGCCAAAAGTTTAGAGATTTTATCCTCCTCCTCAAACAAGATTGTGAACATGATAGAGTGCATGGATGCTAATACATCACTGGAATGAAACTCATCTAAAATATTCCAAAATATTTTAAACATAGTGCGAATGCCACCAAGACAACCTACTAGCATCATAATGTTTTCAAATCCATACCTTGCAAAAGTGTCAAGTAATCTCGCCCTCTTTGAGAAATGAGAGTCTCTAATGTCATCCAACTTTTCGAAGCTTTTCACCATGGCATGAAGTACCTCTCTCATAATCCGATCATCATAAAAATTAAAGCCAGCTATTATTCTCATGATTTCACTAATACAAGAGAGAGTTGCAAGTCTTACTACCTCATCATGATGTCTCAATAATCAGTGCTTCACCAAAGAATCAAATGCTGGAGATAACACTGTTTGTATCTCATAAGAATTTGACTGCTCAACCTTGCTTAAATAAATTTCTAACTCCTCCAAAGTTTGTAGAAGGTCATCTTCTTGCTGTAATGGATTTTCTAACTTTTCCTTTGCATTGTTCACTCTTTCTTCCAAATCTTTGACACTTGGTAGTGCCATGCTGATGCCCAAACTACCCAACAGGATGGCAAGACATTAGCTCTGATACCACTGTAATATCCCTTCCAATAGAGATATATGAAAGACACAAAACTATGATACCAAAGACCAAAGCTCTGATACCACTGTAATATCCCTTCCAATAGAGATATATGAAAGACACAAAACTATGATACCAAAGACCAAAGCTCTGATACCACTGTGATGTCCCTAACCAGTAGGGATATGCAAACACAAGAAGCTCTGATACCACTGTGATATCCCCTTCAAACAGGGAATATATAAACTCATAAAGCTCTGATCACAGATACAAACTTGCAGAATAGATTCAAAATAAGCATACACAAATCACAGTATAATCTCTCAATAGCAAATAAAGATCTCATTACTTGTTCTTCTGGACGATTACACAATTGAGTCTTTGTTATACAAAATAAAGAATATTAAAATCTTGGTCTTAAAACCTTGGCTTTTGCTAATCTGGCAATAGAAACTGGATCTGGAAGTGTCTCGACCTTTCTGTGTCGACACACAGATGCCGTCGTCAGTCGATATATCGCCGACGTCGGTCACTGTCGGTCGGCTTTCTGCCGACATCGGTCTTTAGTCAACCGATGTCGGTCACTGTAGCCCTTTCTCTACCAAGGTCAGTGCCTGATGTGGATCTGTACAGACCTGTACGGACTTGGTACGGCCGCCAACCTGTCTCTTCTTAACCCCTGATAGCTGAACAGCCTAATCTCACGAATATAGATTCTAACACAAGATCTATCTCTGTATAACTTATTAGATCAAAACTAAATAAAGAAAATACCTGGAAAGCTCTGTGATAAACTTCTGTGTGAAGTTATCTCTCAACCCTGGAATTTTGTGATAACTTTTGGGTGAAGCTATCTTTCAGATCTGTATCTCTGTGATAACTTCTGGATGAAGCTATCTCTCAATTTGGCAATAAATCAGCTGATATCTCACAGCCTCTAAATCACACACAATGAAGAGGGAACGTTCTTCACTACAATGGAATCTTGGAACCCTTGGCTCAGTCTTCACAGAAGAATTTCTTCAATTTTCAATAATCAATAATCTATGCATAATGAATAATGGCCTCCATGAGAAACCCTTATACCCTAAAAAAGATATGCTTGCCCTAATTAGGGTTTCTTAAATTCGAATTAGGGTTTCTAATTAAAAATAAGCTAAATAATTAATATTTGATTAAATCAATCAAATATTAATATCTCCCTCAATACATGTCGGATCGACGAACCGATTGAAGCAGGTGAATCAGAGAGTGATTCCGCACATGACCATACCAAAATAAAGGGGCTCCACTGCATATCAAATATCCCTAAAAAGTAGGAGCCCTGGCCAAATATGTCTGAAATAACCTGAATGAGAATCAAATGTAGAAATCTTGTGAATCAAAGTCAAGCCAAGCTCCATTATGACCCTCTATCCATCATATTAGCCTACGAAGGTCGCATAATAGGCTAATCGTCAAGACTGTCAATGTCCAAGAAAAAGGGGACATGACACCAAACACCAGACTTTCCAATGCCCACATAAAAGAATTATCAATAGATAGAGACTTCTTATTATTCCTTACTGGTCAAAACCAATCAATAATATTATGGGTCACCAATGCTATATAGGCATTATTACCAATAATTTAGCTAATATCATTGCCAATATACCATCTTTTAATCTAATTCTTCACACACTAGAGTACACGTTAAATATACAAAATTAAGTCACCCATCTGTAGCACACGTATCTTCTTGGTTAGGGAACATAAAATAAATGTAGGTTTTCAAATTTTCAATCGACACCCTATAAAATGGTAATCAAAATTTATAAATCTTTATCTATTTTGTAAATCACTACACCTAAATTACCATGCCAAACACCAAAATAAGTCACTCCACTTTTGCACTTTTCTTCAAATAGATAAATTCCAAAATGTTCAATGCCTTACATGTATTCTTTTATTTACAAATTTTATAGCTTATAGCATGCAAATTAGGTATGAACATATTGGCACCATGCATTGTATAAAATGGATAACAATAAGAGAAATATTAAATTATACAATGCATAAATGTTGGGATTTATAAAACTATCAAATTTTAATAAATAACATGCAATCACCCACCAACAGAATATCATCTTTTACTACATATAATGATAACAATAAATTAAACTCTTGTTCACTTCAACATACTAATCAATTTCGTTGAAAAAATTTGGAGATCTTTTCCTTTCTTTTTTTTGAATCAAAACTTGAGTTTACACACAAAAACAAATGTACTTCCATAAAAAAATACTATTTTATTACATATCTTAAATAATATATATTTTCAAAACACGCATTCCAAAAATCAACCCAGAAAAATAATATACTTTCAGAATTTATACTCACCTTTTTCCATATTTTACCTAGAATTGATCTTATCTATTTGTTGGAATATATATTAAACTTTGAATTCTAGATATGGATTATATAGGATTACTTATTATTTTAGTACCATCTACATAACTTGCTAATTCAAATGTTCTAGATCCTTTACAACTATTTCCATCTAAATACTCGACTAAATTCTAATTTCTACCTTTTTAAATTTCTTTTAAATGTACATAATAATTTTAAAATTTAAAAGTATAAAAAATAAAATATTTTAATAATACCCCCCTAAAAATGCACCTTCATCATAAAATAGGTTGGGGGTCTGTGAATAGGTAGATGAAAATAAAATTGGATTTAGTTGAGGGTAAGTGTGTGAAAATAGATTGTTGTTATTTTTTACCATAGTGACTATTCGTAGTTAGTGTGATCATCGATGGTTAAGGTGACCATCATTAGTTGAGGTGACTGATATTAGTCACTATGTATTGAGTTTGGGCTTTAAAAAGTTAGATTGATAGGATCATAGAAGGCAATTATGGAAGATGTGTTTATGTTGGGCTGATTACAAAATACAAATAAAGTAATTGAATAATGGAAATAAAATACTTATCTTGATGAAGTTTGTTTGGATGAATGGTTGAGGTGATTGACTTGTTGGTAGATTTTGAAATAATTTTGACAGAGTAATAGTACTTGGTTATCGATTGAGGGGTGGTAGCAAGTCATCTCTTTATCATGATGGTTGGATTTTTGGATTGCTAACACTTGTAAAATAATCTCTAGATGTAAAATCTCTTGATAGTTATGGATATCATTATTTTTCACTTCTTGCTTCTCTTTTCTTATAGGAAATGAAGTAGAGGTGTAATAAGACATTAACAAGGAGTCTAACTTGATGTCTAATTTTAACTTCATCATGCATGGGCTCACAAGAAAAAACATTCTAATTATAAAAAAGTAAGTCAGAATTGAAGGGTCAATTAATCTAGTTTAGATGGTGGAACCTGAGCATCAATGGTCAGGGTGACCATCGATGGTTAAGGTGACCATCGATGGTTGAGGGCCAAGGTAAAGTTAGTGTAAAAGATGGGTTAAGTCAGTAGGTTAAATTGACTAGCATTAGGTGGGTTAGGTTTGGTTTGAGGTTGAGAAGTCAAGGTTGGGCTAAAGGGGGTCCTGAGATCATCTAGGGGAGTTGTGACATTTAGAACCATCATGTACAAATTTATAGTGTGTACAACATGCATACAAAACATCTTATCAAGGATTTTGAAAATAACAAAGTGGTCATCACATCATAGCTTTGATACCATGTTGGATTTTTAAATGATATTTTAACATCATATATTACATGAAAATCCTCATTAGGCCTTAGTAAAAAATACAAAGAAGGTATATTATATAGTGAGATATTAGGTCAATATAATGGTAACAAATAAATTAATAATGATTAAACACATTAAGTGCATGTTCCCTAAATGACCTTAACAACCTTAAGTAGGTCGACTAACAACCATGTAGGTAAAACCAAAAGTGGGGAATTGCATACACTAATAGAGTTGACCTAAATCACCCCATTAATGATTGACCATTACTTATGTATATAATAGTCAAAGGAATAAAATCAATCTCACATAGTTAGCTAATTGAGAATAAATGTATGGTTGTGTTCCTTTGACTATATTTATGCATATATAAAATGGCTTTGATACTTGATATTGATATCTCTTGACTTGATTTCAAATACTCTTGACTTGCCTTATGGATAGTCCTTATGAATGATCTTGAATTTGGAAATAAGAGGAGATATTTTTGAATGTGAAATAGTAATAATTCTCTAGAAAAGTGAGAACCAGGAGGGGATCTTGAGTAGCTCTTCACATGTGTCTATATGTGAAGGATCATAAAATTTCCTTTAGATGACCATGCACAATGTGTTGAAGAACTTGAAAGAATGTTTTAAATTTTATAAATTATTCATTATTTAGCACGGGATGTGGCCATTGTAAGATGATAAGAGCACACTATACTTCTTCCTACCTATTGAGTATTTTACCTAAATAATAAGGGATAATTTTCATCTATTAGAGAAGGTTTTAAAATTATTTTAGATAGATTGATCATTTAACATCAGAATTTTTGTGTAATATAAATGAAAAACAAAGGGTATAACATTCATATAGATAAATGGATTATATTGGTGAATAAAAGTCATGCATTTTTATATAAGTCATACAGTTTAAGGTGTGTACAAAATTGTCATTGACAAGTACACCTAACTAGATTTATGTGTCTACAAAATAATTTATTCACTATGAGAGAAAACATGCTTATATTTAGTCTCATAATGAGATGAATATAATCATATGGGGGATACTTATATAACTCCCACTTGAAAATTGAGGATCTTATTATTCATCTATATGGTTCTAAATCATGTGCCAAATTTTAGTTCATATGTCAGATAGTGTTACTTTCAATGTAAATATCAAAAATATAGTGACAAACAAGTTATCAAGTTTATTAATGTATGCCATAATTATAATCTTTCTCTAAAACATAATTCCTATACAATAATGATTAAATATAAACTTTTGTTATATTTTCATTGGCATAACCATGCTATGCAAATGTATTCATTTAATAATATTTCTAATAAGGATGATGTAGAGCAATAATGATGAATACTATAAACATATAAAAATAAATTTTTATACACAGTTTATGAGAATGTGTGATTAATATAAATATGTTACATAATATCTATGTGTATTTAAACTATGTCATAATGACATGTAAAATGGAACATATCAGCATACAATTTAGAACATATAGAATAAAAAAAATTCCATATAGGAATACCAATTGGGTCATATATTCATATAAAGTGGGCCATATAAGCATATAAAACTAGCCATATCAACATAGAAAATAAAATGAGTATATAACTACCTTTAGCAATATAACTAGCTCTCCTACTACTCAATGCCTCAAAATATGTTGTATCTCATCACCTTATATGTAAAACTAGGTGTATTGTATATATCATTGAATGAAGATTCTTTCATCTCAAATTTTGAAGGAGGAAATATTTATGAAATATCATTAGAAAATGTTTATGGATACACAACATAAAAATTATAAAATAATACATTAAAAGAATGAATGTATAACAAGGACAATTTTAGTGCCCTATATTAAAAAAATTTGGAAGTCACTAGGTGAATCTATTTTGAAATGGTGGTGAATCAAGCTGGAAGGTGAATAATAGTGTTGGTGAATTAGGAGGTAGTATATGGTTAATGTAATACCAAGAAGCATATGACTATATAATGTATAATGGAGTTGTCTGACTATATACAACATAATGTAGTCATCTGACTACATAATGCAATCATCCAAATTCACTATGTAGTCATATAATGGAATTATAAAGTCCTTTAACTACATTATGTATTTATATGAATATATTATGTAGTCATCTGATTGCACAATGTAGTCATCTAACTTCATCCTATAGTCATCCAACTACATGGCACATTTATCTAGATGTATCTAGCAATCATCTGAATCTATGGTATAGACATTTTAATGCATCTTGTACTCATCTAATTGTTCCTTATAATCATCCAACTATGATATATAGTTATTTGAATACATACTACAACCATCTGACTACAAACTTTCAACATCACAACCTAAGATCTGGATTTTAAAAGATGCATTGGATTCTTACTTGTTATATGGATTATAGTTGATGGTGTTAGATATTACATTTAAAAGTAATATATTTTTAAATTAATTTAGGTACACTATATGATACATACTATTAGTAAATAAATCAACTAATCCATTCATAAACAATATAATTATACATAAAAGGCTACTTGACTATGTAATCGATTTATGAATGAAAAATAGAAAATATTGTTTAGTAAAGAAAAAAATTATCATGACTAAATTTAATTCAAGTATATTTGAAATATATAAAAACTAGAACTCATGTAGGTAGAACAACCCTTTTTCAACATGTGATTCATCATTGACATTTGTATGTACTATCACAGTGGCTTTTATAATAACTCGTTTGTTTGTTGTATTAGTGACTTCTCTTCTTTTAGTAAGATAAATCTAAAATTGAAATCACTTTCTCATATGGAAACTCATCCACTACATAAATTGAAACATACAAATAAAAACATTTATCAATATTTTTATCTAATCCATTCCAACTTTTGGATTTAATAAAAGATAATACACTAAATACCCTTTCATCTTCCACTTACCCAAAAATCATTATTTGACACAATTCATATAATCAAAAAATATTTGCTAATTATTTATTTTAGAACATTATTGGGATATAGTTTCCTCCATATCCTTATAATATCACATGTTTCTATTGGTTCATCTAAGGTCAGATATCATTCAAGCATTATAATTCCAAAATTCATTGACTATTTTTTAGTAAATCCTTTTACAAAATACCCTCAACTTTAACTCTATTAATTTTTATATACTTATTGGAGTGATTAATGAGAAAAATGATGTATTTGATAAATAAATGACATGTTATTCATTTACCCTCTAGATTATTACAAATTATAGGATTCACCACTCCCATGGCTTCAAGTAACTCATCCCTTTGAAATTGATCTTGAATTTCAACAAATAAACCTTTTGAAGTGTTACTCAATTTCATTTGTGTCTCATCTATAACATTATCATATAAAACCCATGATATAGGTACTTATTCAATTTCTACTACAACCACATGAGTTAGTCTTCGAAAATTTTGTAGTGGTATCTCCTTTCCATTAACTACAATATAAAGATGATCATTAATATTAAATTTCAAATAGTTTTAGGGTCCGTGATATATTTTAAAATTTTCCAATTATCAAATATTTATCCCTTGAAACTTTAATTTGAGTAGTATAGCTGTTTCTATAAGTTTTTCACTTTTCTACATTCAAAAGAAATAAGAAACTAAGATTAAATGGTCAGGGGTTTGTACGTACCCAAATGAAGTTGTGCACCATATCCAGATGATTGAAGGAGCTCCTCTTTGGCTGTGGAGGATGACACCTGTAGAGAGAAAGAGACTACAACAAGAAAAATGTTAGATAGGTATATGGTGGACTGCCAAGCAAAGCTCGGTCCCAGAAGTGCAAAGACTTCCTGGAGGGATGACAGTCCACTTGTTGATAAAAAGAATGTTGTTAGAAAGAGAAATGGTGAAAGACTAAACAAAAGAAATAGAGATAATGTGTACCTATATTTTGCTGTCAGTCTTCCAAAGTCACTGACATTGGTAGTTCTACCAGTGTCGGTTGGTCAAGTTTTTGATGTCAGTTAGTATGTTGATGTCGGTAGGGGAAATGGTCGATGTCGGTCAGGGCAATGGCCTTGGATAGGTTTTGGATGGTTTTATGGTTGACAAAATGGTCTGAGAGGTAAAAGGGTCTATGAAAGGTTGCAGGGAGACTGATAAGGTCTGCAAAGGGTCAAAGGGAGAGGATAGGTTATCAAAAGGGGTAAGAGTATGAAGAAGGCTTCTCAACCTTTCCAAGAAGAAGTCAGGTTGGGTCTGGTCTACAGTACTTAGAAGTAGCAAATGGAGATTGATTACAAATACATTTTAAGTTATTGAAATGAAATAAAAGAAGAATACTTAGCTCTTGCTTACTGAAGGAGTGTAGAAGACTTGTTGTTGATGTGGCTGATGTAGAAGACTTCTTGCAATGTTTCAATCAGGGGTGGAGTGACTGATGTAGAGTTCCTATAGCCTATGATTCTTGGCATGCATTTGGGAGAGAGAGAGAGAGAGAGAGAGAGAGAGAGAGAGAGAGAGAGAGAGAGAGAGAGAGAGAGAGAGAGAGAGAGAGAGAGAGAGAGAGAGAGAGAGAGAGAGAGAGAGAGAGAGAGAGAGAGAGAGAGAGAGATTGAATTTTGGGTGCAAGAGAATTTACATTCAGGTTTGTGATTAGTTTTTTGTTTAGCCTGTAAGTTGGTTTTAAGCAACTAACGTTAGTGATCCCGCTGGCATTGGCTGAAGGGTAACCAACGTCGGTGGCTAGAAGATGGGTAAAAAGGCTATTTTTAGCCTTTTACCCATTCCTTTGTCTACGAAGTTTAGCTGCCATTGGAAAATGGTCCAAAGGTGGATTAAATAGGCATGAGAGGTTAGTGGGAGGGTTGGAATGATTAGTCATAGGGTGATAAATGAGGGTATCTAAGGGTAAGGAATCCAAGGGTGAGAAATCATGGGTGATGTGTCAAGGGTGAGGTGTCAAGGGTGGTGTTATTAATTTAAAATAGGTATTTTATTTTAAATTAATAAGTGTGTGGGTTAGAAATGTTTAGAAGTGGACCAAGGGGACCAAGGGGGAGTCGACCAAGGAGTAGACACAATTTTGGTGTCTACATTTGCCACTTTTTGTCTTGTTGGTTGTTCTTGATGAATTGCAAGACAAAAATAGGAGTAAGTTGCCTCAGGTATGGGATAAGGTCATTTTTGTCCTGTTGGTTGTTGTAGCGAACTGCAAGACAAAAATGAAGAGGAAGATTGCCTCAAGGTATGGGATGAGGTATTCCCCCTCAAAGCGGGAGTCGAGAGAAGGTAAACTGATATCGGGTGCTGATTTGATAGATAGTGGATGGATATGGTGAAGTTTGAGTGTGAAGACCGCAAAAGTTGAGATTGCGCGTATACCACTTCACGTGATGGTCAGGTCAAATTGTCGCAAGTCAAGGGTTGAGGAGTGCTAAAATCAAAATAACCAGTCCGCAGCATTTAGCTATAGCTGATTGGGTTATTTGATCTAAGCTGTAGGTCTAATTGGTCATCATGTTCCAAGTATCTTAGGCCTAGGAAGTGCTCCTGGAAAACATGAAAAGGTCACAAATATTGGGGATCAACTTGCTTGCAATCCAACAATATATGTGAGGGTCATAATATGGGTTGCAGACAATTTGGCTAACTATTCATGAAGTAGCCTACATATAATCAAAACAACTAAGGTAAAGTTGTCTCAAAAGTGGTCATGGTCAGAGTAGATAGGCATGATCTCCATGGTTTTTGGTCGCATTGGGTTGAGATAGATAGTTGGTCCATTAGATGGATGGATGAAGGAATGGCCAAGCTAACCTCAGAGGACCCCATGTCGACTGAGTGCTACCTACATAGCGCTTGTTGGAAGGGCCTCAGGCCAATGTAGTTCTCCCTAAAAGGGAGGAAGAAGGTCGGTTATGGATGGGTTGGATGAGGTTAAGTCATGGTTAAAGGTGAAATGGGTTGTCCATCAAGTAGATGAATAAATGGATGTGGTCGAGCTAACCCCAGAAGACGTCATGTCATCTGAGTGCTGCCTACTAGCCCCTATTAGAAGGGCCTCAGGCCAATGTAGTTTAGGCTGGTTGATAGGTTGGTTTGGTCAAGTTATAAATGATGAGGGTATGATGATGTTACAGCCTTTTCCATATTATGTGATGGTGTATTCTGTAACATTGGCTATGTGGTCTTTCATCCCTAGCAATTTTCCATATTAGTGATGGATGTATGCTAAAAATGAAATGAGATTATTTATGCTTCAGCAAGTAATGGTTTATGCTTGACATAAATTGTGTGGTCGATAGTTTTCATGTGTATTAGTTTCCATAGAAACTAGTGTGAATAGGCTATGAGAACGTTAGTGGTCTGAAAAAGGTTTGGTTGGTTTGGTTTGGTTAGCAAAGGATTTGGTTGTATATGACAAAGGTATGTAGGAAGTGAAAGGCTTTTTTGCCCTTTTATTGACAAGGACCATAATGATAACATAGGTAGGGGGTTTTTTAGAAACAAAAGCCCCATTTATGCATTACGTCATTGACCATTGGTTGTGTTAGAGAAGTAATCGAATCACTTTGACATTAAAATGAGCTCAAAATCCCTTGAGTAGGTGATGTCATATGTTAGGATAGGGTAACCCCTTTTAGTAGGGATAACTTTACCCCTTTTTATAGGAGACCCTGAGAATGACTATAAGTCAAGTCTATGACCTTTTTTTTTGGTAGACTGATCAATGTGGGAAGTCTACATGGGGATGTCATTTTGTTTTTTGGTCATTTGTGAAGCTGATTGATGCAAGAAGCTTCTAAGAGAGTATTGTTTGTAGCAAGATTTTTAGGCATAACCATCCTTCGAGGGAGTGGTCTATATTTTTGCTTTATATGTTTTTGAGGGCTTTGAATAGCTATCCTTCAAGGGAGCAGTCTATTAGCTACAAAAATGATGATGCAGTTGTCCTTCGAGGGAGCAGTCTGCATTTAGAGTTTTATGACCTTTTGATATTTTGTTGACATCTCCATTTATTTTTGACAAGATTTTTAGTCATGGACAAGACTATAGAAGCTTAAGGGCTCCCTTATTAGGACAAAGCATCCATATTTTATAAAAAGGTCACATAGTGTTTGTGTAGGGGAATAGGGTTAAAAAGAATGAGGATTAAAATGATAGGGATTGCTCAAGGGATGAGCTCAAGTTAAATATCAAGTGAATGAGTACTTGATTAACAGTAGAATGGTCACAAATGCAAGGCATTAAGGGGCTCAATTTTTGGCCAGCCTTCAAGAGAAGATAAATGATAAGTCCTTGATCCATACTTGTGCATTATGATGTAAGGTCCAAGCTAATTAGGAGCAAACTTGCCTTGTTTACTTCTTTCCATGTTGGTCACGTGTTGGTTCTCTTTGAGGATGAGGTCTCTAATTTTGAAATATCATTCTCTCAAATTTTTGTTATATGCACATTTGATATGATTTTGATAGACATGGAGATGGTTAAAGGCAGCAAAACAATGTTCATCGAGTAACTCAAGTTGAGCTAATCGATCTTGATGAAAGTCATCATTAGAAAAAATGTCATGTAAAGAGATGTGTAAAGAAGGTATCTACACTTCAAGAGGTAGGACAACCTCTATTCTATACACTAAAGAGAAAGGTGTAGCACCCTTAGGGGTTTGGATGCTAGTGCGGTAGGCCCACAAAGCAAAGGGAATGTGAATTTGTTAATCCCTTCCAGTGTTGTTGACCACCTTCATTAGAATTTTGGTTAAGATTTTGTTGGAAGCCTCGGCCTGCCCATTTGCTTGTGGGTAGTAAGGTGAGGAGAAGCTAAGCTTGATGCCAAATGAGTTACAAAGTTTCTAGATAGTTTTATTTTTGAATGATTTTCCGTTATCAGTGATGATCTTGTGAGGTACACCGAATCGACAGATGATGTGGGTGTTGATGAAGTTGACAATTTTGTCAGCCTTTGTGGAGACGAGGGGAATAGCTTCCACCCATTTAGTGAAGTATTCAGTTCCAGTGATAATGGATTGATGTCAAAGAGATGAATGGGGGTTAATCTCATCGATTAGATCTAAGCCCCATTGTGGAAAGGGCCATAAATCCTCAGTGACTTGTAGAGTGTGGCTAGGGATGTGAAGTAATTTAGCATGTTGTTGGCATTTGATGCAATGCCAAACATAACTGCTACAGTCTCAGTGAAGAGTGGGCCAATAATAGCCCAGGTGAAGGATGCGCTTAGTAACTGAGTTACCATTGATGTGTCCACCACAAATCCCATCATGGACTTGTTTAATGGCATGAGATGCTTTAGTGGAGGTTAGGCATCGAAGAAGGAGGCTGTTGAAGCCTCTTTTATAGAGTAGACCCCCTAGCATAGTATATCGAGCCATGCTTTTGATAAAAGCATGTCATGCATTGCTAGAGAGATTAGGAGGGATGACAGAATGAGTTAAGTAGTCCATGAGTTGTTTATACCAAACATCCTATGGACTAGAGTTAATGGTGTTGATGAGGTTGATGTTAGTGTAAATATAGGAAGGCAACGACACATGATGCACCGTGACATAAATTCTTGATGAAGATGATGAAGATGGAATATGTGAGGTGAGAGAAGCCATGGTATCAACAAACTTATTCATAGATCAAGGAATAGTTTGCAAGAGGTAATGGTCGAAGGATTCTAGCAAGGTGTCCACACGGTGTTTGTACCTTTGCAAAATTTCATTTTTACAAAGATATGAACCATTGATTTGATTGGCAATGAGTTGTGAGTCATTGAAGATGTTGATTTTCTTGATGCATAAAGAAAGGGTGGTTTGAAGTCCCAAAATTAAGGCTTCATATTCAACCATGTTGTTGGTACATTCAAAGTCATGTTTGAAAGATAGAGGTATGGGCTCACCCTCGTGTGGGATGAGAATGACCCCTGCACCCCCACCGTGTTGACATTTGGATCCATCAAAGAACATTGTCATTTGATAGAATATGTCATTAGTGGATAATGTGGTGATAGATTCATTAGGGAATTCACAGTGAGAAGGTTGGTTGTCAGGTAGAGGGGCATCCGCTAGTTGGTCAGTGATTGTTTGCCCTTTTATAGATTTCTGTTGGATAAATTTTAAGTCAAACTCAACAAGAAGCATGAGCCAACGAGCCATATGTTGATTTTGGTATGGCTTAGAATGCATATATTTGAGGGGGTCAGTGTGGGTGATGGCATAGGTTTATGATTGAGAAGATAATGACAAAGTTTGGTAGTGGCAAAGACTAATGCCAAACAGAGTTTCTTGGTATGAGTATACCAAGTTTCATAGTCGATGAGTGTTCGGCTTATATAGTAAACTGCTTGCTCATGGTGTTGTTCATCTCGGTGTGTGATCATGGTACCTAATGAATGGTTTGTTGCTGAGATGTAGAGGTAGAAGGGTTGGTCATCTTTAGGTGGAATAAGGACTAGTGGAGAGACAAGATAGCATTTAAGGGCTTCAAAGGCCTCTTGGCAATCCTTATCCCAATGAAAGGAGACATCTTTCTTGAGGAGGTGATGAAAGGGTTGACATTGATTGGAAAGCTATGAGATGAAGTGATGAATAGATTGAAGCTTCCCTTGTAGGCTACGAAGTTGCTTCAGATTAGTCGGGGGTGGCATCTTGAGTATAGCTCAAATTTTAGCGGGATCAATCTCAATGCCATAGAGGGAAATGATGAAACCTAGGAGCTTCCTTGAGAGAACCCCAAAGACGCATTTCTTGGGGTTAAGGTGAACATTATATTGAAGAAGTCAAGTGAAGATTATCTTAAGAATGATCAAATGGTCGCGACAAAGCTTATATTTGCCTAGTAGGTCATCCACATAGTCCTCCATGATTTTGTGGAGGAGATCGTGAAAGATGTAAGTCATGGCATTTTGATATGTGGCACTTGCATTCTTTAGGCTAAAAAGCATGACCCTATAGCAAAAAGTCCCCCACAGGGTGATGAAGGTAGTCTTGTGTTGATATTTTAGCATAATCAAGATTTGGTTATATCTTGAAAACTTGTCCATGAGTGATAGCATCTCATGAGTAGCTGTAAGATCAACAAGTTGGTCGATGTTGGCTAGAGGAAAATCATCTTTTGGGCAAGCTAGGTTAAGGTCACGATAGTCAGTACAGATTCAGATCCCCCCAATTGCTTTGGTGATAGGGACAATATTTGACACCCATTGTAGATAATCGATGGGCTGGATGAAGGAGACAGAGAGAAGACACTGAAGCTCCTCTTTGACAAAGAGTGCAACTCAAGGATGCATCTTGCAAAGCTTTTGCCTGACAGGCTTAGCCTCTAGATTTTTGACAATGTTATGAATGGCAATGTTAGGGTCGATGCCGAGCATGTCGCTATAGGTCCAAGCAAAGGCTTTGATATGGTTTGAAAGAAATTTGGTGTAGTCAATTTGTTCCTGGGCATCCAAAGACTGACCAATCTTTAAAACATGAGGAACATTAGAAGATGGAAGGTTAATGTCAATGGTCAATTCATTTAACATAACCTACATTTTAGAAAGAAGGGAGCGTTGAATGAAAGAGTCATCAACACCCATGTAGGTGAGAATGGCATCATCATCTACGCATTAGATAGTGTTGATGGTTGCAGATTAATCATCTATCATGTTGGGATAAATGAGAGGGAGAGACTTGGATACCCCTCCTAGTTGATAGGTTAGGGGTTCCAAGTGGATGGTGTTTATGCAAAAAAACTAGGAGGGATGGAAACCACAGACTTCGTAGGTGAAGATGGGGGAATAGGTGAGTGTGGAGGTGATTGGTCTATGATAGGTTTAGGGAAAGGGTTTTTAGAAGCTTCAGTAGGTTCTTCAAAACCCAGGCCATGTCACTTCTTGGTATTCTTTATGGCCTCATCATTTGGTGGTTCGATGGGCTGGTGGGAGCCTTGTTTGTAGCACCTAAAGCCAAAGCCTTTCTATGCACACCTATAAAGATAGGTATGAGCAAAGTCTGGATTGCCAAGAAAAGAGAAATCAGATGTGAATAGTTGAGGTGATGAAAGAGGATTCCCATTAGTGGGAGCTCGATCTAGCCCTCCATAGATGAGATTTGTTTGAAGATTGGGAGGACCATAAGGTATGACCATTCTGATATGATGGTCATAGCTAGGACTGTGATGAAGTTGTCCATACTCTTGAGGAGTCTAGAACATGTCCAAGGTGAGTAAACGATACTCCCTAAGTGAAAGACATTGGAAGATATCTTCCATAGGGTCTTTTGTTGTCACTTGAGGAGGTGGTGTAGGTGTGACCACCGTTTGCATACTTGTTGAAGCTTCCATAGGTGAAGGTGTGTTTGGGTTAGTGTCTTGAAAGGAATGAAAACATCATTGGGTCGATAAGTCATGTTGCATGTCTTGAAAGGGGAGGGGACTGTGGGAATGACATGGACTTGATCGTCATGTTCAAATTTGACACAACGGTGTAATGTAGAAGGGACACAAGCCATGGCACGGATCCAAGGTCATCTTAATAACATGTTGTATTGGAACTCTCCCTTGATGATGTAGAAGAGCTCTAGGATTGTTTGTGGGCCAACACGAATATGTAAGACGATGATGCCAGTGGTAGTGGCAGTGGTGTCATTAAAAGATTGAAGAGTTGCATCAGTTTTTGATACACAATTCTTTGGGAGGGCTAATTGGTCATAGGCATGGGTGGAAATGATATTGATGCTAGCACCCCCATCAGTCATAACCTACTTAACGTGAGTTTGATCAATGTAGGCTATGATGGAAAGGGCAGCATCCTGATCTTTCGAGTTAGAGGTAGGAATTTTAGAATCTCTAAAGGTAATGGAGGTGACGGGGGATAATGATTGGACTAAGGCAGCTAGTGGTTGGGGGTCCTTGAGCTGGACCTCTACTACCTGTAAGGCTTTGATTAAAGTTGGACAATGTTGGGGAGAGCTTTAAATGAGGTCATATAAGGTCATCTTCATGGGCATTTGGTGAAGCTATTTCACCATAGAATCATGGATTGCCTCTGAAGAAGTGGGTTGGGATGTACCCAAGATAGAAATTTTGGGTTTTGATGGTTGAGGGGGTTTGATAAATGGGTAGGTCCAAGGAATAACATCTTTCACTTTCGCTTTATCCTTTTGTGATCTAGTAGCCACACTGATGGTGTTAATCTCGAATAGAGGGGGCGAAGGAGGTAAAGGGACCATAGTCTGATGATGAGATTCTGATGAAGGTGAAGGGGTTTGGGAGACATGAGACAGTGTTGGAGATTCATCGACAGTATCCTCAAGAAGAAGGGTGTCTTTTTCCATGTATTGGCAAATGACAACCTCGAGGGCACAACAATTTTAAGTGTCATGTCTAGGTGTGTGATGATATTGGAAAATTTTAGTGTCATCAAACCAGGATAGTTTTGGTCTAAGAGGTTGAAATGGTTTTATAGGTGGAAGAGTTATACTAGAAGTTTGCAAAAGTTGATGTAATATCAAAGCATATGAACCTACTAAGGGGTCCGTGCTTTTTGATGCATTAGATGTTGATGACTTTTGCTTGGGAGTTGTTGAGGGAGACTTTCATACCACCTTTTAGGTTGGTGGTGTGGCCACTCGTGTAGATGACACTTTCTTTATGTGGGGTGCCAAATTTTTCAAAGGAGGTAGGTTTATGGTGGGTAAAGAGAGTAATAGAGGCAACTTGTTTTGGTTAGGGGTTGGAGTCAGGAGCACTCATGTTATGGTAGAAGGATGAGGGTCCAAAATGGAGGGCAATGATGATGGTGGAGGAGGAGTTTGCCGATGTGGTTTAGTATCCTTCTTTAGTTTGTTTTGAGGACTACTATTATGGGAGGCAAGGTTCAAGTCTACCTTCACTTGCGGGTGAGTGAGGTTAGGTATGGGGTGAACACCGAGGGATTTAATTGGTTTTGATATGGTGGATGTTTGTGAGGGTTTAGGTTCGAATGTGGATGGTTGAGTTTTTAAAGGTTTGGAAGTAGAATCTTGGTCCTCATTGGAGACTTTTGGAGATTTTGTCACAAGAGGGTTGACAGCATGAGATGAGATGGGATGTATAAGGTGAGGAGCTTTGAGTTGCTCCCATAATGCCTTATTTCTAATTTCCTCAAATGGAGAAGTCCTAATTTCTCCACCAATCAAGAGAATGGTTTAGAAGATGTTGGATGAGGCCTTGGTTCTTTAGAAGATGTGGGTGGTTGTGAGACCAAAAATGTGTTAGATGCAGTGATCTCAGACCTAAGGCATGAGAGAGTCATAACTGGATCATCTTCGATCGAAGTAGGTGAAGAGATAGGTTCTTCTCTTAGTGGAGAAGGAATTGGAGAATGTGACTCCTCAAGAGGATAGAGGGCAGGGATGATTGTGCCTTCTACTTGTGGTTGAGGAGAAGGAAAGGTAAGGTCCTCCATTGGTAATAGGAAGGATGAAGGTGGGGCTAGTGGTGTTGGTATGGTCAAAGCGTCCTCTAATATAAGAGAGTTTGATGGAGAACTAATAGGAGTAGAAGGTTCATCTACCTATGGAGAAGAAATGGGAGAAGAAGGCTCTTCTACCTATGAAGGACCAATGGGTGGGCTAAACTCTTTAGACTATGAGAGAGGTTGGTTAGGCATAAGATGTGAGACTATGTTGACTATGCATATATTACACTTTTGGGAGTCATCGGCCATGGTCTGCACATTGTTTTGGCTAGGGGAATGGTTAGGAAAAGGTTGTCTAAATATGTCTATGTTTTGGTTAGGTGACACATTTGGGTTATCCAAGACAAGATCACATTTATCTAACATGTCCTAAATGATATTCTTGAGGGTCTTACAATTGTCTATGTCATGGCCTTTGACACGGTGATAATTGCAGATTCATTCTCCTTGTACCATGCAGGGATGGCACATGAAGGATCAAATTGAGGTAGTGGTCAAATTTAGGGGAAATTGAGGACTCCCTATTTGACAAGTTTATCCAACATGGGTGCGTATGTTTATCCTAGTGGAGTATATTGACATTGTACGTATCATTGTTGGAATTATCGTGTAATGCTTTGAGATGTGGAAGGTTCAGATTGGTTGGTTGTTGTTGAAGATGATGGTATAATGACTACGGTATTTGCTAATCCCTTAGATTTGGAATTGGAAGAAAAAGATTTGGAGGAAGGGTCATTTGACTTTGTGTTGGGGTTTTTACTTTGCAATTTGACTTTATTTTCTTTGACAACACGAAGTTCAAGCTTCCTAGCCATGGTGAAAGCTTCATCAAATGTGCAGAATGTTTGGACCTACAAAGTAGATGAGATATGTTTGGCACACGCTTGTGAAAAGAGCTCAATGAGCTTGGGTTGAGGTAAAGAAAAGGAGAGTTGGTTGATTAAGCCTCTCCAATGAGCAATGAAATCAGCTATTGATTCATCATCAAATTGTATGATAGAGTATAGGTCCGTGATGGAGACCTTTTTGGTGATGTTGATCGAAAAGTTGTCAAGGAAAAGTTGAGCTAGTTGGGTGAATGTAAAAAGAGAGTGACTGGTAATAGAACTATACCAATCGAGGGCAGCAATAAAAAGTGACATGGGAAATGTGCATAGTAACAATGCATCATCATGTGCTATAAGGTAACAAGCATGTCTAAATGCTCGTAGATGTTGCTATGGGTCTTCCTTACTCTAGAAGTGAGTAAACTTGGGAAGTTCCCACTGACTAGGATATGGTCAGATTGGGACTGAAGGATGAATGGGTTCATTATAGATTTGTTCATATGAGAGGACATTTCTTGAACCCAAAATAGATGTCTTAAGATTAGACATTTTGTCCATCAACATCTTGATTAGATTGGTTGGTGGATTTTTAGGTGGGGTGCCCCCTATGTTTTAGGGCACTTGGAAGTTGTGAGGAGGGGTGTATGACGTAGTTGGTTACACTTGTATAGGCACAACATATTGGTAACTAGTCATAGGGACTGATGTTGAAGCCAAGGGTGGTTATGTCATGAAGCTAGGAGGCACAACTTGGCTTGATGTCGCTAGAGGTGGTTGGATGGTGGCAACATTAGCCAAAGGATGAGTAGCCACCCTTGTGTTGATGGGTGCAAGAGTAGGTGGGATGGAGACAACTAGGTTTTGGAATGGTGTAAAACTTTGTTGAATAGTTTGCATTTCATGGGGCATCAAAACCCTAATGGAAGTAGGTCCAAAAATAGAAGGAGAAGCCACACTTTGAAGATTGGTCATGGTCAGGTTATTAGTTGAGGTAATGGCTTGGGTGTCTATGGGATGTATTACAGAGGTAGTTGATATGATTGTCGTATTAACTAAGGAAGTTGGCATCCCATAAACTGGGTTGCCTAAAGAGTCTCGCATTTGACTTCTCACGAGATAGTGATAAAGGGCCTTGACATTGAGGTCAAGGAACCTTTCAAAGTCTTGGTCCCCTTCGGGAACAATAGGGGGTTGAGTCAGGGTTGGTTGGGTAGGAGTTCGTTCAGTCTCTGAATGATACTCCATTAGAGGACTTGTTATGGAGGGCAAAGGTGGTAGTGGTTGTTGCCTTGCATGGTCAACAAGAGTTTTGGTTTGACTACGTGTCAAAACCATCCAAGGCAAGAAGGGTCAGGTTCCAAAAACTACTTTTTTTTAGTTTCAGAAACCAGAATGTGTTTTTAACATCAAAAAGGTCAGGTTTTAGCTTGCTGTTTGAGAAGAATTTTTTTGACAGAGATTGATGTCGGTGGAAAAACCAATGTCGATGAAAAAGTTGTTGATGTCGATCAGATAATTGATGTTAGTGAAGATCAGTTGCCAACGTTGGTGGAAAAATTGATGTCAGTTACTATGTATTTCTAGAAACTTTAAAAAATGAAAAGTTTTTGGAAGAAAGAAGAAAATCTTGGGTTGTTCTTGGAGCTCAGAATGCAACCTCACCAGCTCAAAAAACTAGATAGAGATAATAAAATAGATGAAGACAAGCAGCCTCTAAATGTTAAATTCCTAAGAATAAGTTTTAGAGTCTTGTTGGCTTATGCCTTAGAAGAGTGTGTTTTGGAAGTTGGGCTTTCAGAATGGGTCCTAGAAGAAGCAGTCTAAGGTTGGTTTCAGGTTAGTTTTGGTGCTCAAGATTTGATTTAGGTTCCGTACATGGCCTGGGGCTAGGAGCTAGCTCCCCTCACTTCACGAGCCTAGAGATAAGCTAGGTTGCTTAGCTAGTATATACTTCCCCTAGAGTTTATACTCTGCCAGAGAACAGAGTGGGTTCTCCCCTTGGTAGTGAAGTCCAAGTGGGATCACCAAGAAGGGTAAGGTATCCGCTAGGTGATGAAATCCTAGTCGGACCTTATCTCAGGTATGTTTATATGTTTGATTTGTGATAGTGGTCTAGTCATGTAACATAAGTGTGCTACGATTTATTCATAATGCATTTTAAGTTACTAGATGAGCTAAAAATGCGTTCAAGCAGAAATGAGATGCAATAGATTTTAAGCCCAAATTGAAATGTTTGTTTGGATGTAGACAAGTGAGAAGAGGTTAAGAGCATGAATTTCACTACTCTAAGATGCAAGAGGAAAGGTGACAAGAAGAAAAATAAAGTGGTTCTTTTTAACTTGTGCTTATGGTTTCATTTCAAAATAAAGAGATAGAAGGAAAGGATGCAAGAAGATATCTAATGCACCTATATGAATGTTTACTTTTAGAAGAAAAAGAATGATGAAACCAAGAAAAATTCCAGGGGTCCCACCGGGTGTCCTAGAATGTTTCTATAATTTTTTCACTTTTCTACATTTAAAAGAAATAAGAAACTAAGATTAAATGGTCAGGGGTTTGTACATACCCAGATGAAGTTGCACACCGTATCTAGATGATTGAAGGAGCTCCTCTTTGGCTATGGAGGATGACACCTATAGAGAGAAAGAGACTAAAATAAGGAAAATGTTAGATAGGTATATGGTGGACTACTAAGCAAAGCTCGATCCCAGAAGTGCAAAGACTTCCTAGAGGGATGACAGTCCACTTGTTGATAAAAAGAATGTTGCTAGAAAGAGAAATGGTGAAAGACTGAAAAAAAGAAATAGAGATAATATGCACCTGTATTCTACTATCAGTCTTCCAAAGTTGCCAATGTTAGTAGTTTTGCCAGCGTCGATTGGTCAAGTTTTCGATGTCGGTTAGTATGCCGATGTCGGTAGGGGAAATGGTTGATGTCAGTTAGGGCAATGGCCTTGGATGGGTTTTGGACGGGTTTATGGTTGATAAAATGGTCTGAGAGGTAAAAGGGTCTGTGTAAGGTTACAGGGAGATTGATAAGGTCTACAGAGGGTCAGAGGGAGAGGATAGGTTGTCAAAAGGGGTAAGAGTATGAAGAAGGCTTCTCAGCCTTTCTAGGAAGAAGTCAGGTCAGGTCTGGTCTACAGTATTTAAAAGTAGCATACGGAGACTGATTACAAATACATTCTAAGTTACTAGAATGAAATAAAATAAGAATACTTAGCTCTTGCTTGCTGAAGGAGTGTAGAAGACTTGTTGTTGATGTGGCTAATGTAGAAGACTTCTTGCAATGTTTCAATCAAGGGTGGAGTGACTAATGCAGAGTTCTTATAGCCTGTGATGCTTGGTGTGCATCTGGGAGAGAGAGAGAGAGAGGTCAAATTTTGGGTGCAAGAGAATTCACATTTGGGTCTATGATTAGTTTTCCATTCAACCTGCAAGTTGGTTTTAAGCAATCAATGTCGGCGATCCCGTTGGTGTCGGCCGAAGGGTAACCGACGTCGGCAACTAGAAGATGGGTAAAAAGGCTATTTTTAGCCTTTTACCCATTCCTTCATCTGTCAAGTTCAGCTGCTATTGGAAAATGGTCCAAAGGTGGATTAAATAGGCATGAGAGGTTAGTGGGAGGATTGGAATGATTAGTCATAGGGTGATAAATGACGGTATCCAAGGGCAAGGAATCCAAGAGTGAGGTGTCATGGGTGATGTGTCAAGGGTGAGGTGTCAAGGGTGGTGTTATTAATTTAAAATAGGTATTTTATTTTAAATTAATAAGTGTGTGGGTTAGAAATGTTTAGAAGTGGACCAAGGGGACCAAGGGGGAGTCGACCAAGGAGTAGACACAATTTTGGTGTCTACAATAGCATATCAAGATATTGACAAACATGTTTCGACAACCGTATGAATTCAACAATATATGTGAATATGTCTTTCACATGTTTCATCAAATAATGCATTTATTTAAACATGAGATAAATATGACATAATGTTATTAGGGTTTTAAAAAATTTCAAATGGTACAATAAATATTTTTCCTTATCAACATCTATCCTATTTTTAAACATAAAACCTGTCAATGATTAATATTCTTCAAATATTCTACATGTAAGCTCATACATGTAAATCCATATTGTATCAACATATTTTAAAAGTATTTACCATTAGTCACTCTAATATAAAATTTATGAGACTCTAAAAATATTTTTGGACTACTTGACATGTACATGTGTAAGTCATGGATAAGCTCCTCCACTTTTACTACATTTTGAAATGTGCTAAAAACTTTGTGAGAAAGATTCATTATAAGTGCCATGCAGTGGATTGGAATCATGTATGGGGAAAATCTTGTTTGTAAGTGAACACATAGACCGATTTTATTCCCCTAAATTACTAATTCACTATCCACAACAACATACACTAACTTGGTACCTATGTCATAATAATTCATCCCAAAAATATCTACCAAATTAGAAATAATCAATTTGGAAAGGTTTTCAACATTATAATTTTACTTCAATTTACTTATAGATAATAGGTGAGGTTTCCTTGAATGGTTCTCAAATTTATAAATATGCATGGAAATCTATTATGTGTTGTCAATTTCTATTACCTCATCAATGGATAGTGAGATAAACCTTACCACTTTTTATTTTTTCTTCATATCCTACTTTTCAATCATCTCAAGGCATTTTTCCATATCCCAAGCACTATTATCTGACCAATGTGATTGAGGAATGTTATGTAATCAAATATTCTAAAATAAAATCTTGTAATATGAAAAATCAAAGTTTAGTTTACCTCTTTTTAGAATGTGATATAAAGTGGAAAACTGTATATTTTTTGCAAAGGAGATTGACTTGTGCAACTTTTCCAATAAGAGATGTGATTTTTCCTCTTTTTTGAATGAGGTTTTGTTGATTCTTTTATGATTTTCATACACTTTTGTGTAACATTGACGCATGTATTCTTTTGTATTTTTCCATCTCATTATTTTTTGATTTTTCCATCTTTATATTTTATTGACTAACATATTTTATTATAATGTTTCTCAATTGTACTTATTTTCTTTTGCATATATTTTTTACTACCTTTTTTAATTGAATATTGTGTTCTATATATGGAAATATTTTTTTTTGGTATTGGTTGCTCGTTATCAACACCTATGATGATGACCTATAGTGTCATTTTCCTTGAATTTTGTGAGGGCATTTCATACCTAGGTCTAGTGGAGACATATCTTCAAAATGGTTATCAATGGGTTATGCTCACAAAATGGGTAATATCTTTTAATTATTATAATTTTTTTTACATAATATTGAAGTGTAAATAATTAACAATACATAAATCATATAATATTTAGTACATCTATTTGGAATTTGATATCCAGGGATGTCTTCCAGTGGAGGCATATCTTCAAAACTATTATCATTGGGTTCTACATGCAAGATAGTTGTAGAGTAATTATTAATGAATATTATAAAAAAAGTATAAATAAATAATATAATAGTAAATCAAATAATATTTAGTAACTTTGTATGTTATTTCATACCTAGGTACATCTTCCAATAGAACTATATCTATAAAAATATTATGATTGGGTTCTACATGCAAAATGGTTTTAGACTAATTATTAATAAATATTGTAAAAAAATTGAAAATAAATCATATAACATTAATTCAAATAATATTTAGTACCTCTATCTAGTATTTCATACCCAGGTACAACTTTCAAAGGAGGCATATCTTTGATTGTATTATCATTGGATTTTGCATGCAAAATGGTTGTAGACATTAATTATTAATGAACCATAACAACAGTGAATAAATAATAACAATTAATACATTAATATTTAAACCTATGTTTTCCCTATAGCTAAAATAATATAATAGATTGTTATATTTTAAAAATTTCCCTGATTACATTAAATCAACACTACACATAAATGGTAGTTACTTGACTGATGCAGATAGATGCTCAACTATTCCACACAGTCACTCAACTGCTAGTTACAGTTGCTTGATTTTAGAATGTAGTCACCCAACTACCACCTAAAATTATCTAACATATTCTTGCTATCCTCCATCACCTTTTAGTTATCATCCATCACTTGGTTACTATCCCTTGACTACTATTTACATAAGCATGATAGTAGAATTTAGAAAAGAACATAGAATATTGATTACCATATATATGTATAGTGGCAAATACCCTTGGATTAGATTTCTTGGATCTAGAGATATACATTTATAAGGGGAAATTTATTTAAAAAATTAGGTGAGATGACCCTTAAATTTAAATTATACCCTAAAATTTAGGTGATCTCATGCTGTCAATTACCCACAAAATCATCAAATGCTGATTTTAAAAAATGGAATAATCATGAATTAATGAAGATTCACCACTAAAAAATCTCTTTGATATATATAAAATGATAGAGTTTCCAAAAAAAATCAATAAGGTGATTGTGGATTCACCTCATTCCACCTAAATGGCTTCTTAATATTTGTAACCTTAAATATATATAAATGATGGTGAATTCTATGGATAATATATATAGTTGGATATGTGTATAAAAATATAAGTATTCTCACTAGTCTATATCTCTAAATAAAGTGGTATTGGGGAGATAATGGATATTGTGGCATAACTTTAATGTCAGTCATAGGTTGTTTTGATACTAGATGGGTACCTATGGAATCTCTCCTCATATATAGGATTTGAAAAAATGTTCAATTATTAATTAGTTAAAATTAAACCTAGTTTAAAATAAATTGAAATTATTCCTTATAAATAAAGAGAGATAGAGAATAACTTGGAACTATAATGCTAATTTCATTTTTATCATAAATTTTGTTTAGTCTATATATGGTAATAATAACATGTATTATAATCCATACATAAGCATAATGAAATAATAAATATAAATAACCTATTTAATATAAAGCAAAAATTCTCCTTATACATAAAGAGAGAGTGAGAGTGGGATAGAAAGAGAGAAAAATAGTGATAATTGGAGAGAGTGAGAGGGAGAGAGGGAGAGGGAGGGGAAGATATATAATGTAGTGTTTTATTTCACTCCCTCCCTCTCCCCCTGTCTCTATCTATCAAAATAGGATAGTGTAAACCCAATTATTAAAGCACACTAAAACTATGTTATGTAGAAAATATTAAAACAATATAGCAACATGAAATTTTAATTTCACAACCTAAATCTATGGTGTACATAAAATATATAAAAAAATAACCTTCATAATTTAATTGAAAATTTGGGTTTATGGTTTTATAGTGTTAATACTAACATCAAAAATAGATTACAACCTAGGTGGGGTCCCTGTATTATCAGTCATCCTCTATAAAATCACAAAAATTTAGAATTCAAATGTGAATAAAATAATTAAACATAATAATTGAAATTTAATATTTATTTTAATACATAAAAAATTATAATAAAAGAGAAATATGAGTGTGTATGATGAAGTAAATAAGTCATACATATCTAGTTGTATGCTGATCTAAGGTCCTAAATCAACTATAGATGACATATACTATTGTTTACTAGTGTCATATACATATGTGTGTATAGTCTCTATGGGTTTGCCTATTGGATTTTTACATGTAACCCTTGTATGACTAACCTAAATAGGTTCTCTAGTATATTTCCTCCCATATGATGTAAAATAATGTATAGGACCTATCATATGCATCTTACCTATGCCACCACATGAAGTATGAATAGTAAGATAGACACTGATAGATGTGACACCACTTATAGCCTATGTAGTCCTTAGTGTACTCATCCCATGGTTAATAATGATCTATGTGGGACTAATAATGAACTAAATGGTTTACATATATGTATAATGATGCAAGCTTTTATGGATGAAAGTATATGTTATTGGCCTTTTATTTCTCTAGATGTATTTTTGGTAGTTTTAGTTGGATATGGCACCAAGTATATTAAATAAGGACCCACCTCCATCACCTTTCAATGCATTCTTGTCAATATAATTAGATATTTCTTGGAGAATAAAATCAAAATAAAACTCTCTCAAAAAAGTTAATGGAACCTCATTATTATTATATGGAGGCTCATCAGATACCATCCTCCACGTATCCAAAAAAAATTGGCATGAATACACCAATTAATGCTAATGTGTTTTGAAGTCATTAGTGATGGTTTGATGGTTATATGAATATGAAACAAGGAATACATTATTACTATTATAATCATCATCATCATCATCATCATCATCATCATCATCATCATCATCATCATCTAATAATGTATCATAATTGAAATGTTTCCATACCTCACTTTGATGAAGCATTGCATTGTGTTTGGAAATGACTTTTTACACTTCATTATAAATTGATTCAATTGTATCACAAATTCAATCAAGTGAAATATTTTTTAAGATTCATAAAAAATATTAATTATAATTTTTAAATTCTGTCATTTTGAATTTTATTGTTGATATAATTTTTCTTCTTTTACAAAGTTAAAATGTAGGGGGTTTTCATCAGGATTTTGCTAGAGGTTTCCTTCAATAATTGAATCCATTAATTAAATAAAATAAATAATTATTTATATTTGATAGTTTAAGTATTTAATGAGCTAATTTCAATTTGAATTTTAACTCACATTGCCTTATGGTTATTATTAAAAAATATATGATGACAAAATATCATTACAAACCCTAAACATGCTTGAAGGAAAAAAATAACATTCCTAATACCATCACACAAGTTTTGATGTGTGGTGGAGATGTATAGAAAATTATTTTTAAACAAAGCACACACACCTTCTGATTTTATCTCCTCAATAGCTATTAATCATAAGTGAATGTGAAAATGTCAACAAATTTTAATTTGTGTTTGGTTTTTTAGTATTCAAAAGGTCATACACCCTTTGTAACAAAATAAACATGTTATATTTTTAAAAAAAAATTAATACACCTTTTAGGGTCATTACCAACCCATTTCAAATGAGGATTGGTTTTTTATTAAAAAAAAGGGTGTGCACCAATTTTAAAAGGGTGCTTGCCATTTGTAAGAGATGAAAATATTTCCTAAAAATGGCCACTTTTTATCCCCAATTTTTTTCATTCAATATATATTAGGCACATGAAGGTATATTTGTGAAAAAAATGAAATATATGAGATCCTTTTCTTGTTATTTAGTGATCCAATAGTAATATATATATATAGACACACACACACATATACATGTGTGTGTGTGTATATATATATATATATATATATATATATATATATATATATATATATATAGAGAGAGAGAGAGAGAGAGACACACACACACACACATACACACACACACACACACATATACATATATATGTATAGATGTATATGTATATGTATATTCATATTTATGAAATCAAGCATCTCTTTTCAAAAGATAAAAATGGATTGTAAAGGATGGGCTCTATAATTAATATTGTCCTTATATGTCAATCATGTCTTTCCCCTATTGTAATAGATAGTTTTCAAAGTTAAAACTAACTTATAATTTGATATATATTTTTAGGATAGGTATAATGAGTTTTTTTCCCATTTTTATCTCGTTAAATTCACATCTAAGCCACCTAGATTATCGCTTAAAATTTTCACTATTTTGGTAGACTTAGGATAAAATTTAGTGGCCCATATAGAAATTAACTTGGGTTTTTTTTTGTGAATATCTAGGTATGTGTTTTGAAAGTATGGTAAAATTTAAAAAATGAAATTTACATGAGAAGACAAATAGATAGGTGAATCATAATGGGTTACAAGATATAGATATATGTGCAACTATATAGAAAACATGTAAATGGACTACGCCTTATTTTTCTATGGATCATACCTCTTCACTATCAAATAATATAATTAATGGTAAATGACAACAATGATATTGAATCAAAATTATGCTATCATTTAATAATAATGTTATCAAATTATAAAAATATTCTCATTTAATAATAATAATACCAAATGACAAAATGTTATCATTTTATAGTAATGCTATCTAACAACAATAATGCTATTATTTCATAGTAATGATACCAAATGATAACAATGATATCACTCAATATAAACAATGTCATTTTACAACATTATTTTCAAATGATAGATATTGTTGTTAAATGATAACATTGCTATCATTTGAAAGTGTTGCTTCCACTTGAAAACGTTACTATCAATAGTTAACAATGTTGTTATATGATAACATTATTGTCATTTGATCAAATTATTATAATTTGATAATTTTGATGTCACCTTGAAATATGATATCATTTGATACCATTTCCTAACAATCCATCCATTTCCTACTATTGAAATTTACCATTATGAGTATATGGGTGGAAGTCTATTTACATATAATGATGAATAAGCTCATATTAAATTTGGGCAGAGTGGTGAACTATATTTGTATGTATGAAATTAATTTTAATAGTAGGTGAGTTGACATGGAACATTAAATTACACTTGGATAATTTAGGTAAATCCATGTTGTTCACCTCCCCTTAAAATATCTAAATGCTAATTTATAAAACTAAAATATTGTGAATTAACAAAGATAGCCACTAAAATTTACCATGGGTAGACTTATAATCATAAACACTCAAGAAACGTTCCATATTCTTACCAAATTATATTATATTGATTTGAAGTATCCCCTATCCAAGTCAAAAGATAATTATATCCGAGTCAAGAAAAACATTGCCAATTATTCAAGCATCCCTAGATGCATACATGTAGCAAAAAGTGTCCAATCATACTAAGTACTCTAATTTTAAAAATTGTGTGGGATTTATTTCCCTCTTAATATTATTAAATATCTAATAAATAATAAATCATTATAGGGGATAATTGAGATCGAGTCAACAAATTACACTTTGTCATTTATTTTTGAAGGCATTAGACTCTAACAAGCCCTTTTGAAGGTATTAGACTCTAACAAGCCCTTTTTTGAAGGTATTAAATTTTAATAAGTCATGTGCAAGTCATATGCAAACATATTAAGATCACTTTTTTATGTATAAGTGTATTTAAATAAATTACATGTTATTGTGCCCTCAGTTTCCTTTTTTTTCATAGACATTAAGATCTACCCACAAAGGAAAGTAGTGTAAGTTTATCATGTTACAATCTAATTTATCCTCTTGTTTCAATCACACCCAGTCAGATTAAAGGTACAAATTAGATAAATCTTATTTTTCACTTTGTGTTTCCCATATTTAGTTGACTTCATTCATTCAATATTTGTCAATTCAATAATTTATCTTTCATTATGTTAGTAGCAAGTTATTTTACAACATTTTATACCTTATTTTGATATTATATTAATTAGACTTGATACAAAAATTAATTCTAAATTTTAATAATACATATTAGTGGACCCACACTTTTAATTCAAATATTGATTCAAAAAAATTGATTTAAGGTTTAGATAAATTAATGATCATCTAATAATAAAATAACTTTACTTAAACCTTGGATCTAATATCTAACATAAAAATGAATTGCTTTTGACCCTAGATTTGATAGATGATAATGAAATCACTTTATTTTGACCTTCAATTTGATATTAGACTCTAAAATCACTTCCTTTTGACCACCTCATTCAATGTAATTTTAAAATATCCATTTTTTTATAGGACTTAAAATTCAACTTTCTACTTCTTTTTCAATTTGTATAGAATATATGGCAATATTGGATAAGCATTTTTCATTTCAAGATTTCCTAGTTTTCATTACATGTTGTAAGCCCCCCAAAAGTAACATAATTAAAAATAAGAGTCTCAAAACCTATTAATTTATATGCATAATCAGCAAAGGGAATGTATGACTCATTTAATTTGTCTTCCTCATAAACCTCCAGGTTGTAATAGCTTCTTCCCACTCCCATTATTTTCCCATGGCTTACATTTGATTATTTGGCCCATGTTGTTAACACCTAAAAAGGTAGTATACCACATCATAAAATAAAATAACATGTCCTTCATCAACCCCTTCCACCTCCCACACATCTTATAGAAAATGTTTTTATCCATATTCAATCACAAGTGCCTAGGGTTTGTGGTTATGAAGGCTTTCAAGATCAACTATCACTACAATATTATTCATCAAAGATTTTAAAAGTAAGTATCTATATTTTAATTCTAAGATCACATCACTTGAAAATAATATAACATATACAAAGAATGTAGAGCATGATAATGTTAATAATATATTTATATATCTATCTAGGTATTTTGTGTGTAAAAATATATCATCTTAATTATGGGTTCAAAAGTAGTATACTTCTACAACTAGTGATTTAAAAAGTGTAAAAAAAATCTACTAATAGTTTAATCAAGATTCTAGGATAAATGCTTTGGAAATTTTTATCACATTACCTCATATGCATCCTCTAAGGAGATTAAAATACTATTTTACATATGGTAGAATTCCTAGGCTTCATATAGATAGTTATTGGTATTTGATGAAAAAAATATAAATTATCTTTGGAAATGGTGATCCTATAATAAATACATAAATTTAGCAACATACATTATGATTTCATCTTCTAATGAGGAAGTGGAAGTAGGAAAAAAGGTAAAATTATAGAAGTCAATGTTATAAAAGGAACATGGTGATTAAAAAAACAATACAAAAGGGAATATTTAAACAATCAAAGGGGAAAAATATAAAAGGATAAGTTAAAAAAATAACAATTATTAAAAAATAATTTGAGAAAATGGATCAAGCTAAGAAATAATGTATCTTTAAGAAAGGGTTCATAATAAGTGAGGTTAAAAATCAATATACCTATAAAATATATTATTACAAGTGTGGTTTAAAAATAATTAACCAAAAATAATTTATCATATTTAGATCCTCTAATTCTTAACCCCCTAAAAAGATGACAAGTGTGGCATACCACAAGTTTAGGACCAAAATGATGATTATGATCTTACAAAAGATGATTGGACTAATATGTATAACATGTTGGATGAATATTACAGTTTAATTGATTGTTATGACACATATGATATAGGATATACACATTGATATCCCATATCCATTGGTGTATTAACACAAAGTTCATATGGTATTTACATATTTTATGGAGGAACTATAATGGAACATTATGTTAACCAAGTAACTTGTTAAAAATAAAATATTATATACTATACATATCTCCTTGATTGATTATGACTTCTCTTATTCAACATTGTATACATGTGGTTAATTTGATGAATATTCTAGACCTTAGATATTTATATCTTTTTGGCCCCTTGGATCTTATTTTTCACTTTCAAAATTTTAAAAGTATAACAAAGTGATCTCATACTACAATCATACTCCATTTATCATGTTTTTCATAGTTAGAAAAAAAATTAAAATTTTATTCCATAGGCAGCATGAACTAGAAATAGAAAAAAATGACTACCATTACTATTTTGAAACAATAAATCATGTCCTATAGAAATTTGACATAGTATAATAAAAAAACATTAAACACACCCTTGATAAATCTAATTTTCATTACTAAACATACTTAAAACTTACACAACTTTATTATTCATGAAAATTTCTCGAAATTTGTGTTATATTTATTATACATGAATCTTACATACATTTACAAGTGTACATTTGATGACATAAGGAATTAACATATACAGTGGAAAGATATTGCTCATACATGGCCATAATATCATATTTAGTGTACACTCTAATTTCACACATGTTTTGTACTGTTTAGATCCCTTTCCTTTATTCTAGTTTTAAGAACATAGTTATCTTATAGTTGTTAAGGTTCTTGTTTAAAACTTCAAAAAGTTGAAAAAAAAACTATTTAAAAAAAAATTAAAATATTTTAAAAATCCAAAATCAGGTCCTGAGCATGATTAAACATTTATTTTGCATCATTATTATATATTATTTATTTCATTATTGGTAGATGGAATAATAATATTCAATCATACATGAAAATCACTAGTATTTTTTAGTGTTATTTAGGACACATAAATTTAATAAGGACTTAGATGTTGGAATTTATGCTACACATTGGGCATGCCACATTTGAGGCATCTTATCTAAAGGTCAAAATATTCAAAAGTGTTACCATTATATGACTCCTATACTATGCTGAACTATATAATCTTTTCAAATGCCTTGCTCACATCACTATCTTACATTGTGTACATGGATATGTTATTTTATATCATATGATCACAATATATGCAAATGGTATAAAATATATTTCTATGTATATGCTCTATTGATGATCTTACTTTTACATAATATATTATGATTTTTCTTGTATAATGTGTGTGACCCTTGGCTTTTGGCTCTCGTGTACAAAATTCTACTAGGATTATTTTCTACTTGTTCTCTATCTTTGGTTTATAGAGTTTAGGATTGGATCTCATCCTTCTTATTTGTGATAATTTATTTGGACTCCATAGAGAACCATTGTAGGCTCTCTTTTCCTCCTCAGGGGTCTCTTTCTTTCGTCGTGATCCTTTCTCCTTAGAATGTCAAACTCTGGTATTTTCTTCTTTGTCTTTTGGAAAGTTTTTTTTTCCTTATTTCTCCTTTTTTTTGGAATGATATTATTTTTTACCTGATTGTTCTTGTATTTATTCTTTATGTTGTCATTTCTATTTTTGATATGTTTGTCCTCTTTTGGTTCTTGACATTTTCTAAAAGGGAGACTTAGGCCTCCTTTGTCCCCATATTGGATTCCACACTAGTTAAAGATGGTTTATCCTAATTATAAAAAATAAAATAAACAAATAATTAGATCCAAATTATCCTAAACCCTACAATAGAGTGAAAAAGAAGTAAATTAAACCTTAAAAATAAAAAATAAATAGATAAGATGTAAAGTATTTGGAAAAGTTCCACGAAGCATGCCAAAATTTAATAATGAAATTAGATTTGGATTATTAATCTTGAGGAAATTAGATCATATAAGACAATGGGATTAGAAGTGGATTATTAAATTAAATCATGAAGGAAAATAAGATTATTAAATTATAATGGTGGGGGATAGGTGGATCCTTAGGGAATGTGAGGATAATTTTGATTTTTTAATTTATAAAAATTATGAATTCTAAAATCCATGGAATTTTTAATTAGAGAAAGATTAGTTAATTAAATTTAGATTAGTTTAGGGATATTAAATAGTGAATAGTGAATAGTAAATAGTGAATAGTGAATAATCAACAATGAATAGTGATGATGAACTAGGATAAGGGAAAACTAGGGATGATTAAAGATGATCTGGGAAGATTAGGGATTTAGTGTAAAGAAGGTTAAAATCAACACAAAGTGTTTAATTTTTAGTGTCTATAACCCCAATATAGATTTTTAAGGTTAAATATGATCTTTGCTAACTAGATAGATACTTTTGAAATTAAATTAGCAAGAGAGTGATAAACATAATAGTCAAGGACTTCAAATGACACAATTGCTATGTTATTATAGGATAAATTTTGAATTGTTTCTAATAACTAACCTATTATCATATGCGGGAAATCTATTAAAGAGTGTTTCATTTTGAAAAAAAATAACCCTTTTTTAAAATAAGGATTAAAGGAAAGAGTAACATAATGAAGTAATGAGTAAGACACACTAAAAGGAAGGCTAATTTAATTAATTTATATTCTAATAATATTATGCTAAGATAACTTAATCAAATAACATGATAAATATAGAATGTACAATATTGAATGTTCTAATAATAGGAATGTGAAGGAGAAATTATAATTAGATTATACACTAATGTGTAGGAAGACATAAGTAATGTAGTTGAAAGAGTGGAGTATATAAATATATGGTCCCATCATCATATTATGAATATGTTTTTTTTTCTAGTCTAAAATTTTGTGTTTCCCTATGCACACTAGGATTGATGTTAGTGTCATTTTTTTGAAACTAGTTTCCTATATGGAAAATTAGATCTATTTAGGAAATTCCACCTATTCCTATTACAATTCATTATCACCTTTGATATATTTATTCTAATGATGTACATAGGTTATCAATATAATTATTTTTCTCAAAATTATAGATCCTCTAATTAGGGCATGCCACCTTGAAAAACTAGGGTTAGTGGGTTCAAGTGAAGTTAAGTTAACCTCAAAGAACCTTTTGTCAGTGAGTGCTTCCTACATAGCCAATTCTATAAATAGGGAATCAGACATACGTATTTTCTCCTATGCATTTTCTTATGTATGAACAATGGTATAATGTTATATATATATGAGTTTATGTATATTAAAACTTGATCAATAATGCTCATCACTACTATATGAATGCTTTAGACTTGTAAGAAGATTTCTCTTATGATTGATATTTAAATAGGGAAGAATAGGTAAGTTTTTAAAGCTTAAGAGGTCCTTTTCCTTGCTAATTATTAGATATTTTATTGAAAATCACTTGAAGATACCAAATCATCTTAAACTTGTATTTATACATCACCTTTTGAAAAAATATCACATAGGGTTAATTAAGACAAAATGACCGCCCCATATATATTGAAATATTTTCAAAAATTATGTTTTGTAAGGCATGGAAACTAGTGTTGGAGATAAAACACTAGCATTGATGCAAGTGTCTAAATCTAGCTGTTAGTATCCAAGATAATATATAATTATTGAAGCTTTATAAGTAATAGTGAAGGATATACATTAGGGGTTTAATCTAGGAATTCATAAGGATGCAATTATTATTTTATAGGAAATAAATGCACACCATGGTGTGTAAAACACACCTTGATTTGAGTTTAGTCTTATTTCAATATTTTTGTGTATGATATATAAAAAATAACATGTTATAGGTATAATCAGTGTATATATTATAAAAATTAGTCATTGAAATTGCTATAAACAAAAGTGAGAAAGGAAGGATTACACTTGCATGTCAATGTAATTGTGTTTCCCTTACTAATTTGATTTGGTGATGATTCTTCCAAGCTAAATCATCAGAGAGAGGTTCAAATATAAACCTTGGGGATGTGAAGAGGGGAATTTGAGGGTGATCATACCCACAATCTGATGTATAGAAGAGTTATGCCAACATCATCAAGAACATAAAATCTCAATCACACAATCCAAATGTAAACACAGTCAATCTAATGTATCCAATCTCACTAGAGTCAAATGGCATAACCATATCAACCCAAAATATAGAAGTAGTGCCAAGTCCATCAAGGGTATTGAATCTTGATCACACTACTTAAGAGAGCCAACAACTACATTGGGTAGAATCTCAACAGTGCATCTTGGTAAGGTCAATGCATGAATATTATAATAATTTGAATATGTATCTATAATTTGATGTATTTTCATGGAATATGTACTTATAATTTGTTTCAAGCTTAAGTATATGTCAAAAGATAATACTACTCTATAAATGTGTAATATGTGTCATAAATATGATAGAGCACTATCAAAAATATGAGTTAAATGTATAAGAGTATGTTATAAGCATATATTTGAATCATGTAAAATGTATCAAATATTCCCAATTATTAAAGCTTTACACACACACACACATACAGATATATATATATATATATATATATATATATATATATATATATATATATATATATATATATATATATATATATATATATATATATATATATATCTGTGTGTGTGTGTGTGTGCGCGCATGTAAAGCTTGTATAATTGGGAATATTTGATACATTTTACATGAATCAGATATATGCTTATAACATACTCTTATACATTTAGTATATATATATATGTATGTATGTATGTATGTATATATATATATATATGTTTTTATTTATGTATGTAGTAATAGTGAAGGATATACATTAGGGGTTTAATTTAGGAATTCATAAGGATGTAATTATTATTTTATAGGAAATAAATGCATACCATGGTGTGTAAAAAACACCTTGATTTGAGTTTAGTCTTATTTTAATATTTTTGTGTATGATCTTTAACAAATAACATGTTACAGGTATAATAAGTGCATATATTATAAAAATTAGTAATTGAAATTGCTATAAATAAAAGTGAGCAAGGAAGGATTACACCTGTTTGTCAATGTAATTGTGTGGACCTTATTAATTTGATTTGGTGATGATTCTTCTAAATTAAAATTATTATAGAGAGGTTCAAATATATACCTTGGAGATGTGAAGTGGGGAATTTGAGGGTGATCATACCTACAATTTGGTGTACATAAGAGTTATTCCAACATCATCAAGAACATAAAATCTCAATCACATAATCCAAATGTTAAAATAGTCAATCTAATGTATCTAATGTCACTAGAGTCAAATGGCGTAACCATATCAGACCAAAATATAAAAGTAGTGCCAAGTCCATCAAGGGTATTGAATCTTGAGCACACTACTTAAGAGAGACAACTACTACATTAGATAGAATCTCAACAGTGCATCTTGGTAAGGTTAATGCATGTATATTCTAATAATTTGAATATATATCTATAATCTAATGCATTTTCATGGAATATATACTTATAATGTGTTTCAAGCTTAAGTATATGTCAAAACCTAATACTAATTTATAAATTATGTGTAATATGTGTCACAAATATGATAGAACACTATCCAAAATATGTGCTAAATGTATAAGAGTATGTTATAAGCATATAACTAAATCATGTAAAATGTATCAAATATTCCCAATTATACAAGCTTTACACACACACACACACATGGAATCATGCCTCTATGACTTACCCCCATTGATATCCCCCCTTTTGAGATGAGTAGAATCAAAAGTGGTAGTCACCTTATCTCAAAAGGATAATATAACCATGTTATAGTTGTATCAATTATGTTGTGAAGAAGAATATAGAGGTAATGTTTTTAAGTATTTGTACCAATGAAGATTGAAATTTCTAAACATAGCAAGACCTAAGATGCATGATATGGATCATATAAAGATATATAAGTAAAAATCTTAGTAAAAATCAAGCACACATTTAATATCACTCAATGCCATGTAGAAGGAGTTCTAAGGACACTGCAAATAATGGTTATGTTTAAATGTAACACATGAAAAGGAGAGGACATTATCAAATGTCTACACACAAAGGAAATAACACTTAGGGAATTTGGTAAAATAACCAAAGAAATTTTTTAAATGTTCCACACTCTGAAAAAATAGAAAACATTAAGTACACTCAAGTAATCCATGTGATAATATGAATAAGTGAAATATAAGCAAGTAGCATAAGCATGTAATACCAGTCTTTACATTTACGTGTTCTCAAAATTTATTGTAAAATATCATTTCAAGTACATTATGTAATATAGTAGCATGAGAATAGGCATATTTAATATTTATTATATAATCTTAACATGATATTATATAATAAACATATAATAGTAGAATCTATATCAATTATGATCAATAAAAGATTGTTCCCTGAACATAGTGTTCCATGTGGTAAGATGAAAGGTCTTGTTGTTGAGACCAACATCCCACCATTTTTACTACTTTGTAAAATGGGGCCCTTGTTAATATTTCAAAACATTCTTATCTTTACATGGTTTACATGGTGTTTTTATTTCTTGAATTAGGGTATCATCCACTTAGAAAAGGAAGGAGTATTTGCCTGGTTAATTATGCTTCATTAACTAACCCTACTAATGTTAAATATTGAATGATAAAGTGCAAGTTTCATGGAAGAAGGTAGGGTTCTAGAGAAAGAAACCCTAGGGGTTCAAATTTAAGTTTTTGCAAGATAAAATTTGGTGGGAATTGGTCCTTTTAAAAGACCTTAAGTGTAATGTTACATTAATGCTAGGTTATGTTTTTAAACATGCTCTAACCTTGGCATAAAACTATACTTAAGTCCCCCTTTATGGTCTTCCCCCTTTAAATCCCTCCTAATTTCATTAAGGATTATGTCCTTGAAGCCCTTTTTTATAATAAAAATATTTAAGAGCCTTATCAAAGTTTCATCCTAAGTTAAATCCCAAAGTTCCTTCATGTTTTTTCAACATGAATCAATGGTTAACATTCACCCAAAAGCCTAATTTGATGGCACGAGATCCTCCCAAGGAAAACTACATGCTAAACACCATTTATTACAAATTTTTTATGATAGTTATTTTGATGACCTTGTTCCCATTAGTTCACGTTAGCGAGGCCTTCAAAATAAACCCTATCTAAAATTTTATCTTTAGTCCAAAAGGGGACCTTATAAATGTTAAAACTTAGGCTTATCACATTAAAACTTAGGTCATAGTGTTTTTCAATACTATTAATATAAGAATTAATCCCTCATCCTAAGCCTATGTATATTATGAACTGACTTAATGTTCATGCATCTTGTAGGATCTAATGTCCCACATTCATTTTGGGATCCTAATATAATGGTGTGAGATAAAAAGGTGTACCAAAGGCTAAACCAATTGAAAATGAACTTGTGGATCACAAACAATGGTTCACACTTTATCACCAAGCCCAATCTGATAGCCTATGTTGACCCCAAAGTCTAGAGAGCATCAAGAATGTGATGCATGAAATGATACCATTTTACTAAAAAAACCTCATGATCTTAAAATTGGTATTCATGCTCCCATAATTTGACATTTCTGAGGATGTATTTGACATTATTGATAATGTCAAATTTAAACATAGTTGACCTATCAACCAATCAATTCTGACCACATAGATTAAGATCAATGGATCTTACTCGATCACTAATCCTAATCCAATGGCATGAAGTGGAGGTGGAATTTTCAACTCAAGACCCTAGAACCTATTGACTCAACACCTAGATAAACTATATCTAATCATTTCTTAGGAAAACCAAAGTGCACCACTTAGCATACCTAGTCATCCAGGACTTGAATGCCCAATAAAATAGACTTCTAAATCTTAATCAAGGGATCATGTTCATCCTTGGATATTTATCTAATGGAGTGAAATAAAAGGATATATTTAAAAACAAATGACTAGTCTAAAAAAATTCCCACAAGATGCCATAAAAACATGCTCAAAGAGGTCCATGTAAGCACTAAAAGGTAATCCCAAGATATGTCACATCCAAAAAGACAATATTAACATAAGTGGTACAATCCATAAGATTTGAGACATGAGTACATTTATGAAATACATCACCTTCACCATTAAAGACTCAAAAACCCTACCAAAATAGCTTAAAGCTGTAAAACTTGACTAATTAAGGACCTATCTGCATTAAGCAAGCTTGAATTATCATCTTAAGTATTAAGGATAAGAATATTTTAGGGTAATTAAGATCATGGTAGTGGAAAGGAAATAGTGGAGGGAAGAGACAAACTTATATCTATCCATATACCATGAAGGGAGATGCTTTAGGGACACTGAATTAGACACACGGGCATTAGCCAATGGAATGAAGAATTGGTCCAAGATTTTCTTCAGCATTGAAGAGTTGTAGATTTTTTAATCTAGTGAGGAAAGGGTGGTAGTCATCGAAAGGAATTTTCATGACCTATTTTTAATCCAAATGGTAGGTCTTAATCAAGATGCTACCAAACTAGAGGTACTACCCTATATTGACATCCTTGAACCCTTGTTTATAGAACTATAAAATTGATAATGACTAGATTATCAAAGAAAGATATTCAAGGAGGATTGATTATGTTTCCCTAGTAGCCTTTAAAGGATACTATAAGCTCCCCAAAGCCCATATTGACCTCCCCTCCATAAAAGAGTAGACTACCCAATATAACCTAGATGTCATTCTGAGACCGTGGTTAATCCAAGGGACTCATGTGGCGAGAAGTCATGATGGTAGGATTCCCATCATATAATCTAAGGAGGGAATCAAGATCATTATGACCTTACTAAAAAGAGCATTTAGAGTAGCCACCACCACCTATGTTGACCCTAGGAGGGTTTCTTACATATACTTCATGATAGAAGAAAAGTTGACTCCACCTATTGGGAAGCTAATTAGTATCCACTTAGGAAGGCAATTTTATGGTATTAAGAAGAATATAATTTAATAATTCACCATGATTTCCTATTTTTTGGACTCATTGATGGCATCTATCCATATTCTTAGTGTTAAAAATTGGTCTTACCATAGTAGAGTCACCATTTCCCATCATTACTCCAAACTTTTTATCTTCAAGTATAGAGATCATATGCAATTCATCTATGACTACATATATCCCATATTTTTTTAGAGAATCATAGGATATCCCATGCCCAAGATGCACACTCTTATTCAAAGACATGTTGATCTCATGGGAAACATTTGGTTTTATCTAGATTGCACTATCCTTAGGATTAAGGGTACCATGACCCAACCATTTAGGTTGCCTATTTATGTTCCCCTTAAGTTGGTTGAACAATAAATTGTGTACTAAATTTCCCATGGAGTTGATAAAACCTACAGAGAGAAGATTAAGGGAATTATACATCCCTTTCCATTTTTTATTGGGTTAACCTTGATTAGGGACTGGAAGCAATTAGATGTTGTGTCCAGACAAAGGGATGCCTTCTACTTTTATAAGGATGAACTAAAATAATGGGACCCAAACAATAAATTTTTCCCTTACTTATAATCATGGTAGCTAACCAAGGTGGCTTATGGGCACATGGTTGGTACTTATGACATCTATACTAAAGATTCAAGCTTTGAAAAGGTCCTTGTTAGATGTAGACAACATGGTTTCAAGCTTGAACATAGATTACAAAGGGAGGAGAAACTAGCTAGGGAGAGATGGAAAATGAACCCATTATATTATCATTTGTTTCCCTCCACTTGAAGTGCACCTCCAAGTTATCCAACACTCCAAATTCAAGTAGTAGGTGAAAGAAGACTAGAATAAAGGCTAGGTGAGGGCCCTTCATCATCAACCTAGCCTCCAAGACCATCTCCCCTAGTAGAAAACATTAATATGGTTGCCTTAAAACCATATGAAATGGTGGATGACTTCTTCAAGGAACTTGAAAAAACCTATAGATCTGATGAAGAGGGTGAGAAAACCATAATTGAGGAAGAGAATAAGACATAAGGTGCATTGTAATTGGTCCCTATTCACGCAGAAGAAGAGGGAAGCTGAGATGGCCCTTGTTCTTAAGTCCTCCAAAAGACCAAAGGTAACATGGACCCATCCCACTAGTGAAGTGAACCTATTCAGTGATGAATTCCCAATACATGGACCTATTATCCCAAACTAGTTCATATATGGGAAATTCCAAAAGGTTTCATCCCACTCTCAATCATGGGTAATCACCAACACTTCAGGTGTGGACACCCATGATAATATTAAACCTTGGATCAAAGATCTCATGAAGGATCAAGAAGAGAGGAAAATTGTTGAGCCTATAAGAGAGAGTGGTAGGAGGATACAATATTAGGGAGCATCAAGTGGAGCTAGGATTGAAACCCCAAAAGTAGCCAAAATATCTGAACCAATAGCCACAGTGCATTTTAATCTAGATACATTAGCATTTAAGAGAATAGTAATAAGGAAAGCCACCATTGGCAGTAAGGAATTCACACTCTAGAGAGTGGAATATTTTTTTAGCCTAAGACCTGTCTAAGGATAAGTAATAAGGGACCATCCCATATATTAAGTGGACAATTCTAGTCTAGTGGAGGCCCAATCCACTATGAAAATATTTGGGATTAGAGGGTTGAAGTAGCAAATTATAAATTTAGAGAAATAAAAGCAAGATTTGGAAGCCTAAGTCTTAATTTGAATCCCTAAGGATATAGTAACATTTCTAAATAATAAGTCTTTCTTGGACATTTTTGAAGGGTTGAAGGCCCTCAATCTATATCACCTATCTTAGCCCACAAGAATGGGAGGGCACAAACATTGGTCACCTAGTGGAAAAATTTCAAAGATTAGGAAACTGAATTGATTAGTATCCATTACACCAAGTAGGCCCAAGGCATTCATATCATCAAATTGAAACACTTGCATTCCCTCATAGGAGTCATTGAAGATAGTTTATTAGACCTAAAAAAATGGTGCTATAATGTCAATAACCTTTTGGAAGAAGACAAAGGCTTGATGGCAAGGATGGAGGAGATATCGAAGGACATATTAGAAGGACCATCCAAGACCAATGCCACAAGACTAATGGAGGATGAGGTGTTCAGGAAAAGGGTTAGTTTCCACATCTAAAGCATTAAAGACAACCAAGGATAACATATCAAGGATAATTATAAGGTCCTTAGTATCATCATCACATGTAGAAAGCATATTATAGAGGCGACATGCATCTAGGAACTCAAGGCCAAGTGTGATAGGGAATTTGACACATTAGCAAGTCAAGAAGAGGATTGTTTGATGAAACTTGCCATAGATTTTGAGCTCATAAATGAACAATACACTAAGGTAAAGAACATCCTTAGATAGTGACTCAAGGGTCTCAAAAATGTAGCATAAAAGAATATTCTTTTTTAAAATATATGCTAGTCTGTTAGCATACATTTATCCTTTGTCAAAATTGGCATGAAAGCCTTTTACATTATATCTTTGTATTAAGCACAACTATCCTTAGCTTGCATATGGGTATTTTGATAGGGTCAACTAGTAAGTCACCTATGTTTCTTATAAATAGGTAGGGAATACCATTTTTTAAAGGGAAAGACTCTGATAAATTTGTATATAAAACAGCATTTAATACAACTATGGAATTCTAAAAAGATTATCTAAATAAGTAGTTAAAAGCCAATGTTGTTTCTCAATTGCACATGATTATCTTAAATTTGAATGGTTCTCTACATTTTGAGCTACATTTACTATCATAGGATGTTAATTTATGCTAACGCTATATAAAATGAAGAGATCTTAAGTATACTTTATTTTATTTGCTCTACATTTGGATGTGCATATGCTATTCAGGTTATAGTAGCAAACTTTTAAAGTAAACTTGGTTCTTGTGGGTTATATATATTCTTGAAGATTGCCTAGTTTGTGATGCAATATGAGTTTATACTATTTTACACCATAAACTATCTCATGTATACTCAAATTAATTAGAACTTTGTCATAATATTTGAGATGGAAATCTGCAATCATGTTCTCTTTTCTGCCTTACCCTTCCTTTTCCTATTTTCTTTATCAAAAATCACTTATTTTAAAGATCATTGTTGATATCCATTTAGATTAACTTGTAGGCTTGAATTATCACAAATATCTAGACCTTATTGAATATCAACCACCAATTTAAATAAATATTATGGATAGTTCCCATACTCTACTTCTATTTCACCACAAACATCATAGAATTGTCACAAACTGCAACTCATGCCCTGGATTCTTTGAATCCTAAAATGAGAAGTGTTCATCAACACTGAAGGGAACCTATGAGGTAATTAGAAGCATCAATAGGTCTAACATTTTCATGTGTATGCATTATGGATATAATGTATAATTATACCACACTCAATCACCCATGAAACATATGTGTGTATATAAATGGTAATCTATCTACTAACAAAATTTAAACAACATATGAAAAATAATTTAAACATGTGAATGTTAAATATTTTTATATTTGTGATTTATTTAAATGTTTTTTTAATTTATTTAATTTTAGATTATTCTATTTTTGTTTTTTTGTTGTTGAATTTTATAATAAGTAAAGGGTTAGACTAAGATCACATCTAATGTATTATCATAGGGTGATCTACAATTATATTATGGTACATTAAACTGGTCATGATACCAAAGACCATGTATAAATTATAAATTTGAAGTTAAAGTATCTATAATACTTTGAATATGCCTCATAGGAATCTATGGTTATGATGTAATGGTATAAGTTATAGTAGTTCAAGGATCCCATTGTTTAGTGATTAGTGACTTTTTTAGTGTAACTATAACTTTAGGTCCTTGTACCCTCTTTAAAATGCATTGAACTGTTATCAATAATATGCTAGACCATTGAGGTGTCAATAAGGATGTCATAGAGTCCACTATGTATCTCTTACATAAAAACATCTCAAGTATCAGTCACTTGAGAAATTATATTTCCTTTTTAGTAACCTTTCACACATGATTCACCTTAGTAGGTTGTATGATTAGTTGTCATGAAATATAATTATATTTATATTTGTGTAGTGGATGTTTATTGAATCTTTAAAACTATAATCACCTTATTTGCATCAATATAATTGATACATCCATGCATTATGGAAGATAATGTGTAGAGTTTATGAATCAAATATTATCCCAATAACACACAAAATAATATCATATGTGTTATAATTGAAAATATTGTTGTCACATGTGTTGATATAACTTACAAAGATAAATCAATCTCACTGAAAACTTGTTGTGCTTTCCCATCAAATAATCTTATCATATTGGTTAAAGGGTGTAAATCATCATAGTTATATCCCAAATGTTTAAGTAATATAATGATACATATATTATTTCTAAAACCATTATCAACCATGATACTATGTATACGTTTATTATCAATATTTCTCTAATAAATAGTTAGTGCAAATTTAGGTCATTATCCATAATATCGATATCATCAAATTAAATAGTAGGCCTTTGAACCATAGGAAGCAACTCTTGTATAAGTGTGACAATTATAAAATCTAATGTGTTCTCATAATGTTATGGAAGATAATTTGCATTATATGCCACTTGTATTTATAGCGCTTCCTTATATTCATCCTATAATGGATTGTTGAAAATATTTAATTTAGGGTGATAATTAGTTTTTGACCATAAATCCTTTGTAGGATACTCAAAGATGATTTATTATACACTAATAAGATATTTTATCTTATGATTAAACTTATAACATATGTTTTTAGACTATAAAATGCATTTTTGGTCATCACAATAAGTGTTTAGATCATATCCTTTTGGTAGAGCTTAAATAGTATCAACTATTATAGGATGAGAGAGAGAGATGAGATGAGACTCCACTAGATTATGAAGGATTGATGCCTCAAGACTTAGGTAATATTGTAAATTTTCTCTTATTTGTATTGGATAATATGATATGATTATGTTGTTGTCACATTGTATTAAGCATTATTGTTTTTTCATTTTTATCCCTAGTAGGTTTTAACTTATAGATTGGTTTGATATGAAACTTGGTATTGCATGTAGTTAGTGTGTTTTCTACTTAAAATTGTACAATGAAATAATATTCATTTCTTGATCTCAAATAATATGACATAAGTCATCAAGATATTAAAACCATAACATACCCACTAGAATCTGCCTAGAAATACATGATTTATTCTAATTTAAATAACATATACTTTAAAATAGATTATACCATGAGAATATAATTAGTGATCATATAAAATACTCTAAGTGTGATAAATTTAAATGAAGCATAATACACCATACATCATGATCACTATCATTATAAGAAATACATCATAATTGTTTATATGAAGTAATTACAAATGTCCATCCACATCCGGTACAAACATACATTCAATCCTGTCAATGTAAAATAAATAAATAATTACATCTCATCATGATAATATTTCAATAATAAATAAAATACAATGCACATATATAAGATACATGGCTCCATATAGAATAAGTTCCCTTGACTCTAGTATCTATGGTAATATTAAGTGTCATCTCAAAATTAATACTATTGTGGGAGGGAGAACATCATCCCAATGCCTTTTCACACCAACCACGAACCAACGATCCCTTGCATTAATCCCATGTGCTATATGATTTATAAAACTAAACATATTGGGTATCATAGAAACCCATTCTACTCAAGATATCACATAAACATGGAAATCATACTCATGAAATGACAATGTCTCACTTAACATTACTTTGACCTATGTTTTCAATAATTAATAATATATGGATCAATCAAATTCATACACACCACTTGATTGGATTACCTTCATCTAGAATTATGATGCTAGTAAGATCATAGAGCTCATTTTACTACTTACTCAGTTTCAACAATGTGAGATGTGGTTAACATAGTATAGCCAATAGATTCATACAGATTGCATCCTATTAGTAATCATATAACATGTTAAGCACAAGATAATCTAAAATCATAAATTTATTCCATCAAACATATGAATTAATCTCAAAATATTACCTATCACATAAATAATATAAATATTTACTATAGTTTATACCATCTGGGTATATATACATTTAACTATAATTTCTAATGACTATAAGTAGTTTCCAAACATACTGCACCCTATGATAACCCATATTATCATAGTCTAGTGTTCTTGAGCATAGCTACTAAATATAATAACCAATCATAATAAAGTTGTTATAAATCAATGAAATCATAAATTTATGTCAAGAAAGTCTCAGTTCTCATGAAACATAAAATATTCCATTATAACATTTATTATACTTTTAAGGGGTTGTATGCACACATAAATAATATTATACTATATAAAAATATATAGTATAGTTTTGAACAACCAATGAAACCATAATTAGAGGTACATATCCTAATGTACATGTATAAGGTACTAGGCATATGTATACCTATATTCTTTCTAAGCATACTATTGATTTATTCACTAATACATAGATTTTTATAGTAATATATCCACACTATGGGTTTTGTTTCATATGCTACATATGATAGTTATCTCATGCATATCATAAATATTATCCTAAGATAATGATAGATTACATATCAGATATATATGCTTCCTATGCTTAATCAAAGCTATGTTACAATATTATTATGTTTATAACTACATATATGCTCATGTAATGAATCAAAACTATTTACCTTATTTTATAAGTGAATACCACATGTAGAGTACCTTACATATCCATGGGTATCAATTATGGATCCACATATTTAGAATACTTTAATAGGTTATGGTTTTAGTTTTATAAGTTTAATTCCATGTTGTTAAAAAGTTACGCTCTTTATATTATGATATACAAATAGATGTACTTATGGAATCTCTATGGTTATACCCTATATGCTATATACCACAGATCATAGTATATAATAACCTGATAACCATAAATGTGGCTTAGTATATAACCCCATATATTATACTCAATACATATATAATGTAATAACTATTTTAATTTCTAGTGGTAGTGTTACAGAATTCCCAATGTGGTAGTATCTAATAACTACTATATCCTATATATCATATCATGTCATTAAAATATACTAAATAAGAGCCTACTTATGAGACCTAATGATAAATCTACCTCTATTATCAAATAGTTCATAACCATATTATGCCAAACCCAAGCAAATATATTTCCTTTTCTATTATATTATTCTATTTTTCTATGGACCCTGTTGTTGACTACAGATTGTTATCTACTTCCAATATGGTAATCTACTATTATCTACCATATATACTATAGTGGAAGAATCTATATGTTGTAAAATATCATATATCATATGGAAGAAATATTTAGAAATAAATCTAAAATCTAAAAAAAATAGTATTAGATTAGTGATCCATTAACATGGAAATTATATTGCTCAAACAAAATAGAAACATAGTACATAAACATTATTACATAGCACATGTGTTACCTGAATATTATACCATAGCATAATATAGAACCAAATTATTTACACATATCAATTCCTCCTTTGATTTTTAAATGCCTGTAGAACAAATTTTTCATATAAAAGAGCCATAGTTATATGAATCTCCCTTGTTTAAATAATCAAGTACTTGTTATATCTATTAATTGAATAGGTGATTGAATCAATATAAGTTTATAAAGTACTATTGTAATTATTAATTGGCTTGGTGAACTGATATATGAAATGCCATATTACTATACCCAAATCACCTCATAAATATGTAGCTTTGATATGAAATTAGTATATGTAGACTCATTATTTACCTTTGATTTCTACCTAGATTACTAGTTTGTGTTATTTATATGGGGTTTTTATAGGTTCCTCATAAGCACTCTTTTCCATACCCAAGCCATTATAACTATATATAATAAAATAAATGGGCTGGTATATGAATATCTATAAATATTATGGTATGAATGTAAGAATATATTATAAGATATATACATTTCTATTGAATCACCACACTTAAACTATCATCATAAAATGTCTAAATCACCATCTAAATCTCTTATTGGTTGAAAGTGTTTTAAATCATATCAATGTATACTCAATAATTTAGTCTATATAAATTAGGTATATATGTATTTATATAATTCAATAAACACATATGTGTTTATTCTTACAATTCACATAAGCACACAAAACATAAATACATTGCCTACTTCTCAAACTCTGACCCAAAATCACTTAGTATTGAAGATATCTTATTCCTCTACTCAGCTTTCTCCTTCTTTCCTTCACTTCCAATCTCTCCTACACCCTATTACACCTTTCTTCCTTTTTTTATTTTCTCAAAACTCTCTTCATAAAGTATGGAATAGATTTTATCTTTTTTTTTTGTTTTTCTTTATTTATTTTATTTTATCAATATCTATTTTTTGTTTCTCCTATATTTAAACCTTTCCATTTCTCTTAATTTATTATTATTATTTTTATTATCTTTTCTTTTCCTATTTTTTCCCTCATAATTGGAAATTATTATATTATATTTATTTTACTTTTAATTTCAATAATCCTCATATTTGATAATTAAATTAGAACTTCAATGTCACGATGATTTAATGATTAATTCTTAAATCCATAAACTCAAATTTAATCTAATTATGTAAATCACATATTTAAAATCATTAATTTACATACACACAAGTCATGCAAGATGAATTCTAAATAACCATTTCAACTATGCTAGAAACCATGTTTAACTATCTAATGCAAATGACATCAAAACACACTATACTAACCATTCCACTATGTATCTAACATGTATTACTATTATGGTGTGTGTAGAGTTCTAATCAGTTTCTCTATCATCACCCTCTCTGATGATGCTCTCCCTCTATCATGCTTTGAGGGATGAATTATTATATGTCAAACTCACAATAAGTAGGAAGTTAGGCCATAATATCATGATATACATATATCATAAACATATAACTAAAATAACAAAATAACATGATCATAATGTAAACATATACAATACAACTAACTCATAGAAATGTAATCATGTAACTTAATTAATATAAAACTATCCCATAACAACATATATCTCAAAGATTAGTTAAAAATAAACAAATAAAATTTGTCAACTATAACTATCTATGGATAGTAAAGTAGTTTGCTTAGAGAGGGATCGAGATGTAACATCCTCCCCTAAAGCTAATCATTATCCAAGATGACTCTTATTCAAACATAGGTTATAAATTAAAAATATTGTTCAAAAAATAATAATATAGTATAATAATATCTAATGAAGTAAATAAATGTTGAAATCATCTATAGAACTCATCATAGTCCTCTCAAGTAGCACTATCCTCATAGTATTGGTCCCACAGTACTTTACACTATGACATATCTATATTACACATAAAACCTACAAAGCTTTTCAATCCAACACATGCGTAGGATCAGTTATATACTTTTTATGATAAGAAACATGGAATACATTATCATATAAAACTAGGTATGGTGGTAATGCAAGATTATATACTACAAGATTGACCACTTATAACACTTTGAAGGGTCCCACATACCTCAATGAATTTTTTTTTGACTTCTTAAATTTAATTGAGCTCTTTTGTAGCTTAACTTGCAAGAAGACTTTATCACCTATTGAAAAATGCCTACCTATCCTTTTTAGATCATCACAACTCTTTTGTCTATCATTGGATTTAGCCAATATCTACTTGATTAATATGACTTATTTTTCCATTTATAAAAGAATCTCTTATTCAAAGATGACCCTATATTCTAACCTATCATAATTGATTAGTATCCTACACCTTCTTCCATATAGTGCCTCAAATGGTGTCATCTTTAAAACTGATTGGTATAAGTTGCTATATACAAAATCAACCAATGGAAGATAATCTTACCACTTATATTGATAATCCATGAAATACATATGAATAAGCTATTATAACACTTGATTAGCTCTCTTACTCTATTCTTTAGAGTTTAGGTGATATTTAGTGATAAAATTTAGTTGCATACCAAAAAGTGAATTTAGAGTTACCCAAAATATAAAAGTTATCTTTAGATCATGATCTAAAAGGATTTTTTATATAAATATATGCAACATATATACTACCTTAATGAACCTATTTTCAAGAATAGGTGCATCATCTATCAAATTTCCTCATATAAAATGAACCATCTTGGTTAGTTTGTCAACTACTACAAAGATTATATAATGCCTATTTTTTGACATTGGTAAACCTTGTATGAAGTTGATAATGATCACCTACCACTTCCATTCTTGTATATCATGCAGATATAACAACCCAATTAGATGCACATGTTCATCTTTCAATCATTGGTATTCTAGACAATGTGTCACATAGTATGCTACATCTTTCTTTATTCCCTTCTAGAAATACAATGGTCTAAGCTCTTCCATGAGCTTGGTTACTCTTGAATGTCCAAAATATGAGGCATTGTGTACTTTTTATAGAAATGTGCTCTATAGATTATCTTAATTTGGCACACACACCCTTTCATTGTAATGCAAAATACCATCACTCTCTACTATAAATCCTTTATATCAAGGGTTCTGAGCATTCTCAAATAATGATTTTCTAATTTGATCATAAAATTCATCTTCTGGTGAGAATTCAATTACTTGATCCCTAAAAGTACTCCTGATAGTACCTATAACTACTAAGTACCTTTTATAACTTAGGGCATTGACTACTCAATTTTATTTATCTTTGATATATTTTATATTTAAATCATAATTAAAAAAGAAATCAAGTTAGCATCTTTGATGAGAATTCAAATTCAATTGGGTGAAGATTTACTTGCGTCCCAAATTATCTATCTTAAGTTCAAACAATTTTACCAACAAGTAATGTCACCAAACTTGTAAAGCATGCACAATTACTATAGGTTATAAGTCACGAGGGGCATAATTCACCTCATATGTATTTATATTCCTTGATTCATAAGCCACCATTACATCATCCTACATAAGGACTCCTCTTAGTCCTTCCCCCAATGCATATGTGATCACTAAAAATTGACCATTGGGGTCATGAAATCTTAACATTGGTACCAAAGTAAGATTTCTTTTCAATTCCTAAAAAACTACTTCACACTTATCTGACCAAACAAAACTTTGGTTCTTACATTTCAAATAGCTAATTAGCTTAGCTATCTTGAAAAATTTTGGAATGAACTTCCTATAATAACTTACTAATCCCATGAAACTTCTTACCTTATGCACATTCTTTGGCCCCAGCCATTCTATAATGGATCTAATATTTGTTTGATATATTGAGGCATCATATATAGAGATAATATGTCCTAGATATTACACTCTCTCATGGAAAAATACTCACTTAGACAACTTACCATACAGTTTGTGCTTCCAAAACCATTACAGAACTAGTTCTAAATGATGAAGGTGCTCCTCTTCAATCTTGGAGTATATAAGAATGTCATCTAGAAAAAAAAACAAAGTGATCTAGATAATCTATGAATACACTATTCATGAGATTCATGAATTCTACCAGAGAGTTTGTCAGCCTAAATGGTAACACTGTAAACTCACAGTGCCCATAAAAAGTTATAAATATTATCTTCAAAATATCCTCATCCCTTATCCTCAATTGATGGTATCTTGAGCTAATACCAATCTTAAAAAATATCAATATTCCCCAAATTTGATTGAAAATATCATCTATACGAGGTAGTAGATACTTATTTTTGATACTTTCCTTATTTAACATTATATAATCAATGTAAAGTTGAAGAGTATCATCCTTCTTCTTGACAAAGATAATTAGTGCACCGCATGGTGACACACTTGGCCTAATCAACCCCTTAAACAAAAATTCTTGAAGTTGATCCTTTAATTAAACTAAATCATTTTTTGTCATATTTTATGGTGCCTTAGACATGGGTTCTGAACTAGGTATGATATTGATATAGAAATCAAACTCACATCTAGGAAGAAATCTTGGTAATTCTTCAAACAACACATTATGAAAATATCTAAGTGGGTAATCTTAAAGAGATGGTTCCTTAGATTCATTCATTTCAATTATCTTGACAATAAATGCTTGGTATCCTTTTCTTTGATCCCTCTTAAGTTGCATAGCAAAGATATACCTAAGCCTCAACTCTCTTTTCTCACCCTAAATTTGTGTCTAGTTTCCAAAATCTTCTAGACACTAAGCCTTCTTCAGTTAGTATTCCACCTTGGACTTATGTTTCATAATATATTTGACTCTTATGATCACATTATTTGAACCTAGTGGTGTTACATACAGATCTACTACTATTATGAATTTAGGTAACCTAATATTTGCTTCAATTAAATACCTATCAACCATGACTTTTGAGTCATTCCCATACTATAATGACCATTTATTTTCCATTATTCCATCTCTTCTAGTTAACTTAAAAATAATTTTATAAGATATAAAACATTCAATATCCCTTTTATCATTAAAAATGGAAACTAGATGTTCAAATAAAATACTTAATAGCTTTATGGGTAATGCTTAACATTCAACTTATTGATTATTAGTTACTACATGGATATGTTTATGAAAACTACACTACTAAAGAATAGGATCTTTGTTCTTTGACTTGTCCTAAGTGGAGTTACAAGCATAATGGTCATATATACAAATGAAACAACCTCTAGGTGGTCATTTTTTATTAGTCTATTAGTTTCCTTTGAAACTTCTTTTAGAACCATTACCATGTTTCTTGTTGAATTTGGCATTCTCTTTTTTTAACTATTTCCTAGAGCCTTCACTCATCTATTTCTAATTCTTATTTTTGAATATTGACTTAAAATTTCCAAACTTTTTATTGAACTTATCCCTAACTTGTTAAAGAGACTTTAACTTCTATTCCTATTTGATCACTTTCTTGAATACCTAGTTATTGGTATAATGTCCATGAACATTCACCTCTCCATCGGTTTGGGGTCATAATCCCATTATAAATTTTTTAATCCTTAACCTCTCATCTCCTTGATATTGAGGTACATACTTCATAAGTTTGATGAACTACTCCTAATACTCATTCACTAATAAGTCTTTGTGCTTCAAATTCTAGAAAACTATGAGCTTCTAATAAAAATAAAGTTATAAAGTCACCATGACCTTAAAAAAGTCACAAACTAATCTCAAGTAGTGGTGGTTAAGTTAAGGTTCATTTATAACCTCTTATTGGCCCACCATGTAACTACCTCACCATCCAACTAGTATGTTCACCTAATTTTGTGACCTCTGAGTAGTTTCAAATCTTGAAATACTTTTCCATATCAAACAACCATGACTCAACTCTATCACATAGGACAGTTCCATCAAACTTATGTGGGTTCACCTTCTTCATGTCTCTAACCAACTCTATAACTATCTAAAATCTAGCATATTCAAGTTTTCCTACTTAGTAGGATGATCTTTAGGTACATCATAATGTTATTCCTCTTTATGGCCATGGATTACCTACTCTAAGGCTATAATCTTGTCATTGGTCTCATTTATGGCTGCAAGAATATGATCCATCTTTATTGGTTGCTCAGTGGTAAATCAACTAAGATCAAATAAAGGGGTATTATCATTGAAATTTGATGGAACCTCTCTAAAAACTCTAACTTTCACCATCCTCCTTTCTATAAATAGAAGGGTATGGAAATTTTAGTGGTCACATTAGTTCCTAGAGTTTGAATCATAGCTCTGATACCACATGTAATATCCCCACTAGGATCTACCTAGAAATATGTGATTTAAAAAAAAATTAAATAACATATACTTTAAATAGATTAAACCATGAGAATATAATCAATGATCATATAAAATACTTTAAGTATTATAATTATAAATTAAGAATACTGCATCATATATCATTGATTAGTATAATCATAATAAACACATCATTATTGTTTATAGAAAGTAATTATAGATGTCCAACCACAACTGGTACAAGCATATAACCACTATTGTCAATGTAAAATGAATAAGTAATTATAGCTCATCATGATAATGTTTCAAAAATAAATACAATAAAATGTACATATATAAGATACATGTCTCCACAAAGCATAAGTTCCTCTAACTCTAGTATCTATGGCAATCTTAAGTGTCATCTCAAAGTAGTAATGTTGTGGGGAGGGAGAGCATCATCCGAGCACTTTTCCACACAAACCATGAAAAAATGATCACCTAAACTAATTATATCAAGGAATGACCCTTCCTTCATACATGGGTAGATAGTAATGGCATGGGAATCCAAAAAGACAAACTAGTACATGTGTGTTATATGATTTCTAAAACTAAAAATGTGGTGTATCATAAAAACCCATTCTACTCAAGATATCACACAAACATGTAAATCATACTCATGAAATGACAATATCTCACTTAACATTACTTTGGACAAATTTTTTAATAATTAATGATCTATGCATCATTCAAATTTATACACACCAATTGACTGGATTACCTTCATCTGACATTGTGATGTTAGTAAGTTAGTGAAGACTATTCCACCACTTAGTTTTAGTAATGCGAGATGTGGTTAACACAGTATAAACAATAAATTCATACAAATTACATCCTAATAGCAATCATATAACATGTTAAACAAATGATAATATAAAAAAATACATTTATTCCATAAAATGTATGAATGAATCTCACAATATTACTTATCACATAAATAATAGAAATAATAACTATAGTTTATACCATCTAGGTATATATATATATATATTTACATATATATATACATATATATATATATGTATATATATATATACATATGTATATATATACATATACATATATACATATATATATATATATATATATACATATACATACATATATATATATATATACATATACATATACATATATATATATATATACATATATATATATATATATATGTATATATATATTATATACATATGTATATATATATTATATACATATGTATATATATATATATATATATTTATATATATATGTATATGTGTGTGTGTGTGTGTGTATATATATATAACTATAATTTCTCATCACTATAAGAAGTTTCCAAACATACTATACCCTATGATAACTCATATTATCATAGTCTATTGTTCTTAAGAACAACTAATAAATACCACAATTAGTCATAGTAAAGTAGCTATAAATCAATGAAAGCATAAGTTTTTGTCTAAATAACTAGTTATTACAAGAAAGTCTCAGTTCTCATTAAACATAAAATATTCCATTATAGCATTTGTTATACTTCTAGGGGGTTTTATGCATGCATAAATAAGATTCTACTATATAAAAATCAATAATATAGTTTTGAGCCACTAATGTATCCATAATTAGAGCTATATACCTTGATGAACATGTATAAGATATTAGGCATATGTATACCTATATTCATTTTTAAACATACTATTGATTTAATCACCAATATGTAGCTTTTTATAGTAATAAATCCACACTACAAGTTTTGTTTCACATGATACATATTGTAAGTTATCTCATGCATATCATAAAGCTTATCATAAGATAATGATAGATTATGTATGATTTATATATGATTCTCATTATTAATAAAATATGTTTAAATCTACATATATGCTCATGCAATGAATCAAAACTATTTCCCTTATTTTATAACTCAATACCAGATGCAAATTAATTTACATATCCACGTGTATCAATTACAGATCCACATATTTAAATTATTTTAATAGGTTATGGTTTTATTTTTATAATTTTAATTCTATGTTGTTAAAAAAAAATTAAGCTCTTTATACTATGATATAGAAATAGATGTTCATATGGAATCTCTATGGTTATACCCTTTACACTATATACCATAGAGCACAATATACTAATTTGATAACCATAAAATTGGATTAGCATATAACCACATATATTATACTTAATAAATATATAATGTAATATTTATTTTAATTCCAAGTAGTTGTGTTATAGAATGCCCAATGTGGCAGTATGTGATATTTACTATATCATAGATACCACATCATGTCATCAAAATATACTAAATAAGATCCAATTTATGGGACCTAATGATAACTATACGTCTACTATAAAATATTTCATAGTGAAATTATGCTAAACCCAAGAAAATATATCTCATTGGCTATTATATTATTTTATTTTTTCATGGACATTGTTTTTGACTATCGATTGTTATCTACTTCGAATGTGTCAATCTACTATTATCTACCATATCTACTAAAGTAGTAGAATCTCTATGTTATAACGATTCACATATCATATGGAATAAATATTTATAAATAAATATAAAAACTAGAGAAATAGTATTAGGTTAATGATCCATTAACATGGAAATTCTATTAATCAAATGAAATAGAGACATAGTGCATAGACATTATTCCATAGTACATGTGTTTCTTGATTATTATACCATAGTATAATATAGCACTAGATTATTTACATAGATCAATTCCTCCATTGATTGTTAAACACCTATAGAACATGTTTTTTTTATATAAGAGACATGGTTATATGAGTCTCCCTTGTTTAAACAATCAAGTGCCTTTTATATCTATTAATCGAATATGTAATTGTGATTGAATCAATATAAGTTTATAAAGTACTATTATATCTATTAATTGGCTTGGAGAACTAATATATGAAACACCATATTACTATACCCAAGTCACCTCATAAATATGCAGCTTTGTAATGAAATTAGTATATATAGACTCATTGTTTTCCTTTGATTTCCACCCAACTTACTGGTTTGTGTTATTTAGATGGGGTTTTTATAGGTTCCTTATAAATACTCTTTGCCATACACAAGCTATTATAACTGTATATAATATGGACTATTATATGAATCACCAAAAATTTTATGGTATGAATTTAAGAATATATAATAATATATATGATGTTCATGAATTACCAAACTTAAACTATCATCATATAATGTCTAAATCACCATATAAATCTTATATTGGTTCTTTGTGTTTTAAATTAGATTATTGCATACTAAACAATTTGGTGTATATAAATTAGGTATATATGTATTTTTATAATTCAATAGACACACATGTTTTTATTCATATAGTTCACACAATCACATATAACTTAAATACATTTCATACCTCTCAAACTCTAACTCAAAATTGCCTAGTATTGAAGAGATCTTCTTCCTTTGCTCAACTTTCTCCTTCTTTCCTTCACTTCCAATATCTCTTACACCCTACTATGCCTTTATTCATTTTTTTTATTTTCTAAAAACTCTCTTCATAAAGTATGGCATGGCTTTTTCTCTTTTCTTTTCTTTTCTTTTTTCTTTTTTTATTATTTTATCAATATCTTTCATTTTTTTTAATTTTTCCTATATTTAAACCTTTCTATTTCTGTTTATTTATTATTGTTTTTTTTAATTTTCTTCTCTTTTGCTATTTTTACCTCTTAATTAGAAATTAATATATTTTATTTATTTTACTTATAATATACATAATCCACATATTTACTAATTAAATTAGCACTTCAATGTCATGATGTTTTAATGATTAATTCATATATCCATAAAATCAAAATTTAATCTAATCATGAAAATCACAACTCTAAAAGAATTAATTGGCATACATGCAAGTCACACAAGATAAATTCCAAATAACCATTTAAACTATGCTAGCAACAATGTTTAACTATCTAATCCAAAAAACAACAAAATACACTATGCTAACCATTCCACTATGAATCTAACATGTGTTACTATTGTGTTGTGTGTAGGGTTATAACCAATTTCTTTGTCATCCCCCAAAATTTCTATCTACATCACCCTATGCAATGATATTCTCCTTCCATCATGATTTGAGGGATGAGTTATCCAATGTCAACCTCATAACAAGTAGGTAGTTAGACCATAATATCATGATATACATACATCATAAAATATAGCTGAAATAAAAAACTAACATCATCATAATGTAAACATATACACTACAACTAACTCATAGCAATGTAATCATGTAACCTAAGTAATCCAACTATCCTATAATAACATATATCTCAAAGCTTATTAAAATATAAACAAATCAAATTTGTCAACTATAAATATCCATAGATAATCAAGTAGTTTGCTTAACAAGGAATCAAGATGTAAAAAAACTTATTAAAGATAATAGATGCATGTAATGGGTCAAGAATTTTTTTATTTAAGATATCTTGAAGTCAGTTATCTACCATTGGATTTATGATTTTGGAATACAATTTATTATACCTCAAAACATATTTATTGATAGGCTCATTGATGACTTGCTTGATCATTATAAATTTTTTATATGAAAATATTTTAGTAATGTTGATAGCAAAATGTGCTAAAAATTGATCTGTTAGAGGATTGAATGGTCTTACTGATTATATTGGTATATCATGTAACCATTTCAATTCATACTCTTTTAGAATTCAAGGAAATAATTTGGTAAAAAGTTCATCATTGGATGCACAATAAAGGGATGCTACATAAAAAGATCATAGATGCTGCTTGGCATCACCCTTTCCATCATAAAGTATTAACTTGGGTGATAAAAACCTAGTTGATAAACAATGCAAATATATCTCAAGTTTAATAGGATTATGTAATAATCTTATGAATCAATAGCAAGAGTTGATTTCAAATAATTTTTATCAATGTTGGAAACATTAGCTTCCAAAGTGTGTATATCTTGGAGGAGAGTTTTTATTGTAAACCCATTAGGATTGAAATTTGATATTTGGGAAGTCACCAAAGGGGATGCAAAAATTTGCATTTATATAGGCATTAAAACTAGTAATTGAGTTGAATCATTAAATTTTTCCATGGAGGATATATCAATAATTTTTTCATGTTTAGATAATAATGGTTAATAAATCTATTATGTGGCCCTATTAGATCTAGTATTAAATGGTGTGCTCAAGGGAATGGATATTCGGATTAATGTTTGATAGACATAAGTAATAACCCTACTTCTTTTATCAACTGATAGAAATGGTTTTTGACTAATGCCTTTAGAATTTTTAGTTAACATTATAGTATTGATGATATTATGGATATCTTTAGGATTCTTATGAAATGTGTTCTTGAAACAATGTAACAGGTTTAACTTATTTTTGATATAATTATTCATGTTCATTTATCTCATTTATTTCATTATTATCAAGATTAGATTGATCCTCTATGATTTTTTTAGTAATTTTATCATTTTCATTATTTTTACTCTCATTATTAAGAAAAAATGACATGGTATTAACTTGAGACATTTTCAGGTTAGATTCACCAAATGTTTAAACCTTTTGATAAATAATTATTAAAGATAAAGAGTATCCTAATCAATCAAGGAAGAAACTATTATAAAAATCAATAAAATTACATATTTTTAGATTCCACTAATATTTTAATAAGATATATTGAATCTAAGAATATGCTAAAATAGAAAGTAAATCATTTAATGCTTATGAAATAGAAATGTAGAGCAAAAATAGTACTTAACTTATACATAAATATGTAGACACATCAGAATAATGAATTTGCATGAGTTAATTGTATAATTATATATATCCCATTATCAAATTATGAATATTTGATTTAATTTAGTCTAAACACATGTGTTACCCTCTAGACACCAACATTGATGATATTATCCTAGTTCTACCACAAGTGTCCTATATGGAATATTGACTATACTATAAGATTTTGACATGATCCTATTGAGATTAACTATCATATTTCATATTATCTATTTTAATCATAGAAATAGGTTTTTAATATCTATATTTTACTCAAACTACTCCAATTAGGGCATGCCTCCTTGAAAAATGGGGGTTAGTGGGCTCAAGTGAATTGAGATAACTTTAAATATGCTTTTTTTAGTGATAATTTCCTACATTTATAATATTCATAATAGGGAATCATAAATATGAATATCTCCCTTATGTGTAGGGTTGTGTGTGAATTATGGTTCCATATTCTATATGTGAATCTATGACATGATCTAGCTTGTAACTTTTCAAATAATTCTTTTGGACTAATCTTTGAATTATATAGACTTGTACTAATACAGATCCTATGAATAATATTAAAAAAATAAATAAATGGGAAATTTCATAAGCTTGAGAGGTGAGTTTACTTGGTAAGATTTAGATTTATACTTGAAAATTACTTGATGCTAATGAATGCTATTGAACTTATATTTATACAAAAACTTTTAAAAATAACTCATAGATGGTAAATTAAGACAAATAGTATTACCCATATATATATATATATATATATATATATATATATATATATATATATATATATATATATATATATAGTTTGTAAGGTATAGACACTAGTGTCAACACTATTATCAAACTTTGAATGTTAGTGTCTAAGAGAGTAAATAATTTTTGAGGATATATAAATAATAGTGAAGGATATATATTATGTTTTAAGAATAATTTGGGCTTCATGTGACATATGTAATCATAATATCAAGGTAGGATCATAGATAATCATTTAGGAAAAATGATATGGTGAACATAAGCCTTGGGGAAATGGGAAAGTCAAAAAAATAAGAGTAGATCCTAGAGTGATATTTTTCAAGTGTGAAAGACTATATTATCATGTAAAATCTATTTTTTGAGAATTTAAATGTCTTGGGTTCATCTCGTCATGTTTACAAAATATTTAAACCAAGTTGGAAATAAAGATTAAGGAAGAGTATCCTAATAAAAAAGGAATAAACTACTCTAAAATTTATCCAAATTAAATGAATTTAGATTATAATTATATTCTAATAAGATATATGTAGATGATATTTAAGTATTATATAAAACCTTAGACTTGTACACTTGTAAACTTAGACATAGGATGTTCCTCTTAATTTTTTACCTTTCCTACTTTTACAAGTCTTGCATCTGCTATATAGTTTGACCCTTGGTCTATCTCTTAGTTTGATTAGTCTTATTTTGATTACATATGAATTTTATCTTACCTATAATATGTAAAATATACTTATCTTCCACCTATACATGTTTTGATCTTGTACCTACTTTCTTGATCCATGAAAACAAATGTCTAAGACATACACCTATGTCGACACTAGTGTCTAGTGCCCTAATATATATTTGTCACATAAAATGTATCTTAATGTTCAACCTAAATTATTTAATGTGAGTTAAATATCCAAAGGGATTGATATAAATACAATATCAACCCTCATTCATTCAAAACCTAAGAACTTTTTACCTACTCACCAGAAAACTTATAAAAAGGAATTCAATTAAGCACTCAAGTGAGTAAAGATTTCCTATTTTCTCTTATTTCCATATTAGTCATAGGGAAAACACAAACATAGATCTGAATTACTAAATGAGCATCCCAAAATATGTATTTTCCAAGTTAAAATTTAGGTCATGTTTTTACTTGCTTATCCCATATCACATATCACATGATTCACAAATAATACAACACGTAGGAGAGATATACATCAGTATGAGGCCTTCATCTAAGTATTGACTATTTTAGTGGCACTAATTAGCATAGGTTTCTTTGGGGTTTGCTTGATACTATGTTTCCATTAGCCAAATTTTCCATAGGGGCACCATGAAGATGAAGAACTAGGTTTTTGAAATTTCATGACAAGCGATAGTTTATGAACTATATATAAATTGACCAGAACAAAGGAGATGAAAAATATAGAAGCATATAGTTGGTTTTATCTTTTTTTAATCATATAATCCATATAAGACATATGAATTGAGCCCAGACAATAGCCTCAACTCAACCATCCTAGTCTAACATAAGTGTCTAGAGCTCTAGAGGCACTTGATCTAGAATTAGGTCACTGGACTATAGAATCATCTTCTAGTCCTATTTCTTCATATTATAGATCCATCACTATGGTAGAATCAAAACCAACTAAGTACAGTACTTATTTTTTTATTTATATACATATCTTAGTTATACTTTTCTACATTTAACCTATTCTTAGTTTTATAAGTCTATTATATGTTATATCTAAGTATAGCACCTTATTTGCTTATTATATATATAGTTTATCACCCTCATGCCCTAGGATATCTCTATCCCCTTTAACTCTAAATTCCCTAATCTAGATTTTTTAGGTTAAACATTCAGTGAACCAAAACTGTGAATTCCAAACCCTAAGTCAATTAGGGTTTTCTAATTTTTTATATTTTCCTAATTGTTGTAATTTATTTCAAATTATTAATTCTTCATTTGTAATGGAAAACATTAATGAAAAAAATCATTTTTAAATGGAAGATAAAAATGCATTTATTACTCATCTTAATAATAACAAGGGATTAATGAATGCAATTTTCTAAGTTACAAGAGATGAAATAAGTAAACATGATAAAACTTAGTCTACTTCACCTAGTGATGATGAATCCTTAGAATTAATTACAATCAATTATATAACAATTAGAATTCCTACATCTAGCATGGAATTACCAATATCTTTAACTAAAATACTAGATCTAATGCCTATTAGTACTCAATCCATGTTTACATCCCACTTGGTGGCTATTCAACTTACTAATAGAAACCCAAATATGTCTAAATTTCAAAAAATCGTTCAAGTTATAAATTTTTTTGAGGAAAAGTTTACAAACATTGAACAAAATGATTTAAAATATCCTCATTCTATTGATTCACAAGATGTGTTACATAACCCTCTTGTACTTGATATATCTTTGCGCCCTTTACCAACTAGTTTTGTTACACCTAAGTTTCCATTTTAATGGTGAAAAAGGTGATTCTAAATAAAATATCTAATCCTTTTATGTGGCATGACTTGATTATGCCTTTAATGATAAAATTTTGACCAAATTATTTACAATAAACTAAAAGGACTATGCTTTGAGGTGGTTCTATTATTTACCTCTCCAATTCATAAAAGAATTCAAATCTCTTTCCCATAAATTTTTAGCATAGTTTTCCATTAATATTTTCAAAAACATTTCCTATGCTCAAATTGCAAAAATTAAACAAGGAAACAATGAACTTATCATTGAAAATATATTGAGATAGAAGAAAGTGCTAGCTAAAATGACAAATCATATGGCAGATAAAGAGTTGAAAGACATATTTTATTTACACGAGTCCATTATTTTTAATAAGTTTATAAATTTTGATGATTCATGCCATACTATATGGGACTATTAAATGATGTTTATTTCATTAAATCAGTTTAAGTATGCAATAAATACACCAAATACATATACATCTAGTACCAAGTTCACAATCAAACCAAGTTATAGGGTAAAACATCCTAGGAATGAAAAGGAAAAAAATCGCCATGGTTAAAATTATTTCACAACAAAATAATTGTTGTGTTTTATCCAATGCACTAAGAAGACAATTTTCTCATTTACATGAGTCCTGAGCTTCATTCCTCATATAGTTACGAGAGTGTCATCTTATATCTCTTCCTCACCTTTTAGAGGTTGATATTAATTGACCTCTACCCAAAGGATATGATGTAAATACTTATTTTTATTATCATCAGGGACCATGGCATTCTAAAAACAAATGTTTTACCTTATGTACTTGGGTTATACTCATCATGGTTTTCATCCTTATACTATATCCATTAAAGAATTCTATGTGACCTCTAAAAAGGTTCTTTATGAGATTGACCTACCTTTACAAGTCAGTCATGCACATGTGGTTACTACAATTTTAGCTATACCTTCCATGGGAATCTTTGATATGTTATTTGGAAGACCTTGGATCCATACATGTTAATTACTACCTTCTATAGTGCATGGGTGTGTTAAATACATTATATTTAATCAGGTAGTTATAATTACCAAAATTCCATATGAACATCCCCTAAAACAAGACAAACGTATACCTAAATAGTAAAATTATCAATCTTACTAAGGATAATTCACCAAAAAAGGGTAAGAAATAGACAATCCCCTTTACTAGGTACCCATTACTTAATATACCATTACATTAGAGACATATACTAGATTCCATAGAATCCCCATCTACTACCCACCATGTTAAAATATATAGGGAACCTACACATGTTCCTATTATGTTTATAAAAATAAACCATAAATCACTTAATGATGGTTTTCATAAACCCCTACTCATATTAAGCCTACTACTACTTCAAAAGTATAGAGTCCTATTTTACATATGCAGAGTATCACCAATACTATGGTGATAGATATTGAATACATACATGTTCCTTGGTAGTGTTAAAATATTATTACACTAGGCTCACATTAGGGATATATCTATGACCATCCATTGGATGGAATCATAAGATGATATTTCCTTGTCAAATAGTCCCTAAATACAAAAAAATAAAAAAAACTTTAAAAATTGAAAAATATTTGTGGTATCTACTATTGTATCCTTAACATGTATGTGTTAGTTCCATGTTCATAGATGGAATATTTAGTTACTTATACGTACAAACATGTATGTCATACTTTTATTTGGTTTTGATACATGAATACACAAATACATAATCTATTATTATTTCAAAGACTCAACCTTCCCTCTACTCATGTCATGTAGACATCGGGGTCATCTACTTATTGATCTTAAAACAAACATGTTAATTTTTTCATTGATCCCATTTCATTATCATGTTTGATCTTACATATAAACATAAACATGCATTTATCCATGATTATATCTTACACATGGTACGTGATATGCTATACAGTTGACAATTTTTCCTAACATATTTGATCCATGGTCTACTATGACATGTTTATGTTGTTTTCTTACACTTTATTTTATGCACTTCCTTGAGTGTCTTACCTTTCTATTGTATTACTTGTTCGATCATTTTAATATGCTCCTTTTCTTGAAGTCACCATGACTATGTATGATTTATTTGACATTTGCATATGTCATTGTTTTTTATATATTTAAATATGGAGTTCATGTTTTTATGGGAATTTTAATAAGTCATGTCCTTTTGATTGTGTGGCATTTTACATGACCCTTATTTGTGGTCTCCTTGGACCATATCATTTTAACTTACTTTTTAGTGTTCTTGTGCATGTATTTATTTTCTTGTTGAGATTGTAATATTACTATATATATGTTTTCATGATCTTTATCATGTATCTTATCCCTTCATATGATAACATTGGTTCTATGTGCTTCAATTTTATAGCTACCTAAAAATATTCCTTCTATATGCTATAGGGCTCCATTCATAGATTATAAAGCTGTCTTATCATTTTGAGGTAAGTTAAACACAAGTTAATATATTTGACTCACCTCAGAGGTGGGAATATAATAGAGGAATATTTTCCACACTTTGCATAATTTTTAAATTAAGTGGGTGAATGCTTTGGAATCATGTTCTCCACACTTATTTATTATTCAACATCTCCAGATTATAGTGGGGGAAAGTTTTATAAACATGCTATCCACATTGGCACTTATATTAGTTCTTATATTTATCCATATATAGCGGGGGAATGATTTAGAAACATGTAATCTACACTTACATATTTTTCCAAATTATCCAAAACACATAATTATATGATTCAGATTCATAGTTGTGCCATAATTCTGTACACTGGTACCATAGTTATATGTAGTTTTATATGATAAATATATAAGGTGCATATGCTATGAAATTTATGCCTAATATCTCAAAATATAAAATAAATTTAAAATTCCAAAACTCTTTTATGGACTATTACCACATTATGAAATTTTATATAATGATTCCTGATTAGACTTTTACAAACTTTATTAAACTAATATAATGCAATAGTTGATTTGATTTTTGGTATGGTTGAGGTGATTAAATCTCAAAATATTGGAAATATTTTATGTTGGACTTGATTGTATCATCCAACCTCACCTGTTTATTATTACAATTGGGTTGCATGGTTGAGCTAGTATCAACTATTAGGTGGAAACTCATCTTTGCTCCAAGGTTGGGGTTATGTGCCTTTCAACCTCTCTCTCTCTCTCTCTCTCTCTCTCTCTCTCTCTCTCTCTCTCTCTCTCTCTCTCTCTCTCTCTCTCTCTCTCTCTCTCTCTCTCTCTCTCTCTCTCTCTCTCTCTCTCTCTCTCTCTCTCTCTCTCTCTCAAATATATGAACTTCCTATATTTCTCCTAATCTTAATTTTATATCCTTACAATGATACATAATTTTTAAATCAACATTTAAATAGGAAAGCCAATTACATTGACACATAGGGGGTACTCGTAAACATTGATATTTCAATTTTAGTATTTTCAATACTTTTAATTCAAAATTATGTGCACTGATTATATATTGTAACATGATCTTGGTTGTAATCTAGTCACCAAAAAATCATTCAAGTTGGGAAAATGCTAAGACAATGTGTGTTATACACACCCATGTCCTATATCCTTTCCTTTGAACTATCAAGTTCATTACTAGATTAATTAAGGGAAAATGTAGATGATATTTATGGATTACATAGCACATCAAGTTTGTTAATTTAAATTTTTAGGATTTATACATGTAAATCCTAGGTCATTAAAGGTGATGGGTATAGAGGATAAATTTTGACACATTGTTAATAGATATATTGAACTAATCTACTTGATATGTGTGCACAATGAGAAAATTGAATTTTATAGAATGAAATAAGCATTATGCAATGTAAAGAAGGCTATAAAAAAGCTTCAATATCAATTATGAATCCTTCATTCAATAAATAGGTTTGAAAAAAGTCTTCAAATAGTAGTGTAGTTGGAAGGATAGTAGTGCACCATACTAGTGTCCAAAGTACCGTGCTAGTGTGTTATGAAGAAATTACTTGAGATTTATAGAGATGATGTTGGAGGATTTCAAGGCCTTGAAGGTTAGTTTTTAGCTTATGATCATTAATATATATCATTATTTTTTTGAATCTTTTCTAAATTCTAATGAACACATGTACACATGAAACAACAATAAGATCAAATGCAAAAAGGAAGAGAAAACTTGGGTTGTGCAATGTTACAATGGTGTGGGACAAAACCCCTATTGTATTTACCACTAGATACATTAACCCCAATGATAGGGGTCTCAAATCACATGTATTTATCCCTTAGGGAACCTAAATAATAAAATCACATGGTATGATAGAATCACTTTTGCTTATGCCCTTCTTTGATCAATCATGCAAGTTTACGTCTGTTACTGAGTAATATATAGTGTTTTGAGCTATATTATTGATTGAATTTATGTACTTATGTGAAAAAATAGTAAGTGGTATATGCAAAATGCATTTTGAGGTTCTTTATATATAAAGAAATTTGATTTTAATGTAAGAATCTTGTTCATGAGCTAATAAGAAATAAAATAAAGATAAAATAATAAGAGAAGGATCAAAGAAGGGTTATGAACCACAACATGATAAAATGTGACTATTGGATACTATCACCAAAATGGAAATTATCACACTATGCTTGTTTTTAAGACCATGTTATTTTCCTGGGGTCAAGTCTATGGTATTAAATTATAATATATGAATCATGGGCCTTATATCCATTTGGGGAATTGACATATCATATTAAATAGAGGGGTAGCTCAACATCTAATATATTTATAGGTGCTTACATATACCTATAGTTCCCCCTATCTATACCCAATCCCCTCTTTCAATATGCCAAAAAAAAGAATCTTTGGTGTTCCATCCCATCTATCTCTCTATATCAAAGTGAATTATATAGAGTATAAAACAACACTTTATATCTAAACTCTAAACTCAACTCTATACTCAATTAAACTCTAAATTACACCCCTATATAAAAGAAGGGTCAAGACTACAAAAAATAAGCCACAAGGGCTATATGACTAGGATGGGATGACATAGGACAAATAAGTGTGAAACAAACAAGGGAAAAAAGTAATAATAAATATAAAAAGACCCAAAATGATAACATGAACAAAAATCACATTCATCACTAAGACATTCCTATGAAAGAGCATCAAAAGACATAGTGCTTGTGGTTGTTTGACTAAATTAGGGTGTGTATATTTCCCCCACTTTTATTCTAGTAATTTAATCAAATGTAAGTGATAGGGTAAAATGAAAAAATAAAATGTGTACATGTAATTACATATGTGATCAGACTAAGTGGATTATAAATGTGCTCTAGGCCTAGCCCACTTCTTAGCCAGAGAAGTGGATAGGAGATAGAATGTTATCTGAGAAGAAGAAATATACAATGTGGATGGCCCATGTATTGAATTTTAATTAGGAATTAAATTATGAGGGAATTTTTTTATTTTATCCCCAGCTAATATGTGAATTGAGTCATGAGAGGCATCTAAAAGTGTGTAAAAACAAGCCCTACTTTTCCCCAATCTAGTATGTGAGTTGAATTTGAGAAGTAATTTGTAAATGTAGAGAAAAAAGACCTAATTTACCCTACACTTTTATGTAAATTTATTCTAAGAATTATCCTACTCAAAGGTTGATATTTTCACTTAGACTTCATAAATATGGGTCTAGTGACAATCTATGGATCAACTATAGTAGTCAGATATATAACCCAACTTGGTGTAATATTAGGGACATCTTAGTGACAATATGAGTGTAATATAATAATATAAATGTAGAGAATGGTATAATGTTCCATCCCATTTGTATAACCTAGTGGAATCCTATGAGACCAAGGACATGCGCTCTACATCATACCCCCACACCTTATATTTGAGTAATGTAATTATGTGACCTATGTATAGAATTATATTAATCACTAGGGATGATGTACCATATACATGCCCCCATTATCATAATTTGAGTCTATAATTATGTTTAAACCCTATGTAAAATCTAAGAATATGAACAAATATCTAACAAGATCATGGAACCTTATAAATTTGAGTTAACCTACATGTCTGAACATCTAAGCAAATCAATGCATCTAACTATTTGAGTCAATCTAGACTAATCTAAGTCAATTTGAACCAATCTATGTTAATTTGAGCCAATCTGAATCAATCGATGTGTTTGAACCAATATATATGAGCATATATATATATATATATATATATATATATATATATATCTAAATTAATTTGTGTATTTGAATCATTATATATCTAGGTATTTAAATAATTATATATGTATGTATCTAAATCATTATATATTTAGGTATTTAAGTCATTGTATATTTTGGTATTTTAATAATTGTATATTTGGGTATCTAAGTTGAGAAATCTATGTGTTTAAATCAGGAAATTAATGTGTCTAAATTAGTGTGAATAATGTTTATATGCCCACTTTTGGTGAGAGTGTTGAGAATGTGGTAAGGGTGTTGAGCCAAAAGTGACCCCAATAAGTATGTTAGTGATAGTTAGGATTGGTAATATGATCATATGATTGACTATTTTACACATCTATAATAGAATTATATTTATAAATTGGGGCCAATATAGGCTTCGGTCTATAGTGAATTTGTTAAAGAAATATAGGTTTGGTCACTTTGTGTATTCAATGTGATTGGAATAGTATTGTAACTAGAATAGTGTGGGAGATATCCTGATCAAGTACCATGCACAAGAAATGGATAAAAATTTAGAGATATGATTTTGGAGATATCACATTTGGAAGAATATGGTATTATTTTCTGAAATCTACACTCAAGGTCAACCTTAAATAGGTAACATTTTTAAAACATGGCTTAAATAGTTTGGTTTTTTACTATTTTTTGGGAATCTAGTGTTTATATCCTAAATAATAAGGGTTTGGAATGATAAAATAAATATAATTTGATAGGTAAAAATATATATTTTAAATTATAATTATACAAGAGAAATAGAAATTAACTTATCTAAATTTAGATTGAAACGGAGGATTTTGAGGCTAGAAATTAAAGAGAAAGATTGAGACACTAACTAGAATCTAAATTTGGATTTTATTATTTGATTAGACAAGATCAATAGAAATAGGGCACCCTAGTGTTTAGCATTATAGTCTTTAGTATCTAAGCTTTTTGAGTTTTGTTCACTTGGTTAATATGATTCTGTGTACTAAATTTTGAGGGATGGAAGTCACTGGAGCTCATTGTAAGTCTATTTGAATCTTCTATATCTATATCTATCTACACACATGCAAACACCAAATACATCAAAATAAAAATGGTGAAAAATTGGGTTAGGGGTAAAATGATCACACAATCAAGAACCCCTTATATTCTGATTGCTACCTACATTAACCCTCAAGCTAGGCGATCAGATCTCATGTATTTCTCCCTTAAGGAACATGTATAATCAAATTGCATGATAGATGTAAGATTGAATTTTGCCTAAGCCCCTCCTTGATTAAGCATGAACATCTATGTGTGAATTATAATTATAAGCTATACTATTAATTGATTTTTAGTATGTCTAATGTGTCAAAGTAGTAATTGTTAGATATAAAATGCCTTATACGGTACTTTATATAAGAGACTCATTATTTTTAATTTTGGATCTTTATTCACATTTGGAATACATTAAAAAACTTAGTAACAAAGCAAAGAAAAGGGGTAAGACTCATCTTACAAGAGAAACTGACCATTGGAATCAAATTTTCACTTGGATAATAATGTCATAAACTAGACACGCTGGGTTTCAATGATGTAGTCCTATTTGAGCACTATTGTTTAGAGGGTCTAAGACTTGGGGAATAGAATAAGCATGAAAAGAGTAACCTGGGTTAGTAAGTGTTATGTCTGGAAGGTTATAAATGAATGTGAATGGTCAAAAAGGTGTCTAGGGTATGAAACAAGATGAAGGCAAATCAGACAAAAAGACATTGCTAAATACGAATACAACTCATATTCTCCAGTCAAAGTCTCCTGTGAAAGTATTATGAAAAGACATGATATGTGTGGTTGCTTGATCAATTTAAGGTGTATAAATTCCACACCCTTTTAATCTAGTGATGTAATTAAATGAAATACTAGAGTGAAAGGAAGAAAGAATACATGTACTTGAACTTACCTGTGTGGAGATAAGTGTTGAAAAAGGGTCCAAGTTCCTAACTAGGGAAGTGGATAAGGAACTAAATATTTCATAGAGAAATAAGGATTCCCTAAAATGGATGCCCCCTATATTGAATTTTAATGAGAAATGAGAAATACTCAGAGGCCCAAAACCAATGTCTATCCTCTATCCCACATAAACTGATGTAATCTAGAATATGTGTATAGAATTTGTATGCTATGAAGAGCAAGATCTATCATGCCCCCACTCTAAATAATATGAACTAGAAATGAGAAGTGTTCAAAGGTCCAAAACTAATGTCTACACTTTTTCCTACATAAAATCTTGGATCTGAGTAATACTGTGGACCAATCATTATAGATGATCACATGGTCCAACTTGGTGACAACCTAGGTATGCTTGGGTGTAATATGAATACTTTGGTAAATATGTAAGAAGAAAATGTCCCATCTTTCCATTCTAATTTTTATTTTCCTAGATGTTAAAGAACATGATCATTAGGGCCATGCCCTCAAATTGGTATGTGAGTGATGTATCTAAATAATCTAGAAATATATATAACCACATGTTTCATGATCTATCATGCCATGTCCCACATGAAAAACTAGATATTAAAATAATGTGATTTGCACTATGCCTATAATCTGCTATTTGGTCCTATAACTATGTCATGTTGTATGTATGAGATGTGTAGTAATGTACATACCCCAAAATTTGGTATCTAAGTCTAAGTTTGTGAATTGATAGTATATCCCTCTAGATGTTTGAGTGATGCTCAGTGACCCATATTAATAGAATCACTATATAATCTTGACCAATTTGAGTTAAGTGATGATAAGTGAACCATATAGTCTAAACCACTATATAATCTTGACCAATCTCTTTTGAGTAATGCTGATAATATAGATTCTATAGGTGTAAAAACTATGCTAAGTGACCTATGTAGTCTAAATCACTGTATGTTTTGACTAATCTAAACTGAATCTAATAATCTGACTGCTAGAGGTGTGAATGGTTAGTGATAATAAGTAATTTATAGAGAGGGTAGGAATGATGCCCCCATTTTGGAGAGAGGGATGACATTTGTGATAGAGAAGATTGATCCAAAAGTGATGATAAGTGGCATATAGTGAATAAATCAAAAGTATTTTGTTTGATTGGTGAGAGTTGAATTACTATGATTGAAATGTGTTCTTGATTGGTTAAGACCAAATCTTATGTGTGGGTATAGTAGAGATTAGAAATGTTCATGCTATGGTAGGCAAATGAGGTGGTAGTAAACTGAATAGATTGAAAAGTTAATCAATTTGGTTGGGTTGTTTGAAAAAGTTTTTGATTGGTAGGTACCAATTTATATGGCAGGGTGTAAAATAGGTAAAGGGATGTGTGTATGCTATATATGAAATAGTGATAGAGAAAAGTGTGTGTGATTTTGAAGGTATCATTATCATGATTTTGTTAAATAAAATGGTTTGTAAAATGGAGCTATAGGGTTTGAGCTATGGAAAAATGGTGTTTTTCTTTGGAATAAAAGAGTTGGTTGATATAGAAATTTTTATTGACATTGGGTTAATTTGTGCATTGACTAGTTTGAGCTATTGGAGCTCTGGAGTGAGAAAATGCCTTGGAGATGAGCACCTTCTATAACCCATTTTGAGTAGTTGGTAGCCTAGATTTAGATTGACAAAAATATTACCTTGGTGAGTAATGAAAGTACATAGTTTTTTCCTTTTTAAAATCTTGATTTTGATGTTTTTAGGCTATTTTAAGTAGTCTAGGAAATGTTTAACTAGTTCTAACACTCCTATCCTAGAAGCAACACTCTTGTTCAAGATGCAGCACTATTATCCAAGTTTTGTCGTTGTTGTCTAGTGTTAGTGTCCTTTTGTAGTGTTATTGTCCACTAAGGATAAATTTTTTAGTTTTTGAGTTGTTTCATGTTGTTTTATGGCTTAGTTATTTTTCTTAGCATTATTGACTGATATATATGATGTTTTCTTATGTTTATAAGGTGAGGTATAGATGGGAGAGTTACATAAAGGCCATGTTATGGAGATGTTAAGGATGTTAACCTTGTTGAATAATGAGAGAGCCATGATAGATAGAGCAATATTGGGTCATGTATGTGATCTACATACTGTGAAGTGGGACATGAACTTGATCACCACCTTATGTGAGAGGTATAATGTAGACACTTGTACATTCTAGCTTCTTATAGGGGAGATCACTGTGAACTTGGAGGATGTGTATATGATTCTACATTTGCCAGTTAGTGAGTGATGGGTGATATTGTAGGATGATATGGGTGCTAATACCATTGATCATGCATCCTTGTATTTTATTAGTGTGCATTTAGGTACACATTAGAGAGGCAATGATAGTGATGTATTACTATTAGTTATTATACAGTCAAGTGTTTTTCACTTTTAAAAGTGGTTAGCTATACTATTGGCTTCATTTTTTGTAATAGATGGTAGTGGAATATCTATTGCCTATAGGATGCATAGGATGGTTCATAGTGTTGAGATGTATGGTACTATGTTATCATAGGGTAGGGCTATGCTTGCCCATTTATACATATATTTATATACATTTACACAATAGGCATTCATTGGTGATGTGGGTGTGGCTACTCTATTACATTATTAGGCTTATGAGCACATAGAAGTTGTGCAACCAATTAAATTGCTAAGGGAGATTTGGGCACCTCCACAGCCATATTGGGAGTAGTGGATGAGTTTATTAGCTATCAAGTCTCCTATGATAGATCACAATAGATGAGTTTTGGATAGACTAGAGGCCCATGATATCATATGGATGCCTTATAGAGGATACCTTAGGTGGGAATAGGATGGAGTGAAGTTGATATATATGAGCGTTAATTTTTGGATACATGACTATTGGGTTGGAGTGTATGAGTTGTTTTAGTATGAGCATGTGACTAGGTAGTTTGGAGTTTGACAAGATGTTCCCCATATAGCATGAGTATGGTTTAGGAGTACACAGGCACTAGTGAGAGCAAGATATCATGCAAGACCCACTAAGGTTGAGTTGGCACCATTATCTTTGGACGCATGAGATGCAACTATAGATATTCCTAATGTAGATGACATGGGATGTAACAAGGCATATACTGCATGGTGGATTAGGCATTGAGGGGATCCATTATATCGTATTAATGGAGTGGATGTTCTTATGTATGAGGATCTTGAGCTGATCTAGATGATGGAGGTAAGCCATGATTGCATTTGAATTTTTCCTGCATTTCTACTTTAGTTTGATTTGAAAGTATATATCTAATGTATTGTTTTACTGATTATGTATGTAGGTGGAGTGGGAGGTGCACAAAATGAGGCACTTAGGGTAGGGAGGGGAGATGATGAGTTCTAGGAGACCATCATTAAGTCAACACTCTAAGATCTCACATGACATGTTCTTGATGATGTGATGGAGAAGGGTTTCATAGAGTGAGAAATGGTTATAGCTGGTGTCTATGATCGTTTGTTTTATAGGGTTGCTATAGCTACAACTACATATGTTAGGGTAGTAAGATAGAAAGATGAGATAAGAGTATATTTGGATAGGCATATGATGACTCCACCTAATTATGGCATGGTGAGCATGAATATTATGGATGATTATATGGATCTTCAATGGTGATATACAAACTTGCATGAGGAATAGGGTCAGTTACTAGAGTGATATAGTCAGTGTAAGAGGGATTCAGGAGCTCAAGGAGGTGCGAGGACATTCATCATGAGATTGGATTATGGACTTGCACTAGAGGAAAGAGTGAGACTGAGATTGAGGGCATGATTTTCATTTATGTTTGATTGTATTTGATATATTGTATATGTATTTGAAAACCTAGTTATATATATAGATACTAGTTTGAGTTTGGATTTACTTGTATTTGTGTTATGGATCTGAAATATACTGGTATTACAATGTTTTGATTTGAAATAGTTGATTTGATGTCCATGTTTTATTTGTAATCATATGTAAATGAAAATTTTGTTGGTTATTGAAATTGGTAAAATTGATTTGGTAAAGTGAATTGGTTTGTAAGTAGGATATAAGTAAGGTCTAAATTTTAAGATTGGTAACTTGTTTAGATAAGTTGAATTAGTTTGAGATTGGTAAAGGTTTTGGATCAATTGATTTGGTAAGATCTAGACTTTGATAGGTAGGTTTTTGGGCTATGTATAGTTAGAGGTAATTAGGAATGTTGTTAGTAGGGGATGTAAGATAGCATTGCGTGTATATTACATTCCTGAGAGTGGCTCAAAAATATAAAGGTTAGCTAGACCTTTGGCTCCATCATTGCCATATTAAGTGGAGGTATGTGTATTGTATCACTATCTAAACTTTGATGGACAACTAAACAAATGCCCATACTACTCATGTTATGTAGGAACATATGTAGTATCTAAAGCTATCTAATGTGCACTAACTATAGCTATACGTAGAGACTCTAAAAATTTCAACCTTATTAGATGTACAACTAAAACTATGTGCTATGGAGGAGGCTCATCAATTCATAATCATAGAAGATTGTTATATGAGATAACACCATGTGGCCTCTATTGTGATGTATATGACTAAGCAATAGATTGAGATGGAACTATAACATGTGATGGGGGTTCATATAATCTTAATTGTAGTAGGTGGTTATATGAAATAGGACCCTAAAAACTCAACTATAGCAAATATCTCTCATGAGTAGGACCTTGTTATAATGTTTATGAATAAGTTGGAAATGTATATGGAACTGCACTATGTATTCCTTGGACTATAGTGATATATGTAGGTTTTTCTTATTGTACTAGTTTCCAAACCTTTTGAGGTAGTGGAATAGGAGATCTCCTATGAGATTCTATCCTAAAAACTACATTACTCATGATGAGTGATCAATGATTCCTATAAAGGAATGTCATGGGATGACTTAGTCATGGAGGAATGAGGTCTAGGGTTCCATAATGGAGGATATCTTTATACCTCCTATGTGAATGCTATGATACCATTATAAACACATCTAGTAATGCAATCTCTAAGTCCAAAATAGTCATTATCTATGTGTCCACATATATGATGATAATTAAAAAAAGGTTGATGTGGATATCTATGTAAGAGACATGGATCTTGTTGATGAGTAGAAGGTAATGTGATTAACCTCCTATATACTAATGTTTATAATATGGAAGATAGTCTATCCCACTCTAAATCAAACTATAGTGGTGTTTTTATATATTTTTTTGTAATGTAGACTATAGGTTGTGCTCTAAAAACTAGCTCTTTGTTCTTAACTAGTTGATTTTTTGGTTTTGGTCTCCTATCTTGTCTAGGACATGGTGTATGTTGAGTGTTAGGAGTTGTATCTGAAGATGTTGTAAAATCAAGAGTGATTAGATCAATTGAATCTACCTCAATCAATCCCAATTTATTTTCCAAAGATAAAATTTTATAACACAAGTGTCTAAAAGAATATTCTATTTGATATAGTAGATGCTCAAGTAGAGGTTGGTGAATCCCAATAATAAAGATATTTTGAATCTCTAGATCTGTTAGTTTGTATATCAATCTTCAGATGTGAGCCTTAAATCTTAAGATATACTCACTAACTAGCTCTAAAGAATTCTGATGTAGTGTGGTAATTTTCTCATATGTAACACAAGGGCCCATGTTTATGATGTAATATATGAGAAATGCCTCCTCTAAGTCATCATATATGTGTAATGAACCAATGGAGAGTAGATGAAAGAACCAATTCTATGCTTCCCCTACTAATATCTATTGGAATAATTTGAGTAGTATCAATGGACTCACATGAAATGGTAAAGCATTTTGAAAGGCTTGAAGGTGTACAAATGGATCTCAAATTCCATCAAAGTGAGGTAATGATGGTATCCAAAAATGTTTAGGCAATGAAGCTTTTATGAATGTCTTCAGAATATGGTTACCATGTAGATCATTGGTATTCATCTAAGCCTTTTAAGAGTTGTTTTCCAAGGTAAGGAGATGTACTTGGTGTTGTAATTCACCAACTACATGCATAAAAGATATGATCTCATGGGATGGTACATTAGTATCTTGAAGTGGTTCATTTAATCATTAAATTTTATTGTTAATTTTAACCATGAGAATGACACATTTTTCAATTGGATCATAAAAAGGGGGTGTGATCAATTGAACCATGGGAGTAATGGTAACTTGGACCTTACTGGAGGGATGTGGGCTACCATTCTCTTTAGGTGAAGATTGGGAATTGGGTTCTAATATAGTGAGGGGTGGCTTTGGAGATTCATTTGTATCTTTGTGTTTTAGTGAATTACATGATAATCTAGTAGAGGATGTGTTATTAACATTAACATGTGTATTATTTCAAATATAATCATGAATAAAAGTAGGAGAAACATTTTGGCATGTATTATATTTGAGAGAAACAGTGAGAGAAGAGGTAAAAGCATGATATGCATTTTCTTCTTTGCCATATACATAATAGTCATCATTATTCCATGCATTATCACAATCTAATTTTTTTTCCTTTGAAATAGTATAATTTAAAGTATCATTATTGTATTCACTTTCATTCTCATATTCATTTGTATGTTCACTATCATACTCATTATCACTTCCATAATTTCTAGGGAGAGGTGTATGAGAAGGATCTAAATCATTTATAACATGCAATAAGTTATCATTGAAATTTAAAATATCATGTGTATCTATGCTATTCATGGATGGAGTGTAGGAATTTTATTCATTTTGAGTATGAGAAGTAAGAGTAAGAGAGTTATCATTTGAACATTCATGAGATGCATCATTTGAACTATGTTTTGGTAATTTTATTCTATTTCATTTATATTTTTGTATTTTTAACATAGCATTAACAAAAGAGAGTGAGAAATTAGGTTTACATGGTAGCAAATTATCACCTATTAGAGGTTCATTTGGAAGTGCATGACTAATTTGTTCATTTTGTACATTGTGCATAGGAGAGTGAGGTGAGAAGTATTTTTCCCATTTATCAAAATTATTTTCTTTAGAAGAAGGGATTAAAGAGATAGGTTTGATAGGAGAAGATGCATATATTTTTTCTTCACTATCACTTTCATATGAATGATAATATTATTCATTGCAACAATAGTAATTATCTTAATTGTAAATAAAATCATTTTCCACATTTTTATATAATGTGCAATGTTGAAAATTTATCTGCTCATTATCGTAATTATGCAAAAATTAAGATATTTGTATATGGGATGAGAGGGAAGAAGTGCCTTAGTGGCCATTTTATTTCTTTCACCATCAAGAATATGAATAAGTATTATTAAGCAAATAAATGCAATAATAACTACTACCATGGAAATTTTTAAAATACTTGTGACTATCTAAATAGTTTACAAAAAATTCAAAATTAGTATATAAAAATTGCAAAAATGAATGGTTTGAAAGTGGAGGACCTAGTTTAGGAATCTAGGGTTTTATAATTTTTGAAATTTACGGCTATAATTTAAATTCTAAAATTAATTTGAACAAGATAATTGCACAAAAATTGATAACAAAAATCAGAAATTTGAAATTGATTTTTTGAAAAAAATAACTACTAATTTAGAAAATTTGAAAATATTTTTAGCACACTAAACAATTTTCAAAAAAATTGAAATTAATTCCTAAAATTTGTGAGGGAAACTTGGGGTTTGAGGACCTAGTTTGGAAATCTAGGGTTTTACAATTATTAAAAATTATGGCTATAATTTAAATTCTAAAATTAATTTGAACAAGATAATTGCACATAAATTAATACAAAAATCAGAAATTTGAAATTGAATTTTTGAATAAAATATGAAGGAAAAACCCTAATGGTAATTAGGGTTTTACATTTGTTCAAAGTAAGTTAGGTTCACCAAATGTTTTACTATTTTTGGGAATCTAGTGTTTGGATCCTAAATAATAAGGATCTGGAATGATAGGAAAAAACTAAGATAAGGGGAAATATATTTAATTGATAATTATGCAAAAGAAATAAAAATTAACTTATCTAAATTGAAACTAAAATAAAGGATTCTAAGGCTAGAAATGAAAAAAACAAGACTGAGACAATATTTAAAATCTGAATTTGGCTTCTATTTTCTAATTGTACAAGAGCATTAGAAATAAGACACCCTAGTGTCCAATGCTATAGTCCTTCATGATACTATTGTCCTAAGGATCTAAACTTTCTAGGTTTTGTTTGCCTAGTCAATATGAGTCTACGTACCCAATTTTGAGGGTTGAAAGTCATCAGAGCTCTCTACAAGTCTATTTTAATCTTTGATACTTATATCTATCTACACACATGCAAAAAATGAATACAACAAAAGCAAAAGGGGGAAAAATTAGATTAGGAGAAGAATGATTACATAATCAATAATCCCTACTATTCTAATTACTACCTACATTAACTCTCAAGCTAGGGTCTCAGATTTGATGTAGTTCTCTTTTAGATAACATGCATAATCAACATGCATGATAGATGAAAGAATAAATTTCTCATAGGCCCCTCTTTGATCAATCATGCAAGTCTATGTGTGATGTAGAATGTTGAGCTATACTATTCACTAATTTTTATAATGTCTAATGTGTCAAAGTAGTAAGTGTTAGATATAAAATGCCTTTTGTAGTCCTTTAAATAGGAGACTCATTATTTTGAATTTGGGAGCTTTATTCACATTTGGTCAACATTGAAAAACTTAGGAATGAAGAAAAGAAAAGGGGTAAGACTCATCTTGTGTGATAAAATGACTATTGGAATCAAATTTGCACTTGGAAAACAACACCAAAAATTAGACACCCTAGGTTTTAGTGTTGTATTCTTATTTAGGTGCTATTATCTGAAGGGTTTGGGACTTGGGGGGATGGAATACGCATGAAAAGAGTAACCTAGGTTAGTAAGGGTTAAGTCTGGAAGGTTATGAATAACTGGGAATGATAAAAAAGGTGTCTAAAGTATGAAATAAGACCAAGACAAATCAGATAAAAAGACATGGATAAATCCAAATAAGACTCATATTCTCCAGTCGAAGTTTCCTATGAAAGGACTGTGAAAGACATGATATGTGTGGTTGCTTAACCAATTTAGGGTGTATAAAGCTAGTTTATTGGTTTGAGAATCATTTAAATAAATTAACTTGAGATAAAAAAAATTCTTTGAACTTATAAACATGCTAAGGAGATGAGGAACAAATGTGACCCACTATGAAGAGGTGGAGGTGCTCATCTAGGTCAAGGAGGAGGTTACCCTAGTAAGGAACATATCATTTTCCTTATTTTCTTTTTACGTATTTAGTTCTTTTTCAATCATTTTTAGTGAAAATTTGGTAGTTTAGGGACATGTTTAGGAAGACCACACTAATTTCCCCAAAATTATGTTAGTATCCTAGGATACCATGATATCATCTTGAGTACAATTTTACTATCTAGAACTATTATCCTAGGTGTAGTGCTAGTGTCCATTAGAGCCAATATTTCAAATTTTTCTTAGTTTTTATGTTTAATGACTACTAGTGCTTGTTTATTTTTCATTAAAAGATGATAATACAATATTTGGTTATGTTTTATAAGAAGATACATATATGAGTGAGTTTTGGAGTGGCCAGATGATGGAATCATTACATGGATTGCCCCTGATAGATGATGAGATGGTAGTGATTGATAGTGCTGGTTTGGGCCATTTGGCATCACTTTATTTGATTCCCTAATACTCCCATATGATTATGACATTATGGGAGAGGTGAAATGTTGATATTTTTACATTTTTATTTCCCACTAGAGAGATCACTGTGACATTGGAGGGCATCTATAGGTTACTAATATTTCTCATTACTAGTCAAAGATTAATGTTATAGGAGGATTCTAGAGATAGAGCTATAGAGTAGGCTATGAGGTACTTTATATCTACACCTACTATGACCCATATCTTAGGGAGTTGGATTGATGTGTTGTTGTCTTTTATTGTTACAGATAATGTTGTGTAATTATTGAATATTTTAGTGGTGCTAATGGCTTCCTTTATTGTTGTGGATTAAAAAAAAGGTATCTATCTCATATAGGATTCATGGTATAGTGAAACATATAGAGGATCAAATGACCTTATACTCATGGGGTCATACTATGCTAGCTCACTTATATTACAATTTGTATTATTTTACTTAGGAGTTGTACACAGGTGGTATTAGGTTTTCTACATTATTGCATTATTAAGATTATGAGCATATTTTAGTGGATATACTAGAGGGGTTTTTGTGGATGGATATGACTCACCCATATATATATATATATATATATATATATATAGACTAGTATAGACCATGCGTAATCAAAGAGCATGATGTATTATTGATAGGTGTTGGATTTATTGATATTTGGAGACATTATTTAGAGAGCCTACATGAGATTTGAGGGGTGTCCTAATGATGCTTAGCTGAGACATGTTTGAGTGAGTTATTGTTTACATGACCATTGGGTCAATGTATATGATATATTTTAGTATGAATAAGTGACATGAAAATTTGGTGTTATCTAGGATGTGCCACCTACACCATGTGTATGATTAAGGAGTCCTTAGGTGGAAATAAGGCCAAGTAGTAGGTTGAGATGCATACATTGTAATCTGGTTCTAATTCTAGTGATTTAGTTACATCTAGTGGTGGATATGCCTAATATAGATGACATAAGAGTGATTGATGCATACATAGTATGGTGGAAGAAGCATAAATGTCCACCATATTTCTAAGATATGGGAAAATCATGCAATATTTATTAGATATGGAGGCCATTAGGGCAATTGAGGGTACATTATCATCATGGATTTTTATGTTTTATTTAGTTTAGTTCTTGACTTATCAATGAAATATCTAATGTACTATGTTGGTATGTGTAGGATTAGGAGACAATCTATACTAGTAAACTATTATTGAGGATTTGTTAGGATAGATTACATAGTATATCCCTAATGATGTTATGTATTATGGGGTAGTATAGAGGGTCATAAGATTTTTAGGTGTTCATATGCATCTATTTGATCTATAAACCATTACCACTATGGAATATAGATGAGCATGTGCTAAGAAGTAGAGATGAACTATTCCCCCACATTATTTTTTGGGTTGGATAGGTGGTAAGATAATGTATGACTACATTTTTATATGGTGAGATCATGTAGAGATGATGGCTAAAGTGGTATTACTATGGGATAAAGAGGAGAGACATGTCTCAATCAAGGTCTAGAGGGGATATGAGGGCATGTAGTTCTAGTGTTGATGTATTTGAGAGTGAGAGTAAGGAGGGTGGTATTGGTGACAAAAATCTCATTATTAAATGTTTATGTATAATTTTATTAAAACTTATCTCAAATCACACACACACAAATGTGTGTGTGTGTAAATTTTTTTAGATGGGTATTATGTTATTTGACATTTGAATTTGTGGCATTGTTTACTTGATTAAGTTTTTTGGTTGTATTTATTTCTTATTTTTTGATATAGGGATGTATTTTATTGGATAGGGAATTGTAATTAATTAATCATATGTATATGGATGCAAGAGTAGATATGTATATCAAATTAGGAATTTTAGTTGTTATACAAGTGCCATATTATATAGTATATTTGAGTATGAGTCATGTAACTATGACACACACTATTTGACTCTAAATGACATGGTAAACAAGAGACCATTCTTATCATGTTGTGTAGGCATAGAATTATACTCTAGAATTGATATTGGTCATGATGTAATACTAGTAGTTAGATGTGTAGACTCTATAGAAAATATCTTACTCGACTATTGCACTGAAATGATGCTCCCATATCTATGAATGTTTGTAATTATATTAATTGGTGGTTGAACTAAAACTATGATCTATTCTCTATGATTATTGACAAATATATTAATTGGTGGTCAAACTAAAGCTTAACCTTGATATCTATGATTGTTTACAAATATATTTATTAGTGGTCAAATTGAAATTATGGTCTAATATCCATGATTGTTTCCAAATATATTAATTGGTGGTATAACAAAAATTGTGCTTTGATCTTTGTGATTGTTGCCAAATATCTTAATTAGTGGTCAAACTAAATCTGATGATGGGGTTGGTTTCCATTTTTTTGTCATGATACTATACGTGATTTGATACATATAAAGTGACTACCATCTATACTAAATTTGTGGTGCATGAGATCTCACATAAGTAGATTTACTAGAAATAGCATGGCTCATTTGATGAGTAGCCAATGGTTCCTTAAAAGGAACTTCATGGGATAAATCACTCAGAGAAGAGGGTGGTCTAGGAGAGTGTGGATAAGGAGATCTCAGTGCCCCCTATGAAAATTCTATAATGCCTCTCTAAGCACTTTGGTCAATATAATCTATAAGTTCATAATATTTATTATCCCAATGTACATTGATTCTATGATAGTTGGAATATTTTTTAATTTCTTATTTACTAAAAACTATGTGTTGGATGACATTGAGTAAGAGGAAGGGTGATCATTCCACTATCTATTAATGTAAATAATATATCATGAGGCTTATCCCTATCTAAAAAATATATTTACAAACTATAGGTATCTTGTACTCTATCCACTATAGGATATACTATGTAAAGTCTCTTTTCCTTTATTGAGTATCTTGTTTGGTTGTTTTTGTTCCACATTTTCTTTACTTATAGGTGGATTAGGTTCTTGTACCATATTAGATGACTATGGTTATGGGATATCTAAATCCAAATCCACCTCTGAATTTCTCTTAATATTCCCAACTTGTCTAATTCCATAGTTGTGTTACATAGATGTTAGAATGACTTGGCTGTCTCATATAGTAATTTCTCCTTAAGAGGGAAGATGAGATCTCTAACAAAGATGTATTGTATCTTGAAATCTATTGGCTGGTAGATCAACTATTTCATGCATGATTTGAATCACAAAATGTAATAACTCACTATTTTTGACTTACCTTGGTATAGTGAATGCAACCTCTCATATGTGACTCGAGGTCCCTTATTATGTATGTACTGTATGAGAAAGACTTATTCTAGCTAATTGTATGTATATAGTGAACCACGAGGGAGTTAATGATGAAACCAATCTAATTCTTGACCCTATAGATTATACGGAAATAACTATAAGAGAATGAACCTACTAGTGACATGTGTCATACATTTTCTATAAACTTTAAGGTACAAGTATGGGTCTCCATGCCCATTAAACTTTGGTGATACTGGTATTTGAAATTGTTTTTGTATAATTTTAGTGAATATTCTATGTGGGATAGGATTACAAGTAAGTTCATGGAATTAGGGGGGTAAAAAGGGGTCTTAAGTTGACATGTTTTTATTGAAAAATAAGAAACCTTGATTAGTACCGATTATTTGAGATATCTACACTCATAATTTGAAGATGTCATAGGAAGATGAATTGTAGCATTTCGAGTCTAATTTATAATTTTTAAAAAAATGTTTAAGTATAAGTAGGTCAAACATCATAAATTTAAAGAGGTGGTACTATTTTTTTTATAAAATTCATAGAGATAGTTGTCTATGTGCCCAAACAATTTTTGAGAATCATTTGATTTTTATTTAAACCTCTTAGCAAAAATCTAGGTAAGATAACCTAGTTTGAAACCTGTACATTTTAAAATTAATGACGTTTTTACTAATTTTTCAAGATATTATACACTAAAATATGATAAAAAATATAAAGTTTACTGTGTGCCCCCTAATGACCTAAAACAATATTGAAAATTAGATTTTTTTTGTTAATATGTATAGAATTAGGTCTAGTTTAGAACCATATATTTTTTCTAGATTGGATCAATGAATCAAAATATACATAAAAGAAGATGAACATGAATAATCATGACATATAGTGCTAATAATACATACTATGTCAATAAATATAAATATAAAACTTAAAGTAATAAAAATATAAAAAAATCATATATAGAAATATGAGACTTAGTTGATGTTGCAATATTATTTTCAAGGAAAAATTATATAAAATGGATAGTGTTTAGCATGGGTAAAGTTGCATTTTTTATTTTTAGCTAGAAAATATGCATTTGACTATGTGTACTTTTGGTCCATTCTTGAGGCTTGGGAATATAATACATTCCCAATCCTTAAGGCTTGTGCTTTAAATGTCATGGTAAGGAACAATGTATGCATAATTATCATGTACATAGAATTACTCCATACACAAAAATTCAAATTTAAGGATTAGGGATTAGGGTATCTAGGCTTAGGTTTTAAGGTGTAAGGCCCAATCATTAATTCAAATAAATGTTGTTTTATTTGGGATAGAATGATTTTTTTAGACTTTTAAGAGTTTATGTTTTATGGTTTTGGGTTTTGCGCTTAGATTTTAGGGATTAGGGAATATCATTTATGTTTTAGGGCACATGGTGTAATCAAAAAGGTAATTGGGGACAAATTAATCTCTTTTAACCTATTTTTTACTACATAATGTGATTTTGAGCTCAATTGGCCCCTGTGTCGCCATAGATTGAGAAAAATAGTCAATTGGGGTAATGAGTGATACAATCTAGGCCAAATTGAGCACTAAAAAAAATTAAACATTAATATAAAGGATGTTAATTATGGATAAATAATTTGGTTTAGGGTTTAAAATTTATGGGTTACAGTTTAGGGATTAGAGTTTTACATATATAAAAGATAGGGTTTATGGTTTAGAGTCAAATTATGAGTGTAATTAAGGATTATTTGAGATGACTTAAACCTAGATTTGTGACCACAATGTGTTTTTGGGCATAGGGTTTATGTTTTAGGATGAATTAGGTCTAATATCAGCCCATTTGAGCTCCTTTAACCTATTTGTGACTAAAAAATGTGATTTTGGTCTCAACTAGCCCCTAAGTCATGATAGATTGAGCGAATTAGTCAATTGAGGTAATGAGTGATGTGATTTAGGCAAGATTGATCCATGTGAATCTAACTTTTACTGTAAAAGATGTTAATTTCATCGATAAATTATTTCATTTAAAGTTTATAATTTAGGGTTGAGGGTTTATAATTTAGGGCTTAGCGATTAGAGTTTTAGGTATATATAAGATAGGTTTTAGGGTTTAGAGCCTAATCATGAAGGTAATTGAGGACAATTTGAGTTGATTGAACCTACTTGTAACCATAATGTGTTTTTGGGCATATGGTTAATTTTTTAAGGTGAATAAGGTATAATTGTAAAGGAAATTAAGGATAATTTAAGATCCTTGAACTATTTTTGATTACATAGTGTGATTTAAGGCTCAATTGGCCCCTATGTCACCACAAATTTAGTAAATTAGTCAATTTGGGAAATGAGTGATGTAATTTTGAATAAATTGATCCCTATGAACCTAATTTGAAGGTAAATGATGTTAATTGCATGCATAATTAATTTTGTTTAGGGTTTACAATTTAGGGTTTAAGTTTCAAAATTGAGATAAGGTTTAGGTTTTAAAGTCTAATCACAAAGTTAATTGAGCATAATTTGATCTGATTGAGCGTATTTATGACCATAGTGTGTTTTTAGGCATAGGTTGAATAAGGGATAATCATGAAGGCAATCAAGGATAATTTAAACTCTTTGAACCTAATTATGACTACATAATGTGATTTTGGTCTCAATTATCCCCTAGGGTCCCAAGTCACCACAAATTGACTAAATTAGTCAATCAGGCAAATAAGTGATGTGATTTGGGCTAAATTGATCCATATAAACCTAATTATTAATATACATGATGTCAATTACATGGATAAATCATTTAGTTTAGGGTTTAAAATTTAGGATTTAGGTTTAGGGATTATAGTTTCATGTTTTGAGAGAAAGGATTTATGGTTTAGAGTCTAATCATGAAGGTAATTGAGGGAAATTTGAGTTGATTGAACCTATTTATGACCATAATGTTATTTGGGGCACATGGTTAATGTTTTAGGGTGAATAAGTTCTAATTGCAAAGGCAATTGAGACCAATTTAAGATCCTTGAACCTATTTATGACTAAAAAATGTGATCTTGGGCTCAATTAGCCCCTAAGTCACCATAGATTGATTAAAATAGTCAATTGCGGTAATGAGGTGATGTGATTTTACTCAAATTGATCCCTGTGAACCCAAATAATATTGTAAAGGATGTTTATTTACATGATTAAATCATTTTATTTCAAATTTTAAGAGTTCACTATTTGTGGTTTAAGGTTTTTAGGGATTAGATTTTATGGATTAGGGTTTAAGGTGTACATCTGGGTACATGAGGTATAAGGTAAACTATGGATTAGGTCTTAGAATTCTTAGAGTTTATGGTTTACATTTTATACTATAGGGTAAACATCCAATCCTAATGGCAATTGAGGATAATTTGAGTTGATTGAACCTATTTATGAGAACACAATATGTTTTTGGGTTTTATTATCCCCCATGTCATCATATATTAAATAAATTATTCAATTAGGTTAATTAATGGTGTGCTTTGGGAAAATTTGATTTCTTTAAACTCAGTTCTTAGTCTAAATGATGTTAATTGGGGCTCAAATGAGTAGTTTAAAGCTTGAAGAGTTTACCATTTATAGTTTAGGGTCTCTAGCATTTAGAATTTAGGGTTATAGTTTTAGGTATATGGTTTATGGTATAAGGTATAAATGATTTAGGTATTAGGTTTTAAGGTTTATATGATAAGGTATATGGCTTAGGTTATAGGGTTTAAGGCTTAAGGTTTAGGGTATAATGCATAGGGTATAGAATATAGGGTATAACATTTGGGGCTTAGGGTATAGTGTTTAGTGTTTAGGGATTAGGGATTAGGGTATTTTTCATACACTAAACACCATGGAACTATTATTACTATGTACACATTTATTTCATTAATAATAAAAACACCAATAGTCATTTTTTAATTTTGAGACTACTATCCCTTATTCTATTCCATTTTGTACATTGCATGTCTGATTACAAATGAATAAAATGTTGTCCACATCTTCAAAAGCATAATCATTATATACTCACATGGTTGACTAAAGAGTACATAGGACTATTTTTAATTATCTAGTAATAATTGGATTTTTGTCCCCACTTGGTATTTCACATCAAGTAGGTTTGTTTTGGAATAATTGGATTATTGTCCCTACCCTTAAAAGTTGAAAACTTTGTGAAATCATGAGTGATGGATTTTGTAATAGTAAGAATAAGAAGTTAAAGTATAAAATGCCAAATGCATTAGAAGTGGTGAGATAAAAATAAAGGAAACACATGGAAAAACTTCATGTACATAAGTCTACTACCGCTAATGACTTGATTGTCTCAAATAATGATGAAACAAATAATGATGCTATACCAAATTGTGAAAGTCCATTTGTCAATTTTGATATTATACCTAATTATAATGCAATTACACATTTAAATTTTACTATTTTTAATTTTTATGATGATGATAGTATGCATGATGATGTGAATTGCATGGAAACACACATTGGATAAACTACTAATGATGGAACTAATATAGAAGCACCTAATGGATAAATTTACAATGAAGAAAACAATATGGGAACATAATTGAATGAAGAACCTACTAATGAAGAAAATAATAAGGAAACACCAAATCAATATAATATACCATAAAGAATACCTCTTAGGATTTATAGAAGACAATCAATATATTTAATTGAAATTGGTGAATCCATTTTTAAACCAATGCCTAAAAAAATGTTTGAGTGCCATATGAGAAGAAAAGATGAAAAATTTGGAACTTCCACTTTCAAGATTTAAATTAAACTCAAAGATGCCAAATGTTTTTTACATTTATGAAATTAAAAATGATGAGTTCTACAATAAACACCCTAGGACTAACAACATCTAATATTTGATGGTGTAAACAAGGTAGTTGTTGAAAATTTTCATAATACATACTATTAAGTAGTTGTTAATAAATGCACCAAATATGGTAGCGTTATCCAACATGTTATTACAACTTATTTGGTAAGTTTTAAAATAAATAATTAACAATTGATTAGAAAAATAAGACAATCTTTGCATATTAATAGAAAAACAATAATGAAAGTAATTGGGAGATTACAAGACTTGATGTTGATGGTAAAAATGACTTATGGGCCTTCTCTGGTAAAATCCCATGGAAACATAAGGCTATATTAGACTACCTAAAATATTTAATTGTAAAATTTTGGAAAGGTAATAGAAGGGTATTACTTAATATTGGAGGTGTAGTGAAAATAAGAGTTGGTTAAGTAATCGTGAGCCACATCCTAAATTTTTTTTAGATATGAGTCAAACACAATTGTAATCTAAATTTGTTGGTAAATATAAACATGTTTCTATTAGTCAGGTATTTTTAAATGGCCAAACCCTTCTATGTGAAAATCAATCACACAAGCACTAGTTGTTAGAGGAAATATGTTGAATTTTCTATGCATTATGATATTTTTCATCATGTTCATTATAATTTTCAAACTAAAAACATTTTACAAGAGTGTGGAGTGTAATCCCCACAAAAATCATCAAGAGAATTCATTCCAACATTTTTTTGTGAAAGACTAGATGGTCAATTATTTTATAACAATGCATGTTTAGATAGAAGTTACAACATTTATGGTAGATTTCCAAAATTGAAAGCCTATACTCAAGAGGAGAGTACACATGGAATTGGACAAGAATTGGTTGGTTATAAAAAATATAAATATGTGGTATATCAAATCAAATATGGAAAGGAATCTAAAAGGTTCAATCTTGTTATGGAACAAATACCTATTTCTAAATTATGGACAAATTCAATGATTAAATTATATGAGTATGAAATGTACACACGTAGAGGTCAATAGATAGAAGAAAAATTAAAGTTAAGTAAGGACACAGTCTTGATTGGTACTATTATTTAAATCATTGACTTTATAGATAATTACACATTGAGTTGTAAAGATAAGTTTAGTCACAATACTTTGATTTAGTAGAAGCTACACTTTTTATGAATATAACATTCATGATTTCACCTAATAATATAGAGAATGAAATGAAAATATTAAGGGAGTAAAAATTTTATATCATTTATGATCGGACACATTATTCATATTATTTTCAAGTTTGTTTTCTGTTATTTTATTGAAATTTGAGTGGAAGGAACATTACTTTCAATAAACATTATTTATGGTTAGATAATTTCACATCACAAATCAAAAATCCATGGATGTTATACTAGCTAATTAGGATGCATTTGAGTACTAGTGTACAACATATTTGGAGTTTCACTAAAGTAGGCCATGGAAATGGGGAAAATGATGGTGTAGGATAATGTTTCAAAATAATGCTTGAAAGAGAGGAGTTGAAATTTGAAGAAGTTGCTAATTTGTTAGATGAAAAAAAAATTGAAAGGTGTAATGAATATATGGGCCATGGTGATTTTTAAAAGTCTTCTATTCATATTTTTAGCTCATAAATGATGAAAAATTCTCAATCTATCAATATTGTATGATATTAATAGGATCAAGTGAGTTATACTCATTTTGTATCTCAAACATATGTTATTATATGATTCATACAAGGCACATGGCATGTTTTTATTTTGAATGTATTGAAATTATTTGGAATAAGTGAGAGTCAAAAGAATGGGTGGAATGAATGTAGTTATATGCCTCTAGTTCCAATTTACACTTATCATGTTCCACCAACATTATAACTTATAGATATGACATCATCAAATGACTTTGACCATGTGTCAGATCTAGTGAAACTAGGTACCATATTATATTTGACATGTGTTTCATGTACTAAATTTGGTAAATATATCATTAGATCATTTTATTAAATTATGTTTTGTTTTATGATGTAGAGCATGTCTATGTAGTTATTGTAGATGAGTGTAATTAAGATGGGTTAGATTACTACTTTTATCATTATGTAGAGGAGAAATAAAAATTGACTTCTTCAATCACAAATGGGTAGAACATTCACTATTCCATTGGGTTTATTATAGTTACTATAACATGGATTTGATGCTATCCTATGAAAAATTCTAATATATGGTTGGTTTAATACTTTGAATTACATAGGTAGATACTCCATTATTCAAATTTGGTTCTTGTAATAAATGTTTAGAAACATAAATATTGGGGTAGGCCATTTAAAATGACTATATGGAAGGTTCCATAATATGATCATGAAGCAATTCCTGATACTATAAATAATAGAGCTGATCCTATTGGTTACTTAGATTGAAACCCCAAAGAATGTTGAATTCTCAAATATAAATGTATTTAGTTTTATCAAATTTTATTTATTTATTAGGTTTTACATAAAAACTTCAATTTAGCTAGATACTAACATATTTTTTGTAGACCTTAGTGGTGCCAAATTAGCCTCCACCTTCACATGGTTGGCACTTTTATTAGATAATTCCATATTCTCAAAGCTAAGAGAAGACTTTGGTTCTTTTAGGTCTGATTATTGGTTGACAACATTTATTATCAATGTTTCTTGATGATGCCATGGGTCCCTTTATCCCTTTCAATATTGACAAATAAATGATTTGTGATATCAGATCCATTTCACACATGACCAAGCTATCATTAATCTCATATTAAGATAATGTAAGCTTTTAACAACATTTTAAAAATGAATGGAATCATTCTACTCTTAGAATTGCATTCATTAGCTCTCTAGGCCTTATAGCCATTCAAACACTAAGTTTTGAGGATAAATTTCATATAAGACACCATATAAACAAAATATTCACCCTTATAGATACCCATTTGGCCAAATATATTATTTATGAAGATTCCTAGTGATATTGATCTTAAAAACATATCAAGTTTGATTTAAGATAGTCCCAATTAGGTCTCTTAATAACTTCCAAATTGAGCTATTTAATGAATGAGAATTTCACTCATGTGAATATCATTATAAACCATAAAATATTTTCCAACATGTTATAAACATTATATAGATCTAAATTGAGTGACACTGATGTGTTAAAACTTCCTATAATCCAAAATCTCACTTAAAACCTAGGTAGGGTTTTATCTTTGATAGTAACTGAAAAAAATTATAACTTGAGTTTTATGGAACTTAAAAATCCCATTAATTTTCATATGGGTCTATTTTGACCTCCCAATCAGTTCTTGACTTGACAAGAGCGTCCCAAAATGCAAGGATACCAAGGAAAAGATATTTTACCAATCTAATGTATATGAGAAATACAAATTTAATTGAGTTTATGAACATATATTGAGTAATTTTTATATTCAAGGTCTAAACTCAAATCCTATATCTTTGTTTGGATGCCATGTAACTTTATTATTTGAGGATCATGAACTGATTATTCCTATATCTTTTCCATCTATAAGTTTTGTATTGAAAACTATGTTTAAACCTTTGTTTTAGGACAAGGCTTGATTGAATATTTCAAACTATCATGCAAATCATTGAGAAAAACATACAAAATTATTAATCATGATCAAATTGATCAGATTCCCATTCATACATAGGTGGATATTATACAAATATGTTTATTCAATTAATTATTTAGTCAAACTATGCTTGCATTCTCATTTTCCTTTGTTTATTAGGTCAAATTCATATGATAATCATAATTAAAAATTAACCACACCTATAAAAATGAATAATAATTAATATTAAACCACACCTCTAATTAATACAAGAATCATAAGTATTAATATCTTGAAGATCCTTTATTCATCACCAAGACCTATAAACATGACCTTGCAAACTCCTTTACCCAGTATTATGATTTCTAAGATCACAATTGTACTCTTTCAAGGATAAAATGGAATTTTAAGTGAAAATAATACTTAAAATATTATTTATAAATTAAATTTCCCTAATAATAACAAATATACCTTATTACAAATTCAGATAAAATCATGAAGATAACTCCTAAACACTCATTTTTTACTATATTTACGAATGTACAAGGTTAGAGTTGATGCTCTCACATCACATGAGCTCATAATGGGTGATATATCTCCTAAACAAGAATTATTCAAGACCAAAATGTGTTATTAGACATTATTTTCCACCCCCAACATGGTTTTGATGCTATTTTTCAACCACAAATCGTCAAAGGTAGAGATACCCAACTTGGTTCACATATTGACAACATTTATTATCAATGTTGTTTGAGGATATAATGGGTGATACATATCCTAAATGGGTGTGATAAGAGGATAATAATGTGGTATCATATGTTATTCACAACATCTAATGTGGTGGTAATGCTAGTTCTCAACCATGAGACCTCAGAGGTTGAAATATCCAACATGGCTCGCATGGTGAAAACATTTGTTGTCAATGTTGTTCAGGGTTGGAATTATTTTAAAATTACATATACACATGGATTCCAAATATATTTATTTTGGAATTAATGTAATTTTCACTTCTTGAGGTGTTAAAATTGATGAATTTGTAATCAAAGGTGCAAGAAGTAGAAATGACTATTAGATGCATATAGCCTATCTCTTATCTACATAAAAGTTACATTGTATGACTGATCATGGAATATTATACCATGAATTTGTCAATTATTTTTTATTTATGTGATTTTGGGTACATGTAGAGTTATTAGACATGAACAGGAGGGGCCTATCCAAAGTTTGCCTAAAAACAACAATTTTGCCTTATAAGGAAATATCATCTTGAGTTTGGAATGGGTGCTCCATATCATAAATTGGAGTGATAAGAGGCTAATAATGTGATCATAGACATTAATTTCCACCACTAAATGTTTTTCATTATATTTTTTATTGATGAGGCCATGGAGTTAGAACTATCTAACTTGGCTCACATGTCGATAATATTTTTTGTCAATGTTACTTGAGACCATAATGGGTGCTTTTTATCTCATCAAGTGTGATAAAAGGAAAATAATTTGGTTATAGATGTTATTTATGACCCTTAATTTGGTGTAAATTCTATTTTTTATCCACAAGATCTTGGAAGATAAAATATCCAACTTAGCTTGCATATTGACAACATTTGTTGTCAATGTTGCTCAAGGCCAAAATTATTTCAAAATTATGTATCCACATGGATCCCAAGGATGAATTAGTTGGAACACATGTAATTTTAACATATTAAGGTGTTTTAAGTGTTGGATTTATAATTTAATGTCTAAGAAGTGGAAACGTGTATTGGAGGTAAAATAACATATCTCTTAACTACATAAAAGTTGCATTGTAGAACTGATCATAGAATCCTCTACCATGAATTCATCAATTAATTTTTTTATGGGTTTTGGGTTCATGTAGATGAATTATAAATTCATAGGATAGTTATTTTTATTTGTGGATAAGACTTATATTTTCCATTTTATGCTTATTTAAAGTTTGCCTAAACTCATTAATTTTGCCTTATAGGGAAATGTCATCTTGAGGCCAGAATGAGTGCTCCATATCCTAAATAGGAGTTATAAAAGGCCAAAACATAAATCCTATACATTAATTACCACCCCATGATGTGTTTTTGATTCTATTTTTCAACCACGAGATGCCATAGGTAGATAATCTCTAACTTGTCTTGCATGTTGACAATATTTATTGCTAATGTTGATTGAGGCTAGAATTTGTGCTCCATATTTTAAAAAGGTGTCATCATAGGCCAATAATATGGTACTAGACATTAGTATCAACCACAAATGTGGTGATAGTGTTATTTTTTATCCATGATACATGGAGGTTGAAATATCCAACTTGGCTTGCATGTTGACAATATTTATAGGCAATGTTACTTAAGAATGATATTATTAAAAAATTACATATCCACATGGATTTCAAGGCCATGTTAGTGGGAATTCATGTATAATTCACATCATAATGTATTGGAAGTGATGGATTCAAAATTAGAGGCATAGAAAATGGAAATGTCTATTGGAGGCAAATAACCTATCTCTTAAATACATAAAAGTTGCATTATAGGACTGATCATAGAAATTTATGCCACAAATTAGTTGATTTTTTTGAATTAATGGTATTTGAGGTGTATGTAGAGGAATTATACATGCATAGGATAGTTCCTTTAGTTATTGGATATGATTTACATTTTCAATTTTATGCCTATCCAAAGTTTACCTAAAAAATATTAATTTTGCCTTATTGGGAAATGTCATCTTAAAGTTGGAATGGGTACTATTTCTCCTGATAGGGAGTGATAAGAGGATAATAATGTGTTAATATATGTTAATCACCATAATAAATGTGTTTTTGATGCTATTTTTCATCCATGATTCCCTTAAAGTAGATAATATGACTTGGCTCACATGTTGACAACATTTCTTATCAATGTTACTTGAGGTTAGAATGGGTGCTCCATCTCCTAACTAGGCTTGCTCAAAGGAAAATAATGTGTTAATAGAATATATTACCATATTTTTAAGACTTTAATAAATTATTATCCACCTAAAAAAAAAATTATCCCAATTCACTTAAAATCACCTCTATGTCCCATACATGGTAACAAATAGGAAGTTTAGAAACAATTTAGTTTTAGGACTTTTATGAAGGATTTTTTATTTTTTGACTCCAATGGGTCTTCCAAATTTAAACCTATCCAATGAGTCTAAAAAGGGAGATATGTGATCCTTAAAACTAATTTTTAACCCCCTAATCCAATTCAAGGCTTCTTAAGGCCTAGAAAGACCAAATTGGGTACTTTTGGGAGTTTCAAGTGGTATATAGGGATAAAAACTTGAATGGTGCTATATTCCATCATGAAATAAATTTTATAATACTCATTAGGTCTCTTCTCTACCCAAATCATGTGAATTCACCAAGTTATAGGTTCTTACTATACATTTTGCAAGTTTGTCAAGATGACAAAGTGAACATATGAGATATCATACCTGTTGCATAAGTTTGAGGAGTTTCACATCATCTCATGAGGTGTTAAAAAGATATATAAATGTGTTTGTGTCAATTATGTAGGTTTTTAACCCCTCAATCAAGGAGTGTAGGGTAGTTTAAAAGGGAAAATGACACATCTCTTATGCCAACTCTCTAAAAGTCCATCATAACACCTAGTTAACACATGTTGAGAGGTGATAAACCTATTTCTTTCCTACTTTGAACATTGTATCTTAACTCATGAGTAAGATAAGGCCATCCTCCCTCTCAGTTAATGTCATGTTGTACCAAAATTCCCATAGTTTATGTTTGGTCTATACAAAGGGCAAGTCTATGAGAGGAGATATGGACAAAACTCAATCCCAAAGAAGCCTAAAACCCTAGTGAGATAGGTCTATACTAGAGTTTAGTTATTAGGTCTAGTCATTAAAGGCAACAAGGGGTAGTAAGTGGATAAGGTGAAAGATTGAAGGTCTAAGCTTGTGATAATATTTTTTTGATATTGTAATGAGTATGATAAGCATGAGAGTGGGGTCAAGAGAGAGAAATAAGGTCTTAGGGGAAAGAAGTAGCTTTGACATACTTTCATAGTGGGAAGGGGTTAGGTTGAAAATAGAACATGATGCTAAGAAATCAAATAGTCTTACCATTTTGAATCCATTTCCAAACAAATTTTTGAAGATAATAAGGGATATGAGTAAAGTATTTCTATCTTCCTTCAATAAATATTAGAGCTTGAAGCTAAAAAAACTTTATCAAGGCACTATATTAATTATCTCTTCAATTAATGTAAGGAAGGATTCATTAACAAAATGGACATTAGATATTTGAGATCTCTCCATAGGGAGGGAAATTCCTTAAATATGCTCTTTACAAACAACATTTACTAGCACATACCCAAATAATCTCATAATAAACATAAAGTGTTAGGATAAGAGGACATTCTTGTTTAGTGGAGTGGAAGAGTCAAAATGATTTAGAGTGCATACCATTAACAAAAAGACAAGTTGAAGAAACAAAAAATAGCATCTAAATAAAATAAATAAAATTAGGTCCAACCCCTAAAACCTATTATGTAACATGATTTAAAGGCCATTTAATGTAATCATTATATACATTTTTTAAATTAATATTAATGAAAATAGATTGCTGATTGTACTTGTGAATCCATTCCATATCCTTTTGGAACATATTTATATTTTTTAATATATATTTACTTTAAATTCTACTTGTAATAAGGGGTATATTAGATTCATACCTATAATTGATTATTACCTAATATTTTATATTATGAAAAGGATGGGATGGTTGATGGACATAGATATAAAATCATTTTTTAATGCTCTCAATTCTCTAAATTAGGTCAAGGAGTGTAAAGTTGGATCAATTATGCCAATCTACCCAACTTGTACCCACAAAACCTCTTTGCACATAACATATAAATTTAACGTAATACAATGAAAATTATGAAAACTAAATGTATGAATTCCATACTTCAAGTGTTGAGCATGGGTTATAGGTTGGGAAAGTTATAAGAGAGGATATATGACCAAAACTCAATCCCAAATAATCCTATAACCCTAGTGGGATAGGTTTATAAAAGAGTGTAATTGTTAGACCTAGTCCTTGAAACCAAAAAGGGGACGTAAGTGGATAAGGTGGAAGAGTGGAGGTATAATATTGAGATAATATTTTTTGGGATTTAAATGAGCATGATTAGTATTAGAGTGGGGTTATGAGTGAGAAATAATGTCTCAAGGGAAAGAATAATATTTAAGAATGTGAATTAGGCCTATTAGGCCTTATATCGCTACTTGGGCAAAAGTGGAAGATAGGTAAAAAAAAGAGTTAGGTCGTTCAAGGAAGGTTGCTTGGCATATTTGAGGATAGGGTAGGATTTTGTAAGATTTGGAATTTAATCTAAGTGCATATAGATAAGGTAGATGATAATAAGCCTAGACAAGCCTAGAAGGTAAATTGAGAGAGTGAGACAAGATTGATTGTAAAAGGAGAGTGGAGATTATAGAGTGATTTAAAGTTTGAGAGGTGACTAAGGTGAATACCATAACCCTAATGAAGTATAAGAGAGTATTGGTGTTGACAATAAGAGAGTCTATTGAGGAATTACATGAACCTAGTGGAAAATATCAAGGATAAAGCATTGAGCTAGGTGAGTTTAGGATTAACATTGTAATTATAGGTTTCAGAGGCAGATGTTTTAAAAAGGTTTATAAATGATCAAATTTTAATTAAATTAGAACCTATTGATATTTTAAGACTAATACAAGAGAATAGAGTATGAAATATCATAAACAAAGGTTTGTGAAAGAGTGTGAAAGATATTCAAAATTAGAACAAATTATTGAATAATATATTAACATAATTATACATAAAATATCCATAAATTTTAACAACATTTAACATACTAAAATGTTTAAAAAGTGAAATTTTGAAAAATATATGTATATATATTACATCCATAAAATCCATAAAGGCATATAAAATGTGAACATAATACAATATCCAAGGTTAATGCCATATACGCATATACAACATGATAAATAATTATACATCAAGACATATAGGCATACAACAAAATGTCATGAGACATGATCTCCTAATTATTAAAATGGATTTATCTCTTTTCTTTTCTTATCAAATTCTCTCCCATGGAGGCCTTGCTCATAACTAAAGGTCTTTGATCATATTGACTATGAATCCTCTTCAACTGCAAACTCATATATAGCTCAAACTGCTCATACGTAAATATTATTATAAATTGTACATGTTATAACATTGTACTTATAAAATAACATGTTAAATTTTTAAAATCATAAAAAAAATTACTCATAGGTGCACTTAACACAATATGGTAGTCACAGTCAATTTGAGATTGGCACTCAAAAGGGTTGATGATAGGTTCACATTTGTAAATAGGAGTGCGAAATAGATCATTACTACAAGTTAGTGACTTGAACCTGATGATGGAAGACATAGGTCCATACAAACATATATATACATACAAAAAATTTCAAAATTAACTCATAAACTAAATCATTGAAATATAATATGAAAAATTACAATCTAAATTGTCTAACTCTACCACACCACCTTGATAATCATTTTGATAAGGCCAGAATGCATTTCTAGAGGATTATGCATAGACAATTATTTTTTACAAAAGATATTTTCAAAAGTATAGAGAATAATTACAAAACATGCATCCATATTTATAACTAAATATTAATATATAATTGGACCATGTACCTTGAAGAATTATTATGCAAATGAAATCACAATAACAACACCTACATTTGTTCGCTCCCTAAAGGATGATAAAGTGTCTTTTGTGGTCATCAACTGAACATATTAAATATTATTGTTAGTCACTTCAACATGCATGCACACACAAAAAAAATATATGAACAATGAAAAATAAACTTAATTAATTATTATAAATTACCTCCATATAGGTATAAAACATAGGTGCACTCTAAGAAACACATGTCCTCTTCTAGACTCCATAAACCTAATACAACACCAAAATAGTTCATGTACATCAAATTACCTTTTAAATTATACAAATATTTTAAATTTAACAATTCTAACATCTTTTTTTAATAAGTAAAATATAAAACATAACTTGGAAGTGTTAGGCAAGGTGATGAGATGAAATATTAATGGCTAGAACATGAATATATTGATATCATATAGGCCCATGGAAAAACCATCATGAGTGGAGTGCATGAAATCTTAATCATACTCACTAGGTCTAGTGCATGCACTACCACATGATTTGCATAAGTGAGCTCATCAAATAGTAGTGTTAGACAAAGCCTCACCATGTCTACCCTCCCTAGGAGGAGTATGAGAAACATAGATCATATACTAGATGAAGGTGTCAATAAGCACCTTAAGCACATGCAAGTTATCAATCTCTAAAGTCTCCTTGAATTTAAAGGGTAACATCTCAGGAAGATGGGGTTTTTCAATATGTGTTATGACTAATTTACTAGGTACATAATGTGCCCCTATCCTATACTATGTAAAGTTCTTTACCCTACCCTAAAACTCTTATAAATCAAAATAATTAGGGATTTCATTTAACACAAACTCACAATACAATTTTCTCAAAAAATATAGTGGGACCTCATTTTTTTTTCAAGGTTAGTGATCAAAGACCATCCACCATCAGTCCCAAAAATTATGTTTGATCAAATCATGAATGCACCAATGGATTATTATTCATTTATCCATCACATCAAGTGTCACACCATTCTTTCCATTAATTAATAAAGCACAATTTTGGGCTTTGGTTATGTGTTGATAGTTTATTGGAATAATATATCCTACATCTATTTATATAGTCATCCAACCTATTAATTTGACATATTAATGAATCAACTTGATGTACTAATATCTATAGTGAGTTTCCCATGGAAATTTTATGGGGGTTGTTTGAATGTGGATACTTTAATGGCCTAATAAAATTATTAACTTTGAGCATACTATGTAGCTTGCTAAATATTTTTGAATACCTTGGGGGGATTAATGAACTACAAGAGGGTTGGGAGATTTTTGTTTTGGGGGAGGGTTAGGAGGGTTTTTCATGTGAGGATGGATTAGAGAGTTAAGAGGGATAAGAGGTTTTTGGGGGTAAGGTGATGGTACATTAGCTGCTACATGTGAAGATGTATGCACTAAAAACATAAATAAAATTAATTTCAATAAAAATACCAAAAAAAAAAGAAAAAATTGGAGTCTAATTACAGTTAAACATGTTGGATTATCTCTAATAAAGTGTGGCATTATCAAATCTATTGGTGGGTGGCTCAAAAATGTGGAATATTCATTACTCAAACTTGGAGCTCCAAAATGTGGGTTGGGTGTTCTTTATTTTTCATGTAGTTTCTACTGTGTGAAATGCTAAATGATTTAAATTTAAATTTTTTTTGTTTTATTGTGTAAAAAATATGTACATAGTTTTTATGCATATGCATTTTTTGCGTGTACGTGTTTTAGCTTCACTAAACACCAAGGCTAACTTCAAGAATAACATATGTGGTTATAATAACCATGTATGTAAAACATTTTTTAGGGTAAAAGTGGTATTTTGTCCAATTTTTGGCACCCCAACTTCATGGATACATCCTTACCATGGATGGAATTAGAATCAACCCAAGAGTGGTATGATTTAGTTTCCAAGGTGAGTCAGTGTACTTGTTGTTGTAAAGCACCCATAGTATGCATCAAATATATTACCTTTGATAAAGGTATATTAACATCATCAAGAGGTTCATTTAATATAAAATTTTATTAATTTTATACATTGGTATATTACATTGAGGAACATTTTTAGAGAGAATTGGTGTAGACATGTTAATTACATTTAGTGTCAAAATGCACCTTAAACCTAGTAATTATTCTTCCTAAATTTGAATTATAATTCATGACATTTCCATCCTTATTTAAATAATTAAACAATCAAATTTAATCAATTTTGAAAATTTTTAATGCAAATTTAGTTATTAATTTTGGATTTTACACTTCACCCACCATCTTCCACATTTATCTCCCTCACATGTTGACTCACCCTAACCAATCCCACAACTTTATCAACTTCCTTTGAGTCATCCCTTGAGTTGTCAAACATCTTGACCATTTATTAGTGACTTAGTTAAGCATCTTTATGTTTCTCTCAACCATTTGAAATGGTCATCATCTTCATGGATGACGACTCATTAGCTACCGTAGATTAATTAGATTATTTAAAATATCCAAATAATCCTCCACCATTGGATCCTTTCTTCAAAAATATATAAATAAGAATGAAATACATCACTTTCATCGTCATGAATTATGATAATGAAGTGATATAAAAACTACAAGAGAATCCAAAGTAAATAAAAGTTATCAATGAGCATTTTACACCAAAACACTGCCCATTTTACCTTCCATTGGAAGAGTGAGCAACCATAATCCAAAAAGAGTTAATTGAATACACATCACAATGGAATAATATTTGAAACTAAGGTATAAGTTTGTGTTTTTTATTTTATTTGTAGATTTTATCTTAGTTTAATATATTCTAGATTAAACTTTCCTAGTTTGATTTGCATTTCTAAATTTTCTTCAATACATTTTATTTGTTCACCGTAACCTTTGGAGGGGTAGTAGTTTTGACCTAGTGAGATGGAAATGGGATATCACCCTCATGGAGGTTAGGATGAGAAATGAGTTTTACTGTAGTAAGGGGGGTTAAGGGAGATTGATTAGTATCTCTTATTTTATTAATTTGTAAGTAAGTATCACCTACTAATGGAATAAAAGATACATTATTATCCTATGAATGTAAACTGTGTAAATTATGAACATACGTATAAGTTTGCTTGTGTTTACCTAAAGGCATATTATCATTTGAAATAACATTTGACAAGTAATCAATTTGAACATGAGAAATGGGTGAAGTAGGGAGATAACTAAAAGGAATACAATAAATATCTTCTTCACCAAAATCATAGTAATCATTATTTTTCCAAGGTTTACCAAAATCAAAATTTAATTAACTTGAAGAGGTAAGAGACGAGTAATTATCATTCTCATGATCACTAAAAGAGAGTAGAATATGATATTAAATTTTTATTAATTTGTAATATATCATCATGTATAGGTCCAATGCAATGCATGTATGATCATTATTTTAAATATTTTAGTCAAGGGTAGAATAAGTATAAATATTTTTTTCATTTGGCACATTATGACATGTAGGAGAATATTTAAAGATATTTGAATTATCTACTATTTACAAACAATCATTATGTTGAGATTGAAATGTAAAATAAGGTGATAAAATAATCTCATCCACTTTAGTTTGTGTTTCAATAAAAGGTGAAGTATCATTTGTACATGCTTTTTCAAATTGAATTGAGAAGGATAAAGAATATGAATTTCTCTTTTATATATTGTTTAAATCATGAAAAATCATATTTTATTTATTACACTTGTATTATTTTTATTTTAATAATCAGGTAGAAAAAGTGGTTGAAAAGTAAGGATCACATTGGAATAAATCACTACCAACAAGAGCTTTTTTGGCATTATATTTTTAGTTTGATTTTTATGAGGAGAAGAGAGGGAGGAAAGAGAATAAGATGCATTGAATCTATCCTCATCAACACTTTCATTGGCATGCTTATAGTAATCATCATATCCATCATTAGAATAATAATAATCATCATTATAAATGAAACCATTACCATGTGATAATGTGCAATCTTGAAAATTTGTCCATCCATTATTATAATTATGAGATTATGTTATAAATTCATCAACTGGGTGAGGGGAAAGAGTCTTCTTCGATGTCATTTTAAACTTGCCAAAAAAGAGAATGTAAATAATGAACAACAAGCACAAAAGGTATAATATAGTCTAGCATAGGTATATTTTCAAATATGCTAAATATTTAGCCCATTGTATGAAAAAACTAGAATTTTATTTGAAACCATAAGGGATAATATTTGGATGTGTAGGGACCTAGTATGTGGATCTAGGGTTTTTAAGGGTTTTATAGACAAAATTTAAAGTGTATTAAATTAATAAAACCCTCTTAGAGGATTTATTTATATCAGTTTGGTGGTAAAAATATTATGCAAAAATGAAAATTTTATAAACCCTAATTTATTACACAAAAATGGAGAAGGTAAACCCTAAGATGGAACTAGGGTTTTATGAAATATCTGAAGTAAGTTAAGTTGACCAAATGTTTTAACTATTTAAGACTTAGTCATATAAATACTAGGTTGTCAAAAAGGCCAAGTATAGAGGACAAATTTGTTTCTAAGTTGTCAATGATGTCATGAAGGTGTCCTGGTGAGTGGATGAAGTGCCTTGATAGTATAAGTGATAATGACAAAGTGTGTAATGTGTTTGTCTTAGTATGTTTGAAGGGGGTTTATTTGATCTTAAGTTTTTGCATGATTAAAGATGTTAAGGGATGAGTATGGTGATTTAAGCATGAAAAAGGGATCTTATCAAAAGTTAAGAATGATTTGAGTGCTTTTGTGCATGAGTGGATTTCATCTAGTTGATCATTATTTTCATCTACACATTTTGGGTCTAGTGATAGAAAATTTGAGTAGGCAATTTGTTGATGTCACCATTGCCATATGTGGATGAGTTAGGGGGAGTTGGTCATATGGTTGTGATCACATTTATGCCTAGTTACTATATGCTAAGTTTTAGGTTATATAATGAAGTGAAACATAACATATTCAAGTTTAGATTTTGGATCCTAGGAAGTTTGATAGTGTTTTCCCATACTTAGCTAAATTTTCAATATGATACAAAAAGCTGAGTAGGATTATTTATGTTATTATATTTTTCATGTGTGAAGGTGTAAGGAGAAAATTACCATATTTGTTTATTCAATTTTATTCTTATTTGATATGAACTAAATTTTAGGTCATATGATGAAGCACATAAAAATATATGCACATTCAAATCTGGCCTTCCATATTGTCCATGACATAGTTGGCATAGTGGTAGAAAAAAATTGAGTGAGAATATTAATGGAGTTATATCTCACATGTGCAAAGTTTTAAGGAGTAGTTTGAAAAATGGTTATATTTTAATATATGAGGAGATCATATGGTCCAAATTTTAGATCATTCATCTAAATGAAACAAAATTTATTGATGTCCAAAGTTGGCCTTCCAAGCATATAAGAAATAATCCCCATACTTAGTCTTTTTTGCACGATGTTAAAGATCAAGAATAGATGGAGATATAAATGTTCATTAAAGTTTATACATCAAGATATAAGGTGCATATTAATTCAAATGGGTCAAACTTTTTGATGCTTAACCTAGGTAAAGATTGAGCTCCTTACAAAAATATCAATGGAGTGTGTTTGACAAAATGTGTCTGTAAGTAAGGAGATGAAGATAAGTGTTCAATGTTTAACATTAAGAAATAATAAATATAAAGATTATTCAAATTATAAATGTTGAGAAGGTGTTAATACTGATTAATATAAATGGTTTTTATTACATTCAAGAGGTTAAAGTGACCCTAGTCTAGCATTAGTAAAATAAAGACAATATCGAAGAGATTGACAGAGTGTGTGTGGTCAAGATTGCAAGATTACATGAGATGAGGTCAATTGTTCAAAGTTAAAAAATTTATCTTTGGCACACTATGAATTAAAGTTCAAATAATATTTATTTTTAATTTTTAATTTGATACCTAAGGAAATGAGATGCAAGCAAAGTGACCAAAGTTTAACTATGACTATTTGCATTTGAATATTTGAATTTATTAAAAGAAAAATGAGTTCTTTGTATTTTATCTATAACTTTTAATACAGGTAAAATTTTATCATGGTGTAAAAAGTGAACTTGTATAAGAGTCCAAGGAACATATATAAATATATATTTTAAAATATGAGAATGTGTTAATTCAAAGTTATGAAGGTTCAAAGTTGACTATGTGTTTGGTGTTCATCCATTGAGAACCTGGGAAGGGTATTTGAGTTTGTGTTGATGTTGTTTTCATGTCTCATGATTACATATCTATTTGGGAGTGTTTTTTACTCCATGAGGACCATCTATTTTAATTATTAATGTTTGACCAATCAAATTTAGTATACAATGGGTTAGAATTTGACTATATTTTCATTCATAATGACTATGTGAATAGAGAAGTGTTTGAGTTGATTGGGGGTTAGCATAAGAGTGATATGATGTATTTTTTCACTTAAAGTATACCTATATAACATGGGCATGGATAAATGATTTTAAAAGTGTTCTTGTGTTCCTAGTTTGCTCAGAGAAGTTGCAAAAAGGTGAATGGATCATCATAGGACCTAAAAGGTGACACAGGCTTATTTGAAAGAGATTTATTCTTAAGTGTGATCCATGTAAGATGCCTTAAGGGTTAACTCATTCATGATGAAAATGAATATGTTGATAATTCATGAATGTTTTATAAATATTGAAATCAAAGATAATGATTTCTAGATTAATAAAGACTTGAAAAAGCTTAAGTACAAAGACTGTGTGAAGGAAGGAGAGTAAGTGTGCCATGTCAATGGATTGATGTGTAGAATACATTCAAGACTAAGTGTATGAAATGTAAGTCATAATTGTCTTGTAAGATTAGTTCTCTTATAGTTTTTAGGATATGTGAAGAGGTATGCATATGCATATGATGATAGTTTGAGTGAAGAAGGAGAGAGATTGTGACATGCCTATGTGGAAGGCCTATATAAGATAGGGACAAAATTTATGTAGGGGTTAGAAAATTAGATATCCATCATCAAGTGTTGAAGACATTAGTTATAAGGTGGATATGTTCAATTCAAAGGAGGGTCTAAACGACTTGATCTTCCTTAGGGGTAGTTGCTCCTTATAAAATAGGTGTTTCACTAAAGGCATTTGGTCAGGAGGATTTGATCAAGGTTTTTGGTCTAAAGGACATGACTAGTCTTTTATTTGTAATCTCTTATAGGACAAGTAGTCCATGTGTTGTAGTATTGAGAGTGGGTTTTATTCTCCATGAGGATTTCTCACAAGAACTTGTGTTGTGTGTTTGATCTTGTGTATGCATTGAATGAATGAGCTCTATTGTTAATGTTTATTGATTAAGTTGATATATGTTGACTATTCAATAGTTTGAAAGGTTTTGAATTTAAATTGAAATATCTATGCTCACTAATTCCTCCCCTCTCAGTGATTGTACCTCTAACAATTGGTATTAAAATAGATCCTTTGGTAAAGGCTTGACATCTTAAAGGTGATCCAAGGTATAATATGGATAGTCATCAAGGAGGTTTCTCTACTAAGAAAGCACAAATGTTCAATGGATCTAATTATGCATTTTGGAGTGTTAGGATGAGGACATACATTATGTACCTAGGATTTGATGTATGACAATATGTTGCGGATGGTTATGTTGATATTATTACTCCTCGATCTAGTGTTGTAAATAAGAAGCTTTTTGAGAATAACTATAAGGCAATCAATATCATCACTTGTGGTCTTATAAAGACTGAGTTCACCAAGGTAATTTAATATAAATTTACTAAAAATATATGGGATAAATTGTAGATCATTTATGAAGGATATTCAAAGGTCAATCTTACTAAGTTATAGACTCACAGAAGGTAATTTGAAAGTCTCAAAATGAAGGAAGAAGATTATGTGGTATCCTTTCTACAGATAGTTGATGAGATTGTGAACATCATTAGAGGTCATAGAAAGAACATTGAAGAGAATAATATAGTTCAACATATATTAAGGTCTCTATCCATTAAGTTTGATCTAAAAGTATCTACTATAGAAGAAAGTCATGATCTAACTTAGTTGCAGATGGATCAATTTCATGGCACCCTTATTGCCTATGAGAGGAGAGTAAATGATGATGTACCCCCAAAGAAGGAAACATCTTTTAAGACTAAAATGAAGATAAAGAAGAAGTTCTAAAGTAAGAAACCTAAGGAGGATGACATTTGTGATGTAGATGAGGATGAACTAATTGCTTTGATTTGAAGGAAATTGAAAACATGTTTAGGCAAGTATAAGGGTAAATTACCCTAAAATGCTTCAATTATGGAGAGATGGGACATTTTGCTAATAAGTGCCCTCATAAGTATAAAAATAATGATGATGAAAGGAATAATCAAGGTCATGATAATTAAAATAGATCATTTAGGTTAGATAAAATAGAAAAGGGATTTAGAAGGTTTGACAATAAGAAGAAGTACTTCAAAGACAAGAAGATTCTCTACACCAAAGAAGATTACAGCTCATTAGATGAGAGTGAGGTCAGTGAATCAGAGTATGATCATGAAAATGATGATCCTATTGAAGATGAATATATATTCATGGTTAAGGAAGGTAGTTACTCACATCAAATGGAGTCTACTTAGAGTGATTCAAATGATGATGAAGATGAGGTGGACTGTGAGACTAAATTAATGAATGCTCTTAAAGAACTAAAGATTGAGAAGAAGATTAACAAGAATATGAAGTCACAAATCAAGGACTATGAGGAGAAATTTAGTGTGTATGAAGCAAGAATGAATAATGACAATAAGGATCATGAAGATATAATAAAACATCTTCTTTATCAATTAAAAATCATATATACAAGCCTAAAAGATAAAGAAGATGAATGTTCAAGGTACATAATTGAAAATGAGTCATTGAAATCTGAATTAGAGAAGACATTTATTAAGGTGAACTCATTAGTGAGATTTGAAAATAGTTTAAATTATCTAGACAATATTTGAATGATCAAAAGCATACAAGTGATAGAACTAGTCTTGAATACAAATAAGAACCATAGAATGCAACTAAAGACAAGATGAAGGCTAATGTGAACAAGATGGATCAACCTTTGAAGATAAATCATCAAATAAAGAATAAAGATGATATTATAATTAATATGTATTAGATTAGACAACCAAATTCCATGAGGTATGCAAATTTTACTAGTTACTACTATTTTTGTAATTAGTTTAGACATAAAGCTAGAGAATTTAGAAGACTTATTCAAAATGAGTTTGCATGGAACTATGAATGGAATCATCAGCCAAGTGGTGTGAGAAAGGTTGAGTGTTTCAACTATCATAATGTAAGACACTTTGTAAAAAATTATATATTTAAGGTAAGACAAGCTAAGTTTACATTAATGATTATTATTGGTTATAACTATGAAAAGATTGGTCACATTGCTATATTCTATAAGCAAAGGTCTACAAATTAGAATAGCTTTAATCAAGATCCTATAATGTAAGGAAGAAGTTAGGTTAACTCATGAAAACCAAAGGTGGTAAGTATGTGTATGATGAGACTGTAGGACCAATTAATCTATTTTCTATGGTGGAGAATGATATATAAGGAGAGGAGTGCCAAGGGCTCTCACTATATGCTCATGTTGAGAATGAAGAGACCAAGCTCAAAGAGAAGACCAAGGTACTGGTTGAGGCTAGTTCTAAGGTAAGTATGGGACCAAGTGAACATCTTTCCATTATCATGTATCATAAAAATAACATCAATTGTTAGTGCCTAGTGATGAATTTCCTAACTACAAGGTGGATTTTTTAGATGAAAAGGTATGTCATAAATATATGTTGTCTCCATATATTATCAATCCAATATTAAAAGAAAAGGAGAGTGATTTAGAAAATGAACCAATAATCTTAGTTTAGATTGAGAAAAATAAGAATAAAATCAAGACATCTTATAGTTATAAGAGGATTTTAGTGGTTACTAAGGAAATGTGGATCACTCCTAGATTTATTTTATTTTAGAGCATTGTGGTGCAAAGGATGTCTTTGTATATGCTTCATAAGAGACTCATTTTAGTGGATAAGAAAGTGTTGTTTTGGTGTTATTTTGATGGTCCAAAAAGGCTATAGATGAGTATTTTTTGTTGGAGTAGGTATGTTGAGATCGAAGATATGTTGTGGTGTTGTCAGATTGATATGATAGCTATATATGGTGAGCTTATTGGGTCAAATTGAAGGTATTCAAGTGGAAAAAAGAGGACTTATGATTTTTAAAGATGATTATTTTGAAAAAAATGTATGTTGACCTTATTATAACATGATCCAAGTGGTTTTATGGTATAAATTTATGTTGAAGTCAAATTGGATATTTATGTTTTACTCTCAAGTTTCCCAATTTATACTTAAGACTATATAGGTCTTAAAATAGGTTATAGGAGGTATGGGTTAAAAAAGGTGTGGAAGCTCAAATATTTTTCCAAAATTATGTAATGTTTATCTCTAAGTGTACAAGATTTTTTAAAGGTGGATGTTGATCAGAAGGAGGTTTGTTGACTCTATTTGTTTTAAGATTGTAGGGTTTTAGGCTCCACTAGAAAAGTGGTTTGACTTATGGGCTGAGTGATGATTCTTAATAAGTTTAATGAACCAAATGGGTTGTAAAATTAGGATTTATATATATTTTAAGGTTTGTGGTTCTGAAATTATTCATGTTTTTGTCAAGATAGAGGCTTAATTGGTAAGATGGTTTATGAAGTATATTACAGAGGATGAGTTAGGTGATGTAAATTGGTGTGCATGAAGGGGAATATGAGAAGGATATAGATATGATGTTTTAGGTCTTAAAGGTCCATCTAATGAAAATTGTGGGATTTTTGAGTTCCAGGTAAGGCTACAAGGATCCTAGATAGGCCTAGTGAGAATAAGAGTAATTTATCTTTAGTTTCTTCAAAATACTAAGATATGAATATTTCAAGGAGAATTATTAGGTTATATTAAATCATGTTTTCTATTTGGTGAGTGGCATGATTTTTTGTTTGGTGGTCCTTGAGGTGTTTTAAGAGAGAAGGATAGTAAGCCTATGTGGTGGTTCTTCATGGTGTGTGGAGATACGAAGATGCTCAAGAGGTGTAATTGCTAAAAAATATTAGGTGGGTCCCTCTCAAATGTTTCTTGGTTTGATCCATCAAATTTTAGTACTTTTGTCTATTATTTCTTCATTGGTTGTAGTGCTTGGTTGAAGAGAGTGTTGGCATAGAGAAAGAGGAAGTAGTCAAGGCAAGGAAAATATAGGCTAAAGGTAAGGGTAAGTTTGTATCATATTTATAAGATGGTCCTCTCCTATTGGTTGAATTTTTAGGTCTTAATGGTATTTTGGTGCCTACTTTGTCATTGTGTCAAAGGGGGAGAAAGTTCTTATTATGAGAGTGCTTAAGGAGAGAGAAGAAAGGTGAGTTGTATATTGATGGGTGTTGACATCAATGAAAAATGGGGATATTATTGGAGAGTTTTAAATGATGTCATGGAGGTATTCTAGTGAGCGGATAAAGTTCCTTGATGGTCTAAATGACAATGACAAAGTGTACAATGTGTTTGTCCTAATATGCTTGAAGGGGACTTGGTTGATATTAAATTTTGGCATGATCAAAGATGTTTAATGATGAGTATGGTGATTTGAGCATGTAAAAGGGGTCCTATAAAAATTCAATAATTATTTGAGATCTTGTGTGCATGACTAGATTTCATCTGGTTTATCATTGTTTTCATCTAGACATTTTGGGTCTAGTGGCAGAAAATATGAGTAGGTAGTTTAATGACATCACCATTACCACATGTGGATGACTCAAGGGGAGTTGGTCATATTATTGTGATCAAATTTATTCCTAGTTTATATATGCTCAATTTCAAGTCATGAGATGAAATGAAACATAAGATATGTAAGTTAGTCTCCCAAGTAGTTGATAGTGTTTTCCCATAGCCAATTTTGTAATGTGACAAGAAAAGCTGAGTAGGCATTTTGATGTTGTTATATTTCACATTGGTGAATGGAGAAAATGATCATATGGGTTTGTTTAGTTTTTTCCTAGTTTATATTCACTAAATTTCAGGTCATGCAATGAAGCACATCAAAAGATATGCACATGCAAAGTTGGTCTTCCAAATAGTTATTGATATAGTTGGCTCTGTGGCAAAAAAAATCTAAGTGAGAAGATTAATTGAGTTATATCTAGTACATGTAAAGGTTTAAGGAAAATTTTGATACATTTATGGATTATGCTATGTGAGGAGATCACATGATCCAAATTTTAGATCATGCATCTAAACATAATAAAAGTTATTGAGGTCCAAAGTTGGCCTTCTAGGTAGATAAACAATGGTCCCCATAGTCATTTTTGCATGATGTTAAAGAGCAGTACTAGATAGAAATACAATGGTTAAAGGGAGTTCATACATCTATTTATATGGTGTTATTTAATTCAAATGGGTCAAAGTTTTTGATGCTTAAACTAGGTAAAGACCGAGATCCTTACAAAAAGATCAACGGAGTGTGTTTGTTCTCATGTGTTTGGAAGTAGCGAGATGAGGATAAGTGGTTGATGTTTAACATTGAGGAAAGATAAAGATAAAGATTATTTCTAGGATAAATTATGAATGGGTGTTAATATTGATTAATATCAATGATAAGTGTTAAATTCAAGAGGTCAAACTAATAATTTTCCTGCATTGTTAAAGTAAGGACAATCTCAAAGAGATTGTTGGAGTGTGTATGGTCAAGATTTCAAGATTACATGAGATGAGATCAACTGTTTGAAGTTTAACATTTAGGAATTGGTGCACTATGCATTAAAGTTAAAATAATATATATATATATATATATATATATATATATATATATAATGTGTGTTTAATCTAAGATGTGAGGACATGAGATGTGAGCAAAGTGATTGAAGTTTAACTGGGATAGTTTGCATTTGAATATTTGAATTTATCAAAATAAAAACCAATGCTCTATATTTTGGTTATAAATTTTGATACAAGCATAATTTTCTCATGGTGTAAAAATAGAGATTATGGATAACCCTAAGGTGCATCTATACATATATATTTAAATATTTCAAAGTGTGTACAATCAAAGTTATGAAGGTTTAGAGTTGACTATGTGTTTGACATTTATTTATTAAGAACTCAGGAAGGGTGTTTGAGCTTGTGTTGATGTTATTTTGATGTCTCATGATGACTTAGATATTTAATATTGTTGTAGAGTCCATGAATACCATTTGTGTGCATTATGAAGGTTTGACTAATCATATATAATATGACCAAAGGGTTATAAGTTGATTGTATTTTCATTCATAATGACTATTTTTACAAAGAAGTGTTTGAGCTAATTAGGGGTTAGAAAAATAGTGATATGATGGATTTTGGAACTTAAAGGAGACATATAGATCATGTGTCATGGTTCCATGAGTTTTAAAGTGTTCTCGTGTTCTTATTTTTCTCAAAGAAGTGTCAAAAAAGTAAATGGGTCATCATAGGACCTAAAATGTGAATTAGTCTTATTTGAAAGAGAGATATGCTTAAGTGTGACTCATTTAATATTCATTAAGGTTTAAGGTATGCCTAATGGCTAACAAAGATGTTCATAATTCATGAGTACTCTATAAATAGTGAAATCAAAGATGATGATTTATAGATTTAAGAGACTGGAAAAGGCTTATGTAAGAAGACTGTGTGAAGGAAGAAGAAAAGTAAGTTTGCCCTGTGGATGGGTTGATGTGAAAAATAGATTGAGGAATAAGTGTATGATATGTCAGTCATTATTCTATTGTTAGAATATTTCTCTTGAAATTTTTAGGATATACAAAGAGGTATATGGGTGCATATAAGGATAGTTTGGGTGAAGAATGAGAGAGATTGTGACATGCCTATTTGAAAGGCCTATATAAGATAGAGATAGAGTTTGTGGAGGGGTTAAAAAATTAGAGATCCATCATCAGGAATTGAATACATTAGTTCTAAGGTGGATGTGTTCACTTAAAAGGAGGGTCTAAAGGACTTGATATTCATTAGGGAAGTTGCCCCTTGTGAAATAGGTTTTTCACTAAAGGCCTTTTCTTAGGAGGACTTAATCAAAGTTTTTGGTCTAAAGTACTTGACCAATCTCTTGTTTGTAATCTATTATAGGATAATTAGTCCATGTGTTATAGGCTTAAGAGTGGGTTTTATTCCCCATGAGGGTTTCTCGCAAGAACTATGTATTGTGTGTTTGATCTTTTATATGCATTGAATGAATGAGCTATATTGTTAATGTTGCTTGATAAATTTGATATATGTTGATTATTCAATAGTTTAAAAGTATTAGAATTGAAATTGAAATATATGGGCTCACTAATTCACCCCCTCTCAATGATTGTACCTCTAACAAAATTTACACAAATATTTCAAATAGACATATCAAACTACTTTACTCAAGATGTATGCACAATGATAAAATTGACTCATTTGGAATGAAACATGAATTATTGGATTTTAGGAAGGATGGAAAAGTCTTAGAGACCAGTAAGGAGTCCTTCATTCTAGAACTAAGGTTAAAAACTACCTTCAGATAGTAGCATAGTTGGAAGGACTATATCACATTGTGCTAGTGTCCAAGGTACCATGCTAGTGTTCTTATATAAATAAACTAGTTGAGACTTCCAAGGATGTTGTAGGAAGGATTTAAGGACATATAAGTGAGTTTTGAGATTTAGATAATTAGTATTTATCATTTTTTCATTGACTATTTTCTAGAACCAAATGAACACATGTACACATGAAACAACTACAAGAGAAAATGCAAAAATGAAAATAAAAATTAGGTTATAGGATGTTATGATCATGTGAGATAGAACTCATATTGTCATAGCCACTACATATATTAACCCCAAAGATAGGGTTCCCAGATCACATGTAATTATCCCTTAGGAAATGTGCATAATAAATACACATGGTATTCTAGAATGACTTTTTCTTAGGATATTCTTTGATAAAGCATGAAAGTATATGTGTGTTTTTGAGTAATATGTAGTGTTTTGAGTTATAATAATGACTGATTTTATGTAATTATGTGCCAAAAATAGTAAGTTTTAGATGTAAAATGCCTTGTGAAGATATTTTTATATAAGGAAATTTGATTGAAATGTAATACCCTAATTCAATATCTAGTAAAATGTAAAAGAAAGATAAAATCATAAGAGAAGGCTCAAAGAAGGGTAGGACCCAAAACACACTACAAAAGTGACAATTGGACACTAGCACTAAACTAGAAACTATCACATTGAACTAGTCTCCAAGACCATGCTAGTGTCATGTGAACATAAAACTTGGTGAAAACTATAAAAAATATGCCAAAGGGCCCCTATGACTAGGATGGGATGACATAAGACCACTAGGGGTGCATTAAACAAGGAAAACATATCATAAAAAAGATCAAATGACCCAACATAACCATGTGAAGATGACTCACATTCATTATTGATACCTTCCCATGAAATAGAAACAAAATACATTATACATATGGTTATGTTGACCATTTTGTTCCCAATAGGCCAAAAAAATTGGTCCTCTTTTGTCCCTACTATTCTAGGCCATTTCAATTTTTGATTTTGCATGAATCTATCCATTTCTATGGACTTTATAGGTTTATTTCTATAGAATCTATAGGAGAAGTTTTTGTAGATTTTGCAAAGAAGATTTTTCTATAGACTTTACAAGTTAGTATTTTGGTGCATGAAGAATCAGTTCAAAAAGTGCTAGGTTTTACAAGGCTTCTTTGGGCTCTTGTTTGAAGAAATTCACAGAGAAGGTTGGCATCTTTGAACCATTGAACCATTAAACTGGTTTAATTCCTTAGTTTAATGCCTTGGTTCAACGCTTTAGTTCAACGCTCAAGTCCATCGGCAAAGTTCATCACAAAGTTTAATGGTTTTGGTTCACACTCAATTAACTTGATCGATTCATCAGCCTTTGGTTCAAACAAAGGGTCCATCGAATGGTTCAAAGCCTTGGTTCATTGCGACAGGTTCAAATGCTTGCTTTAAAAGTGGCACATTTCAACCAAATGGCACATAGTGTTGAACCATTGAACCACCTTTGGTTCAAGTGGTTGGTTCAAATAGTTGGTTCAAGTGGTAGGCTGAAAGGCTCAGTTCAATGAATGAGTGGCACGTAGTGTTAAACTATTGAACTGTTGAACCATTTTTGGTTCAATCGGTCAGTTCAATGGCTTGTTTCAAGGGAGCATCCTAAAGCTAAAGGATAAGTGCCCTTGTAGAGGGTAGTTCTAGGTTCAAAAGCCCTTAGAGAGGGTAGAGAGCACTTTGAAGGCAACCAAAGAACTTTAAGGTAGAAAAAGATTCAGACAATTCTCATAGACTTTTTATCTGTGAGAAAATTGCCCACAGGAAAAACTCATAGAAAAAGCCCACAGAATAGGCTTGAAGGTATTTGACAAGGAGGGGGACATCCCAAAAGCCATCAAATTTATGAAGATAGACTAGTCATTGGTTTTCAAGCTATTATAGGCTCACGAACATCAAATTTCACACCAGGGAATCCAAAACGTGAAAGGCACCAAGTGGCAACTGTGAAATCTTTGACATGTTTTCTCTAAAGAAAGTAGAACATGCCATGTATCCCCTACAAGGTTAGGTGGAAGCCAACAAGTGTCAACACCCATCACCTCTTCCCTTTTGTCCCACAAATGCTATGGTAGGTCCTGACAAATTGCTAAAGAGAGTGGAAGTTACCATGTGTCATTTTCTACAGTGCTCTCTAGAGGTGTTTGAAGCTTCTATAGGTTTAGCAGGTACTGCCACATGTCCCATCATAAACTCAATGGAAACTACCATGCATCAACACCCACATTTCAAAGTTCCTTATGATTTTGAAAGGTACAGGTGTGTAGATGTCAAACTTTGTGGGAATGAGTAACTGTTGGTTTTCAAACAAATGGTGTGAACCCAAAGGAATTCAAAGAATAAAGTCCAAAAAGCCAAAGAACTAGTAGAGGTAACCTAAGAGATGAAGGGGCAGAAATTGAGAAGGCATCCTAGATGGCAAAAGGGAGGTAAGTGATATATGCAGTTGAATGATTACCTAGAGGTGTGAATAGGTGATGAACGGTGCAACTCATCTTCCCCATTTTGCATTAATGAGTAGGAAAGCAATGAAATGCCTTAAAGGAGTAGTCTTTTGTAGACAAATGGTGTAACCCATAATTTTACCTTGAAGCAAGGGGTCGACACAACATTACCTTTGTGTGGCTTTCCTCTTCCCAATGCCCAGAGTGCACATGGGTCATTTGTAAAAAGGGTGCCAAAAGGCCTCCTTTCTTCCTCTATATATTATAGACTTGTCATTTGGAAAAGGCATCTGTCACATTTGTAAGGTGAAGCCCTAGAAAATTTTCACCTAAAATCAATAAATGCATTTTTACCTCTATTCTGGTTAGATATCTCTATGTGCATCTAAGTGTTAGTTTTGTGTTTAGTCATTACTTTTTAATGCTTTCATAGGGTTAACACCAATGCACCTAGTGTCTATAAGGTGCCATTCCTACAAGTCATAGAGAGAGCTGCACTTGGAAGCACAGAGACAGAAGAAGCCACTATACAGTGTGCCCTTTCCACAACACCTATGGTGAGTCCCTATTTTTTGTGTGTTGTGTTGAAGCCTCCCTATTAATTTCCTATAGCCTGGTCCTTTTGCTAGTTTAAAGTGTACATATGTGTTTATATGATTTCAAGTGTGAGTGTGAGTAGGTCAAATCATTTGGCGCATCACCTCTTTTAGAGTAGATCTATTTTCCTACAATCTTTCTCCCTTTCCATGCCCCCCATTACATATCTATATATCTATATTAGCACTTATTGGAAAAACTCAGATGCATCAAAGGGAACTAGCCCTTACCTAGAGACTCTCCCCTCTAGCTTCGCTAGTCCCACAAGTGAGAGGAGAGTTTCCATTTTGACGTTTGGAAGGCAGGAGCTTGACTTCCTTCCCCTAGGTGCAATCCACTATGTCAATAGTTTTTGGCATGCTTGGTGGGACTCAGTAAAGTTTTAGGATTGATGCTAGTCTTGTTATATCAAATCAACTATTTTTATCATTTGGCAACTCTACTGGTAAGAACTTCATTTCCTAATCAAAGACCAGTCTGACTTCTTATGCCTAAAGTCACCATACGGTCCACTTCTAAGGGTGTTCCTTTTGACTTCATTGAGTTTCCTTTGAACTCAGAAAAAAGATTGAGGTTTGAGAGGACCCATCTCTATTTAGAAAACCACCTTCCTAGACCTACTGTAAGGAACACATATGCAATAGGGCCATAGTTACATCCTGTCATAGCTATGGCATTACCCTTTATGACTTTTCATGGTCAGAGCCCCTTAAATCTCTAACGTTATGACCCAATTCTAGGTGCAGTCCTCAAAAGTGTGCCTTCTTTTGATGGAGAGGGACCCATCACAATCATCAAACACATCAAAAATATTGCTAACCTTCACAATATTCACAATGTCATTGAGGAAAATATTGCAATCAGATTGCTGGCATTGTCTCTCAAGGGTAAAGCTCTTGAATGGTATGGGATTTTGACTATAAATTCAATTAGTTCTTGGAATGAATTTGGCACTCACTTGACAGACTATTTTGGGGAAAAGAGTGATCACCTCTTGCTCGTTGAGCAGCTGACTACCATGAAAAGGGCCCCACATGAATACATGCAGGATTTCAATGCTTAGTTTCAGAAGACATGGGATAGAATCCCCATTTTGGTAAAACTTAATCCTAGTTATGCTTTCTTATATTACTTAAAAGCATTAAACAGTGATATCACTTTTATGATACAATCCATGGGAGGACATGTGCTTCTTGCTACCTATGACATAGCTATAGCAGCTAAAAATTCCTTAGTGCAGGCTGGGAAAATAGCTCCTAGACCCCATATGCCACTTTTCCCTAAAATTTTGCCTCCAATTCAAACCACTACTCCCGCATTAGCTCCTCTGCCTAGCATAGAGAAACTAGCTACTAGTCCATCCAATGATCTTCATGAAGTTAAGAGTATGTTGTAAAGTATGTCAAATGAACTTTTGGCTCTTAAAAGGCAACAAGCTTAAAGCAACCAACCAAACCAAGGATACTAGTAGTATGGTCAAGCTCCTAGACCCCCTTTCCAAAATTACAATCAAGGATAGGGTCAACTTACTTAGACCAGACCCTTTCAAGGCTACAACCTAGGTGCCCCTTCATCATCTAAGGTCATGGTGCCCATTCAAAATAATCTGGTGTAGGAACAACCAAATTGTTCAACCATGGGATATGGTCAGGAGTAGGATATTTATACAAATGAAATGATGGGTTATTAACCAAATGTATAAGATAATCAAGTAGCCACCCATTCCTAAGTCTTTGAGGCTCCAATGCAACCCAACATGAGTAGCAGTCAGGCCCAACCTGATTCTACCCTCATGAATCATCTAGAAGGAGAATTTTATTTAGTCAATTATGTGGGCACTACAGACAATTAGGCTGACTGTGTTGCAGCCAATACAAGATTCAAAAGGAGAGCAATGGAAGAAACTCAGGCTGCTACCCAAATGTCAACAACACCTTCTTCATCACATGCAAATCAAAAGGTCCCAAGTTTCAGATCATCAGTTGTACCTTTAGCTCCTCAGCTTACACCTCAGGCTATGAATAATTCTAAAGAAATTTTGAAGGAAGGCAACCAACAAATCAATGTGGTTGACTAGATGAAGAAGTTGCACATGAACATCTCCTTGTGGGATTTACTATCAATACCAGGACAAAAGGACATGCTACCAAAAGAATTGCATGAGCTAAATGAACAAGCTGTCCCAGTAAAAGTTGATAACATTTTGATGATGAATGGATAGCCTTCCACCTTAGGTCAAGCCTAGAAAGAAGAAAAGGTCCCTCCCTTTTATGTGTCCTTGGTCATAGGAGATTTCTTGGTGTAAAATTGCATCATTGATACTGGAGCAAGCACCTCGATGATGCCCAAATGCATAGCTAACAAGTTGGGCTTGAAATACAAAGAAATGACCAAGGGAGTCCTACAGCTAGATGGAACTCTAGCAAAGACAATTAGGGTGGTAAGAGTTTTGAGCTTGATGCTTCATGCTTGCCCAACTTTCTCAATTCCTCATGATGTGGTAGTATGTCCCTCCCTACTTTGCCATCTGCTTATCCAAAGATTTTACATCCAAGATAGGCAGCTACTTAGTAGAAAATTGGTCTTATCTAGTTTTTAGAACCAAGTATGGGACTAAAGTCAAGATTGAATCCAAACCACTCCATAGAGATCATCTAAAACCTTACTTACTCAAGGTAGCAAATGTCAGCTATGCCATCATTGACTAGGAAGAGTTCCAAGTAGACCAATCTCCATCCTCTGGCCTTGAAGGAGTTGTAGACCTGCTCTTAGATGAATGGGGAAGTGACAAATTTGAGCATGATCCCTACAAGTACATAGAGGAGGTAGGCCTTGGAATTTATTGCATGCATGAAGAGGGTACTTTTGTACCAAATCTAATGAAGGCCAGCTAGGAAAGTTTATGTCTATGGCAGCTATTCTTTGATGGTTCAAGGAGTAAGTTGGGAGCTGGTGGTGGAGTGGTGTTGCTCTTTACTTCAAAAGAGAGGTATTTTTTAGCCTTTTGATTCCAATTTTCTTACACATCCAATGTTGTAGAATATGAATCCCTCATCCATAGCTTAGAGTGGGTGAGGAAAAGAGGAATCAAAGAGCTACAAGTGTTTGGTGACAATGAGTTGATTGTCAACTAGGTAAGAGGCCAAAATTTGATGAAGAATTCTCCTCTGAAGTCCTACAAACATAGGGTATGGGATTTAGTGGAAAATTTCTTTACTTTCAATATCACCTCTATTCCTAGAGAATAAACAAGCTGGCAACAATTGGTGCCCAGTTTGATATTGCTTAGGAAATAGGTTGAGACCATAGCTCACGTCACTTGAAAGTAGTGATCTAGCCTTTTGTACCTGACAACATCACTAACTATAAATATTTTAATAGTGATCAGCAAGTACCACTCTTCCTGCAAGAAGAAGTGAAATTCATTGCAAAAAACTAGGCAAAGCTACAGTAGCAATATGGTAGCCAAATTGTTCAGCTAAAGAACAATACACTCCCCAAAGGTTTGGTCACTCTAGAGAGTATTTTCAATGGAGATGACCAATTGAGAAGCGATAAGGTGTGCATTGCAAAAAAGGAGGAGCACCATGAGAAGGTGGAAATATTCAAAGACAAGCTGCTTGCACTTGGGAAAGTGTGCACAGACTAGGAAAGGTAGGCCTTCATCTTGTTGTGCCAAGAATTTGTTGATATCTTTGCTTGGGAGTATAGTGATTTGAAGGGTTTTGACCCAAGCTTAGCCCAACATATCATTGAGATAGAAGGTGCCAAGCCAATTAAGCAAACGTAGAGGCCTATCAACCCAATGATTGAGCCTCTCATGTGGAAGGAACTCACCAAGTCGGTTGAGTCCAAGATAATATTTCCAATCAAACACTCTTTTTGGCTAGCCAATCTTGTTCCTATTTGAAAAAATAATGGGGAGATTAGACTATGCATTGATTTTAGAGACCTCAATAGAGTCTCTTTGAAAGACCATTATACTCTCCCAAGCATGGAGCAGATCCTTCAGATGGTGATAGGTAGTGAGTGTTTCTCCCTCCTAGATGGGTATTCATGATACAACCAGATTTTGGTGTAAGACTGTGACCAACATAAGACAACCTTCACAACCAAGTGGGGAACATTTGCTTACAATAAAATGCCTTTTGAATTGTCTAATGCTGGTGCCACCTTCCAATGGGCTATGGACATGGCCTTTTAAGGCCTGATGAATAAGACTGTATTGGTATATCTTGATGATGTGATAGTTTTCTCCAAGGAAGTGAGCCAACACATGAAACACCTAAGGCAAATCTTTGAGAGTTGTAGAGAGTTTGGTATCTCTCTCAATCCTAAGAAATGCATGTTCACTATCCATGAGGGGAAGCTCCTTGGTCACATTATTTCTTTGGAGGGTTTGGCTATTGATCCAGAGAGAGTTTACTCCATCCTGGAGTTGTCCTTACCCAAACACAAGAAAGGCTTGCAAAGCTTCTTCAGTAAGATAAATTTCATATGGAGATTTATCCCAAATTTTGTGGAGATGGTTAAGCCATTGACCTCTATGCTGAGGAAGGGTGAGGAGTTCACATGGATAGTACAGAGAAAATATAGTTTTGAAGAAATCAAGGAAGCCATAGCTTGGGCTCCTACTTTGATCAACCCTGACTTCACCAAAGATTTCAACCTCTACACCTTCAGTAATGAAGAGGCAATCTCTGCCATGCTTACCCAAGCAAGTGATGATAACCTTGAGTAGCCAATTGTATTTTTTAGCCAAGGCCTAGAAGGTTTTGAAGTCAGATACACATAGGTGGAAAAACAAATCTTGGTGGTCATACGGAGTCTAAAGAAATTTAGACACATGCTGTCTAATAGCAGAATCCACCTCATAGTTCCACATCTTGATATCAAGGATTTCTTGATCAATGAAGATCTAAATGATAAGAGAGCATGGTGGATCACAAAGGTGATGGAATATGATGTAGATATCAAGATCACCAAACTGGTAAAAGGGAGAGACCTATGTGAAAACCTCACTATAGACTTTAAGCAGTAAAAGGAGGATGGTCTGCTAATCTTTGATGTAGCTAAAATAGAAGAACCAACTATCATGAAGGATTGGAGATTAAAGATGAGGCATTTCCTTCTCACTGATGAGTGCCCACACTCACTTGACATGACCAAGAGAAGGTATTTCAGACTCCAGTGTCTCTCTTATGCCCTGATTGATGGAGTGCTATTCAAGAAGGATCTCTAAGGAGTCTTTTTAAGATGCTTGGACTCAAGTTAGGCTAATAGGGTGCTATCTAAGTTCCATGATGGACCAGCCAGTGATCATTTTGCTCCTAGGGCTACTGCAACAAGAATAATGAGAGCTGGATATTTTTGGCCTACTCTTTTTAGGGACACCCATGCCTGGGTATGAAAGTGCTAGAAGTGTGTGCTTTTTGATGGGAAACAATGGTTGGCTACCATGCCTTTATAGCCTATTCAAGTGGAGCAACCATTCATGTAATGGTGCCTAGACTTCATAGGGATCATTAATACTCCCTCTAGTGCTAGACACAAGTGGGTCTTGACCACCATGGATTATTTCAAAAGATGGGTAAAGGCTATTGCTCTGAAGGAGGTTAATGAAAGTGCAGTCTTGGATTTTTATGAGGACTTAGTGGCAAGGTTCAGGGCTCTTGCAACCATAATCTCAGATAATGCGTTAACCTTTCTGGGAACCAAAACAAGTGAATGGGCAGTAAGGTATGGTATATATCTCAACACTTCATCCAATTAGTACCTATAAGGGAATGGACTGGTTGAGTCTACAAATAAGAACCTGATTAGGATTATCAAGTGAACCATGGTGGAAAATTAGAGGACTTGGCACGCCAAGTTGAAAATAGCCCTATGGGCAGATAGGGTCACCCTAAAGAGGGCAATTGGCAACTTGTCATACACACTCGTTTATGGAAGGGAAGCTAGGCTCCCCATTTCACTCGAGTTTCCAGCCTTGGATCTCACTCACTATATGCAATTAGAAGAAGGAAATAACATGGAGGTTAGGCTATGCAAGCTGATGAAACTCCAAGAGGCAAGGGACTAGGCTATGGCTTCTATGACCAGCTGCCAATAGCAAGTGAAGAGACACTTCAACAAGAAATATTCATCAAAATGTTTCTCTAAAGGAGACATTGTCTTGAAATGGGATGAAGACCGAGCTAAGCCTAGAAAGCATGCAAATTTTGATGCCCTATGGAGTGGCCCATACATAATCACTCAGTGTAAGCAGCATAATGCATTCCAACTCTTTAGGTTGGATGCTGAAGAACTATATATCCCAGTTAATGGGATACATCTTAAGTATTGCCATTGTGTCCCTTTTCATCATGTATATATTTCCCTTGCTTTTCTCCTACTTTCCCTAAGTGCTTTTAGCACATGTTAGTAGTTTTCTTTGCTTTGTGTGTTTTTTCATTTCCTTTTGAGGTAAATCTTCATTTTTGGTTCTAGAATTTATCAGAGCTATGGCTGATCTTTAAGTTACAATCTGACTCCATGCCCAATGGATTTTGAGGCAACTAGATTCTAAGCATAACAAGCATACTTCCCTTGGGAGTCACCAATTTGTTAACCATTTTATGCTCAACAGGCCAAAAAAATTGGTCCCCTTCTATCCCTGCTATTCCAGGGCATTTCAATTTTTGATTTTGCATGAATTTGTCCATTTCTATGGACTCTGCAGGTCTATTTCTATGGACTCTACATGAGAAGTTTCTTTGGATTTTGTAAAGAAGATTTTTCTATAGACTTTGTAGGTTAGTCATTTGGTGCATGAAGAATTAGTTAAAAAAGTGTTGGGTGTTACAAGGATTCTTCAGGCTCTTGTCTAAATAAATTCACAAAGAAGGTTGGCATCTTTGAACCATTGAACTGGTTCAATGCCTTGGTTCAATGTTATAGTTCAACGCTCAAGTTCACCAGCAAAGTTCATCATAAAGTTTAATGGTTTTGGTTCACACTCGGTTCACTCGATCAGTTCATCGGCCTTTGGTTTAAACAAAGGGTTCATCAGATGGTTCAAAGCCTTGGTTCATTATGACAGGTTTAAAGGCTTGCTTTAAAAGTGGCACAGTTCAATCAAATGGTGCATAGTGTTGAATCATTGAACCATCTTTGGTTCAAGCAGTTGGTTCAACTAGTAGCCTCAAAGGCTCAGTTTAATGAATGAGTGGCACATAGTGTTAAACTGTTGAACCGTTGAACCATTTTTGGTTCAATTGGTTGGTTTAATGGCTTGGTTTAAGGGAGTGTCCTAAAGCTAAAGGACAAGTACCCTTGCGGAGGGTAGTTGTAGGTTTAAAAGCCCTTGCAGAGGGAAGGGAGTAGTTCAAAGGCATCCAAAGAAAGTGAAGGTAGCAAAATATTGAGACAATTCTCGTGAACTTTTTATTTGTGAGGAAATTGCCCATAGGAAAAACCCATAAAAAAAGCCTACAAAATAGGCCTGAAGGAATTTTCCAAGGACAGTGATGTCTCGAAAGCTATCAAATTTAAGAAGATAGACTAGCCATTGGTTTTCAAGCTATTATGGGCCCATGAATGTCAAATTTCACACTAGGGAATCCAAAGTGTGGAAGGTGCCAAGTGCCAACCACAAAAGCTTTGACATGTTTTCTCTAAATAAAGTAGAATGTGCCATGTATTCCTTGTAAGGTTTGGTGGAAGTTGACAAGTGTTAGCACCCATTTCCTCTTCCCTTTTGTCCCATGAACACTATGGCAGGCCCCGATGAACTGATAAAGAGCAGAAGCTACCATGCACCATTTTTTGTAGTACTCTCCAAATGTGTTTGAAGCTTCTATAGTTTTAGCGGGTACTACCACATGTCCCATCATAAACTCAGTGGAAACCACCATGAGTTGGCATCTATGGTTCAAAGTGACTTATGAGTTTCAAAGTGATAGGTGTGCATACGTCAAAATTTACAAGAATGAGTAACTGTTGGTTTTCAAACAAATGGTGTGAACCCAAAGGAATTTAAAGACTAAAGTCTAGAAAGCCAAAGAACTAGTAGAGGTAACCTAAGAGACAAAGGGGTAGAAATTGAGAAGGCAGCCTAGATGGCAAAAAGGAGGTAAGTTATATCTACAGTTGAAAAAGTGTCTGCCAATTGATTGCCTAGAGGCATGAATAGGTGATGAACAACACAACTCATCTTCCCCATTCTACATTAATGAGTAGGCAAGCCGTAAAATGCCTTAAAGGAGTAGTCTTTTGTAGACAAATAGTGTGGCCCATAATTTCACCTTGAAGTAAGGGGCTGACACAACATTACCTTTGAGCGACTTTCCTCTTCCCAATGCCTAGAGTGCACATGGGTCATTTGTAAAAAGGTTGCCAAAAGGCCTCCTTTCTTCATCTATATACTGTAGACTTGTCATTTGGAAAAGGCAACTATCACATTTTTAAGGTGAAGCCCTAGAAAATTTTCACCTAAAATCAATAAACACATATTTACCTCTATTCTAGTTAGATATCTCTGTGTGTGTCTGAGTGTTAGTTTTGTGTTTAGTCATTGCTTTCTAAAGCTTTCATAGGGTTCACACCAATGCACCTAGTGTCTATAATGTGCCATTCCTGCAAGTGACAAGGAGAGCTGCACCTAAAAGCATAGAGATAGAAGAAGCCACTATACAATGTACCCTTTCCATAACACCTATGGTGAGTCCTTATTTTTTGTGTGTTGTTTTGAAGCCTTCCTATTAATTTCCTATAGCCTAGTGCTTTTTCTAGTTTAAAGTGTACATATGTGTTTGTATGATTTCAAGTATGAATGTGAGTAGGTCGAATCATTTAGTGCATCACCTCTTTTAGAGTAGTTATATTTTCCTGTAATCTCTCTCCCTTTTCATCCCCCCATTACATATCTATATATCTATATTAGCACTTATTGGAACAACTCAAATGCATCAAAGGGAGCTAGCCCTTACCTAGAGACTCTCCCCTCTAGCTTAACCAGTCCCATAGGTGAGAGGGGAGTTTCCATTTTGACGTGTGGAAGGTGGGAGCTTAGCCTCCTGCCCTCGGGTGTAATCCACTACGTCAACAAGTTACTTGACCAAATTAGGGTGTCAACACTTATACACTTAGAAAACTTAGACATTCACTATTTCTCTCAGTTTTGGACCTTTCACTCTTTTACATTTCTTTCATCTACTCTATCTTATTCCCCTTAGCCTTTATCTTAGTTTGACCAGTCTTGTGTTGGTGACCCAATATTTTTATCTTTCCTAGAATGATTAAAATATAGTTATATTCCACATTTTAATATTTTAAGCCTATACCTACTTTCTTACTTCCTAGACACTAATGTTTGAGATAGACACCTATGGTGACGCTAGTGTCTTGACTCGATGCAAGTGTCAATTTCCCTAAAATAATATATTTTTAAAGTGAAATGTATCCTACTGATCAACCTATCTTATTTAGCATGAGTTATTTCTCCAAATGTATTGATATAAATATAAGATCAACCCTCATTCATTCACAACCTAAAAACTTCTTACATACTCACCAAGAAACTTATAAAAGGCATTAAATCAAGTACTCAATGAAGTAAAGCTCCATATTTTATCTTATTTACATACACATAATTAGGATAGAAAAAACATAGGTCTAAAATACTTAATAAAAAACATAAGAGATATTTTTTAAGTTAAAACCTAGGTCATTATTGTACTTACTTGTCACATATTGCATGATTCACACACAATATAACATGTAGGGGAGAATGATAGTAGTATAAGGCCCTTTTTAGAGTATTAGATATGTTGTAAGTGTTCACTAAAATAGGGGTTTTAGGGGTCATATCAATACCATGTTCCTAGTAACCCATTTTCCCTCAAGGTCACCTTAAAGATGAAGAGTTAGGGTTTTGATATTTCATGAGGAGTGATAGTCCATAACCCAGATCTAAATTCACTAGAACAAGGTGAAGAATAATACAAAAGTATCTAAGTGGTTGCATCTTTTCCTAGAAGATATTATATATATGACACATATGTCTAACTTAGATAGTGTTATCGACACAACCATCCCAGGCTAACAAAAGTGTCCATAGATCTAGAGACACTTAACCAATAATCAAGCAATTGTTATTGAATCATCTTCTACTATTTTTTGGTCTATTCTAGTTATATAACTATGTTAACATCAAAACCATCTAAGTACATTAGTTATTTTTCATTTCTATACATATCTTAGTTTCAATTTTATATATTTATCCTATTATTAGTTTTATAAATTTAACATATGTTATATTTGAGTTTAGCACCCAATTGGCCTACTATAGAGAGAGTTTATCACCCTTATGCCCTAGGCTATCTCTATCCCCTTTAACCATAGTTTTTTCAATCTAGATTTTTAGGGTTAAAAATATACTAATTCTAAGAATATGTTAAATATATAAAGTAAAATATTCAATGTTTTGATAATAGTAATGCAAAGGATAAAATCTACTTATCTTATACACTGATGCACAGGAAAATATAATTACTATAGGTGCATGAGTGGATTGTTTGAATATTGGATCCCATCATTAGGTTCTAAATATTTAATTTCACCATTACAGACACTTACATCACCTTATGGATAGTAGTATTTATTCTAATGTGCTTATTCTACCTCTAGTTCACTATACAAATTATTGTGTGTTTTCTATAGATCACACCTACACATGTAGGGTTCATTGTCAAATTTTAGATTCTTTGTTTAAATCACATGTACAAGTTCTCAATATTATTATTTTTATTATAACCATATATCCTTAAATTAGTACATGCCTATTAAAAAAATAGAGGTTAGTGGGCTCAAGTAAAGTTGAGCTAAGCTCAAAGACCCTTATGTCAGTATAAGTTGCATACACAACCAATAATCTAAATAAGGAATTATATACTTTTTGTTATTCTTATGAGTGGACTTATGAGTGAACAATGGTGTAATATGTTATATGTAATTTCATGTAGTGATCTATCTTAAAACTTGACAAATGATGCTCATCAGGTGTTATTTGAATGCTTCATTATTTTATAATATTGCTCCTATGATTAATATTTAAATTAGGAAGAATAGAGTGATTTTGTAAGCTTGAGAGGTAATTTTGCTTAGTAAATATTAGATGTGTGCTTAAAAATATTATATGATAATGAATGGTATTTGATTTTTAAATATATAATAATTTTTGAAAATAATCTCATAAATGGTCAATCAAGACAAAAATACCAACCCATATATATTAAAAGATATACAAATTTGAATTTTTGTAAAGTACACACAATAGCATTGTAACTAGGACACTAACATCAGTGTTATGATCTAACCTTGAATATTAGTTTCTAGGAGAATATAAAACTATTTAAGCTCTATAACTAATAGTGAAGGATATATATTAAGTTTTATTCATATTTTGGGATACAAGTGATCTAGGTAATCATAAATTAGGGTTAGATAATAAGATAAGCATTTAGGCATAGTGAGATGGAAAAGATAGCCTTTTGGTAGTGGGAAAGTTAGTAATTAGATGGTAGAGCCTACATTGATATTATTAAAGTGTGAAATACTAGATTATCATGATAAACCTATATTTTAATATCTACAAAAACTATTCATTAGAGTTTGGATGAAAAGTACACATAGTGGATAGTTTACATTGCATCCCTATCTACTTAGTGCTCACTTATCCTCAATGGACAAAGTATTATGAAACTAGAGTGATAGTGAAGAATATTATGATTAGGGATGAATAGGAATAAATAATGGAAGTCATGAATATGTTCTTATTAATTTCAATAAATTGAAATCTTTCATATAGTTAAATGGTTATCAGAATGGTGAGTTGGTTAGTCAAGGAAAATATGTCAATGATAAGCATTTTTTAGTCATATAAAAATGTCACTTGAGTGCTAAGAGTGTTACTTGAGAGAAACTATTCATATATTAGTGTAAGACTTATCTTAAGGCATATTTAGACACCTATATATCCTTCATGTAGGACACACACATCCTTAAATATCACTAAATTTGTCCTAGACCTTCACTTTAACATATTGGCCCCTAGTGACTTAAGTTATACCACCTAGACACTAATACCATAATTTGGATAGTAGAAACAATGGTCTTAATGTCCCAATTTGGGTGTTATTGTCCTTTTCCCACCTTTTATCACTGGTAGATATCTTTTCAAATAAATAACCACCTAGGGTCAATTGAGACATATTTTTACACTCACACAAGAACTATAATAATTTGTATACATGAATTTTACCCCTTTATTCATTATATGTAAATTAGATGCAATAACAAAAACTAACTCATAACAATTTGTGCATAATCAAGGTTATTAATACTTATTCTACTCTACTTTTGCATACAATTATCTACAACCATCCCAAGATATGAATACTTAGATTTCTAATTTCTAGCATCACTCAAATCACTCAAATTAGTATTCACAATAACTTCACTTACACTTTGACTATCACTTAGGTGGGGTAAACTACATTGGGCTTGATCTCTCCTTAGAGTATTGGTATGTAGGTAATTCCCATCATAACAAGGTGTTCAAGATGTCTATCCTACCCCACTAACATCATATTTTGATACTTGTGCCAATTATATGCCCTAACAACTTATAGGTCTAGGATTTACCTAAAAAATTAGTCAAAATAGGTATATGACAAGGAATCAGCACTTGTGCACACAAGAATAGGCTTTGTATACTCTAACATAGGTGCACCTAGAATCTTATAGTAGTTACGCATAGAGGACACTAGTGCCAAAATGAGGACACTAGTGCCATTGGATCTAATGTCTATTTAGGGCATTTCTATTCAAGAAGGGTTTTGACACTTGTATCTTGTCTACACCACTCATATTAGTTTATTATAAGTACTTGTTTTTATCATTTATTTTTATTTTTAGAAAGGTCAAGCTAAGTCAATTCTATTAAAAATAAGTGGCTATGTTTATTGTATAATTTATACCTAGTATACTATACTTAATCCCTTTAACAACCTAAGCTAAAAGTCCATAACCCTAAAAATTCAATCATTTAGTGAACCTAACTTACTTTGAGAAATTTATTTCAAACCCTAGTTTGTAATGTTTTTAAATTGTTTTGACCCTTTTTTATGGGAAATCAAACACCTTATAAAATTTGAACCATAACTTGGATTTGAGTTCCATTTTTTTCAAAAGTGCATGTTTTTTTTATTATCTTTCCATTGGTGTAATTAAATTAAAAAAATGCACTATTTGATAAAGTGCCACATTTTAGGTAGTCTCTTCACATTGGTTGTGCTACCTTTGCTTACGATTTATGATGACATTTTAGTGGTGACACATTTTGATATGTTTTGAGAATTTATTGAGGTATTGTTAATTATTTTTCACATATATTATCTCTTTCATTTGTCATAAATCAAAGGGTGAGGTCTGGTTTGATAAGAGGTCAGACCCCTTCATAGGCAACACAAAATTCCTTCTTACTTCTAATAGATTTCATTGTCATCTTTTGTTACACTCATAGACACATTTTGATCTCAGTCTGACATCTTATTCTTGAGTGTAAATTATCACTACTACAAGATTTAATGTGCTATGGGCCTTACATTGTGCTTTGCACATGCACTATCTCAGATGCATTTTTGGTTGAGCCTAGCATCTTTTTGACTATGCTTTGCATGTTGTTTTTAGATATAAGTACTTATTTTTAGTTTTATAAAGGTAAAGCTAAGTAAATTCTATTATAAATAAGTGGCTATATTTATTGTATAATTTATACCTAATATATTGTACTTAGTCCCTTTAATATAGGGCTAAAACTTCATAACCCTAAAAATTCAAATCATTTGGTGAACCTGACTTACTTAGAGAACATTCTTTCAAACCCTAGTGAACCATCAATGTTTACCTTCTTAATTATAGAATATAATATTTTTTTAGTTTTCAACCTTTCATCATGATTTCCATGATGGAAGCCATTGTTTACTTCTTGGTGCAATGCTTGGTGGTTTTTATTTCATGCTTATTACCCACCATTGGTAAAATGATGTATATATATGTCACTCCTTTCATGTATCACATTATCACTTGGTTTTTTTAACACATTGCTCCACCCTCTCTTGAGTCCCACTTCTATAAGGAGAATTGTTGCATGGCTCACTTTGAATTATATCCATTCATTACTCAATGATAAAGAGCTTGAAGGAATCCTTTTGTTTTTCCCCCACCTAGGCTAGTTGATTAACTTCACTCCCATCCCTCTATTACTCATCCTTGAAAATAATTATATCTTATGCTTTGAATTGTTACTAGATAGAAAAAGATTCCCCCTCATCTTATATAATAAAAACTTAATCCCACCATCCCTACTCATATCTAATGCACTACAATAGGACCTAGGGATCAAAATAGAACATTTGATATTGTGTATTAATTAAGAATCACATTGGCTAATATCTCCATATCAGAATTACTTCAATGGGTAACTAGTTTCAAAGATATTATTTTTTAACACTCAATCATACATGTTTGCCTCATGACACAAATCTAACTTACTTTGAATCTATCATGAAAACTATCAAGGACATTGAGGATGTTATATATTTTTATAATGAGGATTTTCCCTCTTAGTTAGTTATTGATCAGAAGCTCCCACTATCCACTCATGACTAAATCAATAACCCCATTATTAAATGAGTTATAATTGATAGTGGTTCATGAATTAACATATGCAACCTCACATTTATAAATACTATATGGGTTGATATAGCATCCATTCAAAAGACATATAAGAACATCATAGGTTTTGATAACATTCCTAAACAAATATGGGGTTTTATTACATTATATATCACAATTGGACCAAAAACCTTACCTACATAGTTTTAGGTGATGCCTAATAATTTGAAGTACAACCTATTACTTGGGAGATATTGAATACATGGATGCATACCATATCCTCTACCCTAAAAAAATGCATAAAGTTTTTACATGATGGATACTTATATAGTTGTCTAAAAAATAATAAACCATTCAGATATTACAGAGTCACCAAGTCTACCACCCCAATTACATCCATATATTGCATAACTCATGTTCTTATAAAGTTTCCACCTCAAAATATTATGATAAATAATATGCATACACATGAGGTTGAGGAATATATCATCACTATTCCTACATACATTCCAAATCTTCCTAAAACATGGTTGCCTTCAACCATGATGGAGGAGGACCCTCCTATAGTATAGTTATCCCCACCCATGATAGATGATCTGATTCTCACATAAAAATTATTGTTGATATTTTTGTGCCACAAATATCAAAACACCTTATACCCTAATAGAGACCCATAAATTTTTTGAGAAAACTCTTTAAAAGCAACTTGAATAACTTTTACCAAGACCCAAGTAGAAACTAGAGATCTCTACAATTTACAACTTTGTAATGTTGTAAAGTGCACCCAAACCTCCACTTTCTTGGTTACCAAATGCCTAGTAGAAATTAGAACTTGTATCACACATTGCAACTTTGAAAATTACAAAATGTGATCATAACTATAATTTCTACTCTTACTTGATATTTTTGTGGATTAAAACTCTAGTTACACTTTACAACTTTGAAAAGTTGCAAAGTGCAACATAAACTCCACTTTCTACCATTGGACACTACTCCATGATAATTTCAACTCCCACTATACTGTGAAACTTTGAAAAGTTTCAAAGTGTAACTAGGGTTTTACTACCCAAATCCATAAAATTTATCACCTCCAACAAAGCCCTCAATGGGAAGTGGATTATAAAAACCAAATTACAAAATTGCAAACATGAAAAATTATAAAGTGACATCATGGACTTGATTTTCTATCATATATCTATCTACCACCATTATAAGAAATTATTACAAGTCAAAGATAGAGCTTCCTTTTCAAAGTGATATCATGATCCAAAGCTCCATAGCCAAGCAATGTCATGTACTAAATTTGCCATTACTAATCCCTATGTACACAAACATGATATTTTTCTAGGTCACTTGAATTTCCTTAAATCACTACCATTTGATCTAATTAGAAAAGTATAGGATTTTATACCAAAATTTAGTTTTTTATCTTTCAAATTATCAAAAGAGTATTTTTTGCATTTTCCCATTTTTATCATTCATATGCTACTAGTCTAGATAATTGTTTTCTTTAAATATTTTTCAAATAAATTTAGGGTTTGTGTTAATACTATCAATTTGAAATATTCCCATAAGATCTCTTGAAAAAAATTTATTTGAAATACCTCCTATTATTACAAGATCAAACCCTACATATATTTTATTTGTAGAAACACATAAAAACCTTGATAGAGATTCCCCTTACTTTAACAACTCTAAGTTCCCATCAGAAGCCCAACTTGATTATACAAACTATTTTCCCACTAGACATTTTATTAGACTTTAAAAGTGAAATTTCAAGTCAAAACCCTAATGAAATTTTTTTCTAGACTTTACAATTGTAAGTGCACATTATACCTCAGATGGATTTTTTTACTACAAAAGCATAATAAAAGCCCACTAAGCTTAAAGCAGAAAAATAACCTGTAATTGCAAGCCCAAATATTGACCAACTCTCTATATGGTTTCCTACACCCATTTACCTAGTTTAAATTTTTAGGAAGGAGATGAAGTTAAATTCAAAAGGACCTAGTTTCCCATCTAGACTGAATTCAAACACCAATGAGATAACTGACATAAATCTAGGTCACATAGATTTTTAAAAAAATTAAAATAGAGTAAATGTGTAATTTAAGAATGATTAGATTTAGAGAATATATAATAGTGGTTTTCCCTAGGATGTATCCTTCCCACTCTTAATACAAATCCCTAAGTTTGTACTCACCATGGATAAACACTATGATGCTCAAAAGAGGGAAGTAGTGAATAATAAAGGAGAGACGATTTTGAATCTTGATCCTAATTTCATTGATACTATGTTCATAATCCTTGAATATGAAAGCTACTTATATATTACTCTTTATTACTTAAATTTTTTTGACAAATATGATAATGTAACCTATCTACAAGTTTTAAACAAACATTAGTTAAAAACCCCTAGATCTACAACCTCAAGAATGCCTAAAAACTTCTCTAGGATAAACTTCAAGGATGAAATAGGAGATATCATTATACTCTTGTACAAAGTTACAAGTAACACAAATGAAAATAATTATCAAGATTAGATGCACCATTATATCTAAGGAATCCATATGAACAAATAAAACATTCACTAGGCCTAATTGATAATTGAATCCATTCACAAGTAATTGATCGAAGTCTAAACTACAAGTAAATTTTCTATGACCTCTTATATTGTCTATATCTTAGAAAAAGGGATGGAATTCTATAGATTGAACATAATTCTATATCACATCAACAAAGTTTATAATTTCTACCCTAATCTCACCTTTGAGGTGATAAAACAATAATTCAAAAGGGTTAATGGTGATTTTGTATACTATATTATAATCATGTTTGAATAAGAAATAAGGATAAGAATTTTTGATGTTGTAATAGAAGAAATAAAAAATTAGGGAGCATACTTTGTTTAATTCCTCACATATTCATACACCAAAGTTGGTGGTTTTAGTGGGTGTCCTTACACCCTCCCTAGGTATGTAAGTGATAAATGGGCCTTAATGGAACTAGTGACACAACTAGTGGAAACTCACAAGTTTTTATCAAGTAGGCACAAGACAAGGATCCACTTCCCTATAAATATAGGGAGATACACCTACCCTTATCCATTAGAGGAAAAATATGTAGATGCAAAGGTGACCCAAATGAGCATGAGAGCTCTTGATGATAGAACGTTCTATGATATGATTGGTTTTGTTACTAGTATAGTGGCTAACACATACTTCCACATTCCTTTTTATGAAGATTAATGAGAAGATATAGAGGATGAAAAATAAAATAGGTTAAGATATTATTATATAATAACCCTAAAACAAATAAAAACCTATGATATGGATCCAGTCCCTAAAGATTTGAAATATGAAGAGTAGTTAGTAGATAGGGTGTACTATGATAATCAAATATATCTCCAACCTATTCCCCAAGTCTAGTGATCTACACCAGAATCCTTCTCCTTGTTAAATAGGACTACCATAGTTATAAATAAAACATTTAATTGGTTAAGGAATAAGAGGGTTAAAATAACTAAGGAGACCCTGAATATCATAAATAGGCTCATAAAAGTAAAGGATAAGGGTGTGGTGGAAGCAACATAAAGCTCTGGTAGTAGAACTCAAATAGATCAGGTAGTGGGGCCAATTATTTTGTGTAATCAAAAACAAAAGTAGAAGGTAAGAAGGGATTATTCCATTAGCCAATATCCATTAGCCTATCTAATGGATCAAACACCATCAATTTTCAAGATGACACAACTATTATCCAACTAAATACAATAATCCCTCCTTTCTCCATTACCCAGTCAACACAAACAATTACCCCTACTATTTCTACCAGCACACCAGTGTATGTAATTGTTCCTTAATTTGACACACCTATGCAAATGAATCCATTAGAAATAATCCAATCAACATAGTTGGATACCCCAACTCCACCTTCACTTCCCTATTCTATAATCACTTCCACCTCATCCCCTACATCTAATACCACCCCATTAATCACTAATACCACCTAACAATACATGGATATTGACTTAGTCATTATGACTATAATCCTACTAACCATCCCAACCATTGGGATAGATTCAATTTAATTTTCATCTTCCATCACACTACCCATTTCATCCACTCTAAGTATTTCCAACAAGTTAATTAATTAATTTTCAGCTTGGAATCCACCATTCCATAGGTTCCCTTATTCCAACCACATGTGCCTACCTATCCACCTATGTCACTTCCAAATTTTGCACCCTTGGTAAGCACATCCACATCCACTTCACCCATCTAATTATCCTTTCCTACTTCCACTCTCACATTAAACCAATACCCCACCAAGGAGGTGTAAATAGAGATACACATTAAAATAACTAAGGATACTTAGCCCACCAATGGGGAAGAGATAGAAAATCATCAACTAAGGATTTAGTGGTAATATTAGTGTAATATATGCCACTTGTCATGATAACCATTAGTGTATCAGATTCATCTACAAACTCATAGATAAAAATTCCTATTGGAACAACACAATATTCATAAGTACCCATTCCAAGTTGCATAACATAATCAGTGTCAAAGAAAAGGAAATATATGATATCTCCCAACACTATGGATTTTGGTCTATTGGAAGTAACCAAATGACCAAATACAAGCATTGGGACCATCTCTATAATATCATATGATGTAAAATGGGAAAAATATGTGGAGATAGCATTTTTGCCACCATAAAAACAAAATGAAGATTTAGTGGTGAGGGATTATCAGATATATAAAGTGACCTTGAGTCATCAAATAAGAAAAGGACTGAAGAATGATGTTCAGTCAATTTAAATCTCTCTTTTTAAGAAAATGGACAATGACAAGGTGATTGAAGATGAACTGAAGAATAAAGTTGAGTAGTTGATAGTTGCCTTAAGAAAGTTTATAGATCCAACAAATCCACTTGATACTACCTAGCCAACTCAATCTCTCTCTCAGTTCCCTAACAAAGAAACATTTGAGATAGCGATAGACATTTGTACAATGTGAAGGGTTATAAAACATTGGGTTGTTGAACTAATCAAAAATGGAAGGAGAGTAATAAAACTAGCCATGGACTACTATAGACTTTGAAGGATGATCATGCATCTCTAAAGATAGAGATAAACAAATATGATGAAGAGATTTAAATGTTGAAATTATAATTTCATAAATTATAGGCTATTAACATAATTGAGATTGACACCCTTGTGTAAGAAAATATATTAAATAATCCTTTAGAACATGAATATTTGGATAGGGAAGATAAATTAACAATTGGAATACTCAGCCAGAGTATTGAGAAGGCTAAAAACACATGTGATAAGGCCACAAATATAATTTATGATATTGAAGATTTACTTGGTAAATCTTCATGTGATGTAGCAGATCACTAGGATGAAATCTTACTATTCAACAGGTCCAATATAAATTCAAAGAGGTAGTTAAGAAAGAATCAACACATAATATAACTTTCAACTTGAATTCCATTCACCAGTTCATCAAGTATCATAATACACTTGATCAAATGGGAAAATACATCCAAGTCTATAGATCTACTTCTAGAGAACTATCTAAAGTATTAGAATAATGTGAGATCAACAACCTTTGCACATTTGGTCTTAAAGAAGAGTGACTTCAAGATATACTTAGTAGCTTCAATGCTTATATTGAGAATATAAAAGAAAAAAGGATAAGGAATATTCAAAAATCACTATTTTAGATTGATTATGTTGATTATTTGAAACACGTTATATAAATTATAATTTTTGTAAGATACATTGTAAAGTTACAAGTTATAAATTATAACTATTATTTTGACATATCTTATCTTTAACTTGAGAAATAGTTACTTGTAATTATCAATTATCTTTTTGTCAGGCTTTAAGTTGGAAAAGTGAAACTTGTCTTTTGCACTTTTCATTTTGACACGTTTGAATTAATTTAGTTGTAAAAAATCATGTTATAATTTGCACTTTCCCTTTTGTCAAGTTGAATGAATTAAAATTTGTAAAAGTCTCAACTATAAATTATAAGCTAGGTTTTGCAAGTTATATCTTAAAATATCCAAATGTTTTAAGAATTCAATTTTGATCAAGTCATAATTATTTTTGGAACTATTAGAGAGTTCTCAATGATTTCATGGTGATGTCATGGTAAATCTTCATGTGATGTAGCAGATCACCAGGATGAACTCTTACTATTCAATAGGTCCCATATAAATTCAAAGAGGTAGTTAAGAAAGAATCAACACATAATATAACTTTCAACTTGAATTCCATTCACTAGTTCATCAAGTATCATAATACACTTGATCAAATGGGAAAATACATCCAAGTCTACATATCTACTTCTAGAGAACTATCTAAAGTATTAGAATAATGTGATATCAACAACCTTTGCACATTTGGTCTTAAATAAGAGTGACTTCAAGATATACTTAGTAGCTTGAATGCTTATATTGAGAATATAAAAGAAAAAAGGATAAGGAATATTCAAAAATCACTATTTTAGATTGATAATGTTCATTATTTGAAACACATTATAGAAATTATAAATTTTGTAAGATACATTGTAAAGTTACAAGTTATAAATTATAACTATTATTTTGGCATATCTTATCTTTAACTTGAGAAATAGTTACTTATAATTATCAATTATCTTTTTGTCAAGCTTTAAGTTGGAAAAGTGCAACTTGTATTTTGCACTTTTCGTTTTGACAAGTTTGAATTAATTTAGTTCTAAAAAATCATGTTATAATCTACACTTTCCCTTTTGTCAAGTTGAATGAATTAAAATTTCTAAAAGTCTCAACGATAAATTATAAGTTAGGTTTTGCAAGTTATATCTTAAAATATCCAAATGTTTTAAGCATTCAATTTTCATCAGGTCATAGTTCATTTTGGAACTATTAGAGAGTTCTCAATGATTTCATGGTGATGTCATGGTAAATCTTCATGTGATGTAGCAGATCACCAGGATGAACTCTTACTATTCAAGAGGTCCAACATAAATTCAAAGAGGTAGTTAAGAAAGAATCAACACATAATATAACTTTCAACTTGAATTCCATTCACCAGTTCATCAAGTATCATAATACACTTGATCAAATGGGAAAATACATCCAAGTCTACAGATCTACTTCTAGAGAACTATCTAAAGTAATAGAATAATGTGAGATCAACAACCTTTACACATTTGGTCTTAAATAAGAGTGACTTCAAGATATACTTAGTAGATTCAATGCTTATATTGAGAATATAAAAGAAAAAAGGATAAGGAATATTCAAAAATCACTATTTTAGATTGATTATGTTGATTATTTGAAACACGTTTTATAAATTATAATTTTTGTAAGATGCATTGTAAAGTTACAAGTTATAAATTATAACTATTATTTTGACATATCTTATCTTTAACTTGAGAAATAGTTACTTGTAATTATCAATTATCATTTTGTCAGGCTTTAAATTGTAAAAGTGCAACTTGTATTTTTCACTTTTCCTTTTGACAAGTTTGAATTAATTTAGTTTTAAAAAATCATGTTATAATCTGCACTTTCCCTTTTATCAAGTTGAATGAATTAAAATTTGTAAAAGTCTCAACTATAAATTATAAGTTAGGTTTTGCAGGTTATATCTTAAAATATCCAAATGTTATAAGAATTCAATTTTGATCAAGTCATAGTTCATTTTGGAAGTATTAGAGAGTTCTCAATGATTTCATGGTGATGTCATGGTAAATCTTCATGTGATGTAGCAGATCACCAGGATGAATTCTTACTATTCAATAGGTCCAATATAAATTCAAAGAGGTAGTTAAGAAAGAATCAACACATAATATAACTTTCAACTTGAATTCCATTCACCAGTTCATCAAGTATCATAATACAGTTGATCAAATGGGAAAATACATCCAAGTCTACAGACCTACTTCTAGAGAACTATCTAAAGTATTATAATAATGTGAGATCAACAACCTTTGCACATTTGGTCTTAAAGAAGAGTGACTTCAAGATATACTTAGTAGCTTCAATGCTTATATTGAGAATATAAAAGAAAAAAGGATAAGGAATATCAAAATCACTATTTTAGATTGATTATGTTGATTATTTGATACACATTATATAAATTATAATTTTTGTAAGATACATTGTAAAGTTACAAGTTATAAATTATAACTATTATTTTGACATATCTTATCTTTAACTTGAGAAATAGTTACTTGTAATTATCAATTATCATTTTGTCAGGCTTTAAGTTCGAAAAGTGCAACTTGTATTTTGCACTTTTCCTTTTGACAAGTTTGAATTAATTTAGTTTTAAAAAATCATGTTATAATCTGAACTTTCCCTTTTGTCAAGTTGAATGAATTAAAATTTGTAAAAGTCTCAACTATAAATTATAAGTTAAGTTTTTCAAGTTATATCTTAAAATATCCAAATGTTATAAGAATTCAATTTTGATCATGTCATAGTTCATTATGGATCTATTAGAGAGTTCTCAATGATTTCATGGTGATGTCATGGTAAATCTTCATGTGATGTAGCAGATCACCAGGATGAATTCTTACTATTCAATAGGTCCAATATAAATTCAAAGAGGTAGTTAAGAAAGAATCAACACATAATATAACTTTCAACTTAAATTTCATTCACTAGTTCATCAAGTATCATAATACACTTGATCAAATGGGAAAATACATCCACGTCTACAGACCTACTTCTAGAGAACTATCTAAAGTATTATAATAATGTGAGATCAACAACCTTTGCACATTTGGTCTTAAATAAGAGTGACTTCAAGATATACTTAGTAGCTTCAATGCTTATATTGAGAATATAAAAGAAAAAAGGATAAGGAATATTCAAAAATCACTATTTTAGATTGATTCTGTTGATTATTTGAAACACATTATATAAATTATAATTTTTGTAAGATACATTGTAAAGTTACAAGTTATAAATTATAACTATTATTTTGACATATCTTATCTTTAACTTGAGAAATAGTTACTTGTAATTATCAATTATCATTTTGTCAGGCTTTAAGTTCGAAAAGTGCAACTTGTATTTTGCACTTTTCCTTTTGACAAGTTTGAATTAATTTAGTTTTAAAAAATCATGTTATAATCTAAACTTTCCCTTTTGTCAAGTTGAATGAATTAAAATTTGTAAAAGTCTCAACTATAAATTATAAGTTAAGTTTTTCAAGTTATATCTTAAAATATCCAAATGTTATAAGAATTCAATTTTGATCAAGTCATAGTTCATTTTGGAGCTATTAGAGAGTTCTCAATGATTTCATGGTGATGTCATGAAGGTGTCCAGGTGAGTGGATGAATTTCCTTGATATTCTATGTGACGATGACAAAGTGTGAAATTTGCTTGTCCTAGTGTGCTTGAAGTATACTTGGTTGTTATTTAGATTTGGCATGGTTAGAGATATTGGTGGATGAGTATGGTGATTTGATGATGTGAAAAATATCCCATAATATGTTATATATGATTTGAGTGCTTGTGTGCATGAGTAGAATTCATCTCATAATCCATAGTTTTCATCTAGATAATTTGGGTCCAATGGTAGAAAATTTGAATAGGAAGTTTGTTGACATCACCATTGTCGCAGGTGGATGAGGTAGGGATAGTTGTTCATATGGTTGTGATCAAATTTATGCCTAGTTTATATGCACTAAATTTCATGTCATGCGACAAATTTAAACATAAGATATTCAAGCGAAAAGTTGGATTCCCAAATAGTTTGAAAGTGTTTTCCCATACTTGGCTAAATTTACAATGTGACAAGAAATGTTGAGAAGGTATTTTGATGTTGTTATATTTAGCACGTGTGAAGGTAAGAAGAAAAAACAATCATATGGGTTTGTTCTATTTTTCCTAGTTTTTTTAATAATTTTTTTAATCATGCAATGAAGTGCATCAAAAGTTATGCACGTGCAAAGTTGGCCTTTAATTCAAGTTTTTGACATAGTTGGCTCTATGATAGAAAAATTTGAGTGAGTAGATTAATGGATTTATATCTATCATGTGTGAAGGTTTAAAGATTAGTTTTTTACATGGTTGGATTATATTAGGAGATGGTATCATTGGGTCCAAATTTTAGATCATGAATTTAATCACAATAAAAGTATTTGTGGTCCAAAGTTGGCCTTCTAAGTTGATAAGCAATGGTCCCCATACTTATTCATTTTTTCATGATGTTAAAGATAAGGACTAGATGGAGATCCAATGGTTCATGGAATTTCATATATATAGTAATTCAAAAGGGTTAAATGGTTCATTGGTTAATGAATTTCAAGTTCAAGTTCCTTACAAAAGGATCAACAGAGTGTGTTCATTCCAAGATGTCAAGAAGTATCGATATGAGGACAAGTGTTCAAGTTTTAATTCAAAGAAAAGGTAAAGGATAAGGATATAATAGTGAGTAGGTGTTCATACATATTGATTGAATGGTGCGTGTTACATGATAAAGTCCCAACTAATCCATAGAGATCAATGGTGCACATTGAGTCAATATTACAAGATTACATGAGATGAGGTCAACTATTAGAAGTTTAATGTTTGGGAATTTATGAACTATGCATTAAAGTTCAAATAAGATCAATGGTTCATATTTAATTTGAAGACACAAGGATATGAAATGTAATAATATTGTCTGAAGTTTAATTGTGATTGTTTGAATTTAAATATTTGAATTTAATAAATGAAAAACTATTGCTTTGTATTTTAGCTATATATTTTAATCTATGTAGAATTTGCTCATGGTGTGAAAATCTAAATTGTAGAGGACTCCAAGGTTCATCTGTAAATATAAATTTAAATATATGAATGTGTGTATAGTCAATGTTATATAGGTTTAAAGTTGACTATGTGTTCTTGCATATTCTACAAATAACCCGAGAAGGGTAATTGAGCTTGTGTTGATGGTGTTTTGATGTTTAATGGTAAATTAGATATGAGAGAGTATTTTATATGCCATAAGGATCATTTATATGGATTTTTTAGGTGTGATCAATCTATATTGAGTATGAATAATGCGTAATAAGTTGACTATGCATTCATTCATAGTGTTCCTATGTACAAGGTCATTATTTTAGTTGATTGACCATACACAGAGGTGAGTAGGTATGACTGTTATCATTTGAAAATATCAAAAGGGTCATGTGGAGTAGACCTATGCAATTGAAAGTGGTCTTATTTTCTTATTTTTCTTGATGAAGTGCTAAATGAGTGAATAGGTCTTCATGAGACCTATAAGGGATACAAGGGCTTATTTGTTATGTGTAGCCACTTAAAGGTGACCCATAGATGCTATGGATAACCTATGAAGATATTTTTTGAACTATTTCTTAATGTAAGAGATTCCTTAAGGGTTAAGGCATGCCTAATAGCCAACCAAGGTAGTGATGTTCATTAATGCTCTATAAATAGTGAAACTAAATGAGATGGTTTCAAGACTTATGAGAGATTTAGAAGAGAATTTTGTGTGGGATTTATGGAGAAATGGAGAGGTAGAGTGCCTAGTATATGAATTGATGAGTAGAGTAGATTGAGGTCTATGTGTATAATTATTTGGTCATGTTTTTTATGTGGTGATAAAGTTGTTGCTGAGAAGGTGAAGAGTGATAATCAAAGGTACATCAAGTGTTGAAGCCATTAGTTCAGAGGTAGAGTTTTTTGTAGGTTTTATTATGGATGCTTAACATCTAAGGGGGGTTTAGCCTTCTTACAAGGTCATACTTACTAAAATTCTAGTTGTTATGGTAGCTTAGCTAAACATGTGTGGTATCACCTTTTGGGATTTTAGTCTCACTAAATAAGGGATGGTAATTCCTTGATCAGTTTCATTTGGTCTAAATTTTTTCTTGTTATTATAAGACAATAGTCTAATTTTAGGTTCTAGTGGGTTTTCTCCCCCAATATGGCTTCCCACATATATCATGTGTTATGTGCTTAACCTTGCATTATCTCTCTTGTTCATTGTTGTGAATTATGTGTCTGATTTATGAATGCTTGTGATAATTGATTAAGATTTTTTAAGCAATTAAAATTGAAGTTGAATATCTAGGGCTCATTGATTCATCCCCCCTCTCAGTAATTATACATCTAACAATTAGTATCATAGCTAGGTCTTTTGGTAAAGGATTGAAAACTTGAAGGTGATCCAAGGTACAATAAGGGTAGTCCTCAAGGAGGTTTCTATACTAAGCAAGCACCAATGTTCAATGGATCCAATTATGATTTTTAGAGTGAAAGGATGAGGACATACATTATGTCCCTAGGGTTTGATGTATGGAAATCTATTGTGGATGGTTATGTTTCTCCTACTACTCTTCCATCCCGTGTTTTAAACTAGAAGATATTTGAGAGTTATCCTAAGTCAATTAATGCCATCACTTGTGGTTTTATAGATATATATTCCACCAAGTTAATCTAGTGTAAATTTTCTAAAGAGATATGGGACAAAATGTAGATCATTTATGAAGGAGATTCAAAGGTCAAACTTGCTAAGTTGTAGACTCATAGAAGGTAATTTTAAATTCTTAGGATGAAGGAAGAAGATTATTTATCCTCCTTTCTACAGAGAGTTGATGTGATTGTGAACATCATCAGAGGTCTTGGAGAGAACCTTGAAGAGGCTATTATAGTTTAAAATTTATTAAAGTCTCTATCTTTCAAGTTTGATCCAAGATTATCTACTATAGGAGAATGACATTATCTTACTCAGTTGAAGATGGATCAATTGCATGGCACCCTTACTAGCTATGAGATGAGAGTAACTAATGATATACCAACAAAGAAGGAAGAAACATTTAAGATCCAGATGAATCCTAAGAATAAATTCCAAGGTAAGAAACCTAAAGAGGATGACATATTTGACATTGATAAGGATAAACTAATTGCTTTGATTACTAGGAAATTAAACATAGGATCAAGGAAGTATAAGGGTAAACTAAATTTAAAATGTTTCAACTATGGAGAGATAGGACATTTTGCTCATAAGTTCCCTCATAAGCATGAGAAGAATGATGATGAAGAACCTGGTGAAGGCCATGATGAAGACAAGAATATATATATGAAGAGAGGATTTAGAAATTATAACAACAAGAAGAAGTCCAATAAAAAGAAGAGTCTCTACACCAAATAATATTGTAGATCATTAGATGAGAGTGAAAATAGTGACTCAGTGTATGATCATGAATATGATGGTCCTACTAAAGATGAAACCCAATTCATGACTAAGGAGAGAAGCTACTCTTATCAAAAGGATTCTACTTAGAGTGATTCAAATGATGATAAAGATGAGGTGGAATATGAGACTAAATTGATGAATGCTCTTGAAGAAATGAAGATTAATAAGAAGATCAATAATAATATGAAATCTACCCTCAAGGACTATGAGGAAGAATTCAATGTATTTGTAGCAAGAATGAATGAAGACACCAAAGAGCATAAAGATATAGTCAAACATCTCAGTTGTCAATTTGAAATCCTATCTATATGCCTAAAATATAAACAATATTAATGTTCAAGGTATGTTTCCAAATATAAGTCTTTGAAAGATGATTTAGAAAATTATATAATTAAGGTGAAGTATTTTATCATGTTTTATAATAGTTCCAATGATCTCGATAATCTTATAAATAGTCAAAAGTATACTAGTGGTAGATTTGGATTGGGTTTTAATGAAGAGTCCAAAGTTTCTTCTCAAGTTGACATGAAGGTCAATGATATAAAGGTGATTCATCCCTTGAATGTCATCAATTAGTCAAGAAATGATGGCATAAATAGAATGAAGATAAATTAGATCAGCCAACCTAATATCATGAGGTATGAAACATTAAATGGTTATTATTACACATTTAATTAATTTTGGCATAGAGCTATAGATTTCAAGAGACTTGTTATAAATGAGTTTTCATGGAACTATGATGGGGGTCTTCAATCAAAATGAGTGAATAAAGTTAAGTGCTTCAATTGTCTTGATGTGGGACACTTTACAAACCATTATTTACATAAGATTAAACAAAGTGAGTCCTATTTAAAAAGAGGAGGATGTTTCATTTATCATTACATAGGACACATTACAATTTTGTATCCAAATAAGGTATGGTAAGATACATTTCTTATAAAATGTATAGTATGCTTAAATTATCAATAAAGAGGTCACATTATTAGATTTTGAAAAAAAAGGTCTACAAGATAGAATAAGTTTAATAAGGGTCTTAAAGTGAAAGAAGGAAGGCAAGTTAACTCATGGAAGCTAAAGGTGACAAGTGTGAGTCATGATGAGTCTACAGTTCTAGGTAATCTATTTGATATGGTGGAGGAAGATATAAAAGTTGAAGAGTGTCAAGAAGTCTCATTGTCTACTCAAGTTGAGAATGAAGAGACCAAACTCAAAGAGAAGACCAAAGTGTTAGTTGAAGCTAGTTCTAAGGTGTGTATGGATCTAAGTGAACATCTTATTATTGTTGAGAAAGTTTCATTCAAAGAACATCAATTCTTTGTACCTAGCGATGAGCTTCCAAGTTGCAAGGAAGATTATACAGATGAAAATGTATGTTGTGAATATATGTTGTCTCTATGTATTACAAATCCAATCATAGAAGAGAAGGATACTGCTATAGTGGATGAGCATGTTGCTTCTCTTAAGTCTAAGAATAAGAAGAAGAATTATATGCATCAAATGACCAAAGAGGAGAAAGAATATAATGAGTTATGAGCAACTCCTAGTTTCACATTGTTCTAGGACATTGTGAAATAGGATGTCTCTACCTATACTTCTAAAGAGACATCTTTATTTTGGATAAGTAAATTTTTTTGCTCAAGAACATAATTTGAATTTGAACAGATACTTGTGTTTGTCATAGAAGGTCACTGGTTAAAGGGGAACAACAAGTTCATTAGCTTGCTCCATAGGTTTGTGAAGGAGCTATAGTATATGGTCAAAATGGGTGTGTCTTCAAGTGGCTTAGTGGGATTTTTGGAATTTAAAGAAGGATTTGGTTCTCATAAAGGTCTATACACTTCCTTGTGATGTGTTCCAAGTAGTTATGTGTCTTGTTGATCCTATTTGTGTCAATCAAAGAATTTTGAGTGCTATTGGTTTTCTCAATTTTGGCTTAAGGTCAAGATTAAAATGGGTTATAGGAAATTTATGTTTACAAAGGTATGGAGGCTCAAATTTTAGTCCAGAAGTGTGTGATGGTTATCTCTAGGTGTGCAAGAAGATCTAGAGGAGGGCATTGACTGAAAGGAGGTTTGTTGACTTTGTTTGTCTTGAGATTCTAGGGTTTTGGGCTCTAATAAAAAAGTGGTTTGTATTATGAGATGAGATATGATGATTATTAATAGTTTTAAGGGGCCAAATGGTTTGTAAAATAAATTTTCACATAGATATTAAGGTTTGTGG